>BLSH010276046.1:2682359-2697888 GCA_018402905.1 Glandirana rugosa | reverse complement strand
AACAGCTGGAACCTTTCCCTGTACAACTTGGAGATGATTTTAGAACAATAATCTTTCCCTTAAAGCAACAGACTCTACCTAGTCCAGTCAGATCGTTCTGTGCAGCAGGATGAGGTCTGAAATCTGTCCCTCAAAGCACCAGTACTAGTATCTCTCCCTAGTCCACAATCAGATCGTTCAGTAATGCAGGATGAGATGTTCTATAATATTTGCAATCTGTCCCTCACAGAGCCAGCAGCATCCTCTCCCTAAACTATCCTGAGAGCACATGACATGCAGCACGGTGACTCCAGCCCCATATAGAGGCTGGGTCACATGGTGCACTGGCCAATCACAGCCATGCCATTAGTAGGCATGGCTCTGATGGCTTCTAGGGAAACCAGTGAAACACTTGTTGATTGGCTGCCCTTGGCAACTTTTCAACACGTGTAATAAAATACCAGAACCCCGGACCCGAACCCGGACTTTTTTTGAAAAGTCTGGGTTCGGGTCCGGGTCCCGGACACCCCAAAGTTCGGTAAGGACCCGAACTTTACAGTCCGGGTTCGCTCAACTCTATTCCTAACCATTGCATCGTGGAATACAGAAAGAAAATCAACTAGTAGTGAAAATTGAAATAGATATGTAAAGTTTAACATATTTTTGAAGAAGATGTTTTGAAAGTTACATAGCTATTAAAAAGCATTTAATTTTCTCTCTCTGCCATTTTAAGGAGGCATATCATTACTCCATATGAATTATAGCCATATAGCAATATTGTTTTGTTCACTTATTAGGTTTTAGCTAAGCCAAATTAAGTTCTTCTCTAGCTGCATTTGGCCGTGATGTGTTGCCCTCTTCCATCCCTGAACTGAATGTGTTTTGCTCCCTCTCTCTTCCCCCGATGCTGTGGACTATATGCTCTAAGACTCTCAATCGGGCTTTATATATAAATAAATGAATGAAAAATAGATGTTTTTTTCTATATACAGTACATAGCTCCTATTGTAAATGCTATAGTTGTAATACATATATGTTTGCATGTGTGCTTGAAATTATATTCAAATATTCATTTAATACATCTCCCAGTACCAATAGGATCCCCTGAGGAAGCTTTTGGCGAAACGCGTATTGATCCCTATTGGTGATGGTACATTGATTCCTGCATCTGGCCCCGTATAAAGAAGGAGTTTTTCTCATCTGAGTCTATACCACTACACTTTGTTTGAAGTGGGCCAATGTGACAGGTCTATTTATATTTTTACAGACCATACCAGCTATCCAGCCTATGGGGGAATTTTATATATATTGGATTGCACATATTTCATTACATGTTTTTATCATGAGATTTTAACTATGTTGTCAAAATAAACATTTGTATATTTTTATAATGTAAGTACTCTTGTTTTTCCTATTGGGATCACAGTTGGCAACCGTTAAAAGTCCAATACTTTGTTCTTTTCTATTTTGTACTCTCTATGGATGTGGTGCCACACAAATCAGGTTTATGTCTCCTAATTTTGTGTTACATAGCTATTAGTAAATAACATTTGAAAAACTTTTGTGGGTAGACTACACACTTATTAGAAAATGACAGGGAAGGGCTTTGTTTAATTATTTGTTTTGTAAGTCAAAAATTTGATGCTTCAAAAGACATTACCCTTCAATCTTCTGAGAGTGGGTCATAATTGTTCTAGATGGATTTATTCAAGGAAATTTATTTGGAAGTGGGGTGGGTTTATTAAACTTCTAACTGAATGTATGAATGGCATGTCAGAATAGATTCCGCAAATCCTTTGAATTTCTGTTCATATACTTGTGATATTAGTTCTAGCTATCAGTGACAATAAGTATTGTAAAGGAATATAATTGTGTGGCCCAGGAGTCTTTGTCTTCTTTTTGTCTAACGAAAGGATGATGTAAGGGCAATGCCATATCAAGAAGCACAGTAGAATGATGCCAAGGGGTGGAAAGGTTTGTAAAAAAAACCCTTTCACAAGACATATTACTTTTTTAGTTTCCTAGGAAAATAACATTTTCGACTGCTGTGTGATGGACTGTTCGTTTTAGTGGTACAAATAGCTGCTTTAAAAGATAAATAGTAAAGTGCAGAATTTGTGGCAGTCTTGACTTACAGACAGGCTGACCCTTGAGCCATGATGCAAAAACTGAACCAGTCTTTTTTTTTCTTCCCTTTGTCATTTTTGCTTGATTAGTTCACTTTGGGTCTCTAAGTGGGAAGTATTCAATTATTTTTGTCCCTTATTTGATTGCGTGTATATTCATTTGAGCCAATTTTAACATTATATAGAATAACAAATAATCAAGCTAATGATCTGCAAGCCCCAACTAAGTTAAAGGTTTAACACTATTTTTGCAGAGAAAGAAAATAACCTCTCCTTTCCAGTTATATACAGTATGGGGAAAATGTGCTGAGAATGGTAGTAAGTCAAACACATGAGCAGGATATTATATTTATGAGGAAGTTCTCAACACCAACTGTACAGCAGGAGAATTTGCAGTTACCTATTCTGCAAAAATTAGATTATTGTGAGGATAGAAACTACTAGCCTACTCCAGCCTGTTATTGCCCCCACCCCCAAATTTCAGGTACCTTCCCAATGTTGAAGGCATGTGGCATAGTATACTATTATATCAGTAAAAGACTATCACTGATCTTAGCGCTCACGTAAAATTAGTAATCAAATTAAAATCACTTTGCACCATCAGCTGCTGCTATCAACAAAAATAAGTCCATCTACATCATATGCTTAAAGCCACTAATGATCAATTCAGCATTAGCTGATGTATATGCTGTGAAAATGCCTTTGCCCAAAGTTCTATTGGTCCGGCCAATATACCTAAGCTCACAAGGGCACACAAGTAGAGTTGAGCGAACCCGTGGATGTTCGGGTTCGGTGGGTTCGGCCGAACTTCGAAAAAAAGTCTGGGTTCGGTACCGAACTTGACCCGAACTTTACCCCGAACCCCATTGAATTCAATGTGGACCCAAACTTTTCGGCACAAAAATGACTGTAAAAGAGTCCTGGAAAGTGCTAGAGGGCTGCAAAATGATTTTAGAACAATAATCTGTCCCTTACAGCAACAGCAGGAACCTGACCCTATAGAACTAGAAGATGATTTTAGAACAATAATCTGTCCCTCTAAGCAGTAGACTCTACCTAGTCCAGTCAGATTGTTCTGTAATGCAGGATGAGATCTGCAATCTGTCCCTAAAAGCAGTAGTAGTAGTAATCTCTACCTATCTATCTATCTGCAATCTGTCCCTCACAGCACCGGCAGCATCTTCTCCCTACACTACCCAGAGAGCATGTGACATGCAGCACTAAGTGACTCCAGCTTATAAAGAGGCTGGGTCACAGGATGCACTGGCCAATCACAGCCATGCCATTAGTAGGCATGGCTGTGATGGCTTCAAAGGGCAAACCAGTGAAACACTTGTTGATTGACTGCCCTGCAGCTATTCAACATGCGTGATCAAATACTTTTTTTCAAATGCTCGGGTTCGGGTCTGGGTCACGGACACCCCAAAGTTCGGTACAAACACAACCTTTACAGTTCAGGTTCACTCAATTCTACACACAAGGGTGCTCCAGGGCATACACTACATGGATGGACATACAGGAGATAAACTCCTTTACCCCAAACTCTCAGCCATTAGGGGTTGATCTAAATCCAGTCAACCCTCTGATATGCATACTAACTTATTAGCAGGCCCTACATTTCCTACATACGTAGAAGCCTGCTCTGCCCCAAAACATTTGGGGTCTTACTGGTGGGTCTAAAACATTTTTGGCTACACTGTCACCAAAGGAAGAGGCTTTCCTGTTGATAAAAGATGGATCGTCTGGGAGCACCTTATTGAGGATCTTATCCATCTTCAATATTCCCCAATATTTCTTAAAAATTGTCTCCACCTTCCTATATTGGGAATGATAGTTACTAGTGAATCTCCATTCTTGTTTCATGTGCTTAGGTTTTATTCTCTCCATTAAGCAAGTTTCATGTGATACTAAACTCACTTCTTGAATCACCTTATCTAGCTGTTGGGGACTATATCCCTTTTCAATGAACCTGTTTTTAATTATTTGTGATTGGGCCAAAAAGTCCACATCCGGGGAGCATTTTCTCATAATACCTATAAACGGCCCCTTTAGGATATTCCTCAGCCATAATGGATGGTGGCCACTGCTTATGGGGAGATGGCTATTTCAATCATCGGGTTTAAAATAAACCTTTGGATTCAGTAGGTTATCTTGTTTCATGATGATTACACGTAGGCAGTTAACCTCTTTGTTGCTCCAATGGTACTCTAATTTTATGTTGTTGCTATTAATGCTTAACTCATGTGTAAAATCAATAAATGATGCTTCTGTACCTGGCCAGTTGAAGAACAGATTGTCTGTCTATAAATCGTTTGTAGAATAAAAGTTCATCTTTGCTCTTTCTATGAATAAATTTGTCCTCCCACTCACTCATAAAGAGATTGGTGTCGCTGGGTGCAAATTTTGTGCCCATCGCCACGCCTCTCTTCTGAGTGTAGAATTTCCCATAATACCAGAAATAATTGTGTAATAGGCAGAATTTGAAAACCATCCTTAGAAACTATTTTTGTGCAAAAGGTAGGTCGTCTCTCTGACTGAAGGTCCAATTTAGGGCTAACAATGCATCATCATGTTGGATCACCGTATATAATGATGATACATCTGCTGTTACCAAAACAATCTCAGAGTGTTCAGGTAATATCACTTTTTTCAACATTTTTAAAAAGTTTTTAGTGTCTCTCAAGTAAGCTTTGTATGTATGACACTGTCCAAACTAATAGGGGAACAAACATCATTGGAGAGGTAACAATCGAGTGACCCCATCAAATAATTTATCAAAATAATACAGAACATTGTGAACCCTATTCTATAACCAGGAGTTTGAGGTAAAGGAGTAAAGGAGTTTATCGCCTGTATGTCCACCCATGTAGTGTATGCCCTGGAGTGCCCTTGTGAGCTTATGTATATTGACTAGCCCAAAAGAACTTTGGGCAAACACATTTCAGAGCATTTACATAACATCTGCAGTGGTTTCAAGGATCACAGCATCTCTTTACATTTTAGACACAAACACAATAGGAATCCTGCAGGGCTTAAATTCTGGGGGCTAGATAAAATCCATCTGATGTGGGGGGGGGCTAATTTGGTAAGAGAATTGTCCAGATGTGAGACCAAATGGATATTTCTTTCTAATACATGAAATCCTAATGAAACTGATGTGGAACTGGGTCTGAATTGTTCTATAAGGGCTAAAGTCCATTTAAAGCGGTGGTAAACCTTAGAAAGAAGCTTTCTCCGCAACGCGCCCAGTCACTGCTGTGGGGACTGACATGTTCCCTCTGCATTTCTTCCAGGTTCACGGGTTCCAGTGCCGTGTTTAGCGGGAGCCGCAATGAAATCCTCCATTCCAGCAAGTTTCTGCGCGATCCGCCGCACTTTCAGAGCGCATGCACCGCTGACGTCAGCGGCTGCATGCAGGATGAATATCTCCTAAACCACGCAGGTTTAGGAGATATTCATTTTACCTACAGGTAAGCCTTATTATAGGCTTATCTCTAGGTAAAAATGACCAAACGGGGTATACAACCGCTTTAAATTTTAGAACTGAAGATTGTTTGTATAATGTATTACATTATTGCACATTTTGCTGTGTTTATAGAATGAGGTTTGAGACATGGTTTGTGATGTTTCTACTTTATGTATTAAGCTATGTAACTAATCGCTCTCGTGGCTGAACACTGACACATTTGAGCTGGACCACATGCAGTGATTCCTTATTTTGTATTGGGAAAATGTTTCCTAGTATGATTGTGGCGTTCACTGCATGTGTGCAGGCTCATGATCTGCATCTTACTGATTGCGGTGATAACCAATATGAGTGTTTCCAATATGACTATCCAGGGTTAACACCCAGGACCTCTGGCTTATAATTAGAATGTGTTGTGTAGCATAGCCATGCCCTCTGATGAAGAAATGATGATGAAACATGTTAGGGTGTGACCACGGGCCCTTTCACAGGTTGTGACTTGACCTGAGCATCAGGATTACCAGGGAGCAGTGAGAGTACACATGTGGGCTGCACAGTACTACTTGTGACATCTAATGCGAGTTGTTTTTTAATGCTTGTAAGCATATTTTAACTATGGGGGGATATTGGAAATAAGATTTTTAAACACGATTATGCTATGTAGTTTGTTTCCACTCTTTTCATCATTTATGGCGAATTGTGATTGGAGGAGGATCCTGCACATGGTGTGACTACATGCAAATCAAAGAGATTTGAGATATAAGGCATATTGCATTTACAGTTGTGGTGAGTTTGGAATTTAAGGACCCCATCTTTCTAAACACTCCTAGGTGGATGCATGCTGTATGACCTATCTCTGGGATACAAACTTTTATAAGGAGTGACACACCCCAAACTGTTCTAAGCACACAGTGTGTATGGCACTGGAAGAGCATCGCTACTGCTTAATTGATCATTAGTGTCTTTAAGCATATGATGTGCATGTGGCCTAGTATGTTGTGAGGGGGATGCATGTTCACTGCCCCCCCACTATGTTCTGGCCAGCCAAACTGCATGCATGGATAAGGTCTTATTATTATGCATTTCTAGGGTGCCTAATTGCCTTTTTTTCAAATGGTGTAAATGCTTAACTGGCAAGAAAAAAACGTGTTTGTTTTGGTTTGTTTACAAACAGCAGTCAGCCAGGGATCTGTCATTTTGTGGCAGTGGTATATTATATTTTAACATATATTGAAAGCAATTGCTGTGCACAGTATTTCACATTTTATTCATTGACATTTTGTTGCTAAACTGTGCAGACAAAGAAGGAAAGTCTGCACTAGTTGTTATTGATCAAAATGTCAATCATATGGCTAATTCCTGTAGTTTCAAGCCTGCAAACCTGGCTTTTAAACATTTAATTATCTAGTTTTTTAAGCACCTCAAACTCTGGAGGAAGGGATCAGGGATTAAACTGTAAAATGCAATCACAGTTTATCACAGTTTTGCTGACAATATAGCTCAACACACTGATGGTTAATCTTGTTACTAAACACAACAAATAGAATCAAAAACAACTAGAATGGCACTGTGTAGAATATTGACTTTAGAAGAATGGAGCAAGAATCACAACCAGTATCCCTCATGCTTCTTGGAATACAAGTTGTTGTGTGTAGTTGCCAGTTACTCAACCACCACCACATCCTTGGTTCTCAAAATAGAATGCTGTCTTGATAGCCAGAGGCTGCATGAGGTTTTAAAACACAAGCAAACAAAGCTGCAAGTCTTTACTACCACTCTGCTAACCAAATCCAAACAGGCGCTAAAGCTCTCAACAATTGAAAACATTTGGACTGGGAGAGATAGTAGTATTAAGTAAAGAATATTATGAAAATGAGTGAGATGAGAAACATATTGACTATGGAGGATACTTATAAGAAATTAACCACTTCAATACTATGCACTTAGAACACTTTCCTACCAGACCAATTTTCAGCTTTCAGTGCTGTTGTGTTTTGAATGAGAATTGCGCGGTTGTGCAATGTTGTACCCAAACAAAGTTTTTATCATTTTGTTCCCACAAATAGAGCTTTCTTTTGGTGGTATTTGATCACCTCTGTGGTTTTTATTTTTTGCGCTATAAATAAAAAAAGACAGAACATTTTGAAAAGAAAAAAAAAATTCTCTATTTCTGTCACAAAACTTTGTAAATAAGTAAATTTTCTCCATCACTGATGGGCACTGATGAGGCTACACTGACGGGCACTGATCTGGCAGTACTGATTGGCACTGATGAGGTGGCACTGATGAGGTGGCACTTATATGCAGCAATGATGAGCACTGTTAGGCGGCACTGATAAGCAGCACTTACGGGCACTGATATGAAACACTGATGGGCACTGATATGCAGCACTGATGGACACTGATAAGCGGCACTGACGGACAATGATATGTGGCACTGATGGGCACTCATAGACGGCACTGATTGGCACTCATAGGCGGCACTGGGCACTGATAGGTGGCACTGATGTGCACTGATAGGTGGGCACTAGTAGGCGGCACTGGTGGGCACTGATATGTGGCACTGGTATGCACTGATATGGGCTCTGGTACACACTGATAGGGGCGCTGGTGGGCATATGTACAGAAAGGGGCCATTCATATTGGGCACTATGCCCCTTACCTGGTGGTCTAGGGTGGTCTCCCCGGTGGTCCAGATCGGCTCCCTGGTGGTCCCTGGTCGGCTCCCTGGTGGTCCTGGGTGGGGACATTGCTGGTGGTCCCTGGTCCCTTGGTCACGGCTGATCACATGGTAAAGTGCTTCAGATGGAAACACTTTACCGAGATCGGTATTGCGGTTGGTCAGACTGACCTCCCACACCACCGATCGCCACAATGCGCGCCCCCCCCCGGGCGCACGGCGGCTTGTTATCCTGAGGACGTCCAGTCAGGATAACTAAACCACTTCTTGGCCATCATTCTGCATACGGCGGTCGGGAAGTGGTTAAGAGGGGAGCCAATACAACGAATGGTGAAAAAATTAAAGAGGTATATTAAAATTGTTCTAAAGGCTGAAGGATTTTTACCTTCATGCATTGTATGGAGGAAACCTTCTCTGTGTAGCAGACCCCCCCAATACTTACCCGAGCCTGATCTTCTTCCAGCGATGAGCATGAGAGCCTCAGCTCTCTGGGCACTTTAGTCCCTTATTGGCTAATCACAGCCAGTGAGCCAATGAGAAGAGAGAGGTGATCGAGCTGCGGCTATGTGTGTGAATGAACATGAAGAGCCACAGCTCGGGAGCCCCCATTGAATGCTGTTTACTGTGGGGGCACTTGGCAGGAGGGAGGGGCCAGGAGCGAGGGTGGGAGACCTGAGAAGAGGAGAATGGGGACCGCTCTGTGTAAAACCACTGCACAGAGCAGGTAAGTATAACATGTTTGTTATTTTTTAAAAATGACTTTAATATCACTTAAAACAGGTAAAAAAAAGAGTGCATATTAAATAAGAGGAAGCAAGGTTCTTGATACCTGATGCGCCTATAATCCCAGTCATATAGTATATCCCTAAGATTTATGTGTGTGACTGGGGTACTCTCTACTCAGGTAGGGGAGTACTTATGATAGATGGCTTTTTACAGCCACTAGTAATTACCAATAAATCATACCTGAGAAATAGTAAGAAACTTATTCCGATGTTGGAGAAAATTTCAGTAAATCAACATGTTCTACTGGCAACAATTGATGTCAACTTGCACCATGTAAGGCATGAAGATGGCATGAGAGCAGTTAGATGGGCTTTAGAGAAGAAATCAGGTCTAAAACAGAAACAAGATAGCAATAATGTTGTATTTATGAGTCTGTAAAAAGTTAATATAATAAATGTCCATCTGTGAGGTAAGTGTAGGTTCAATGCTAAATAAGTGCAGACAGTGAGAGACATCCCATCCACCACAGATAACACCAGCCTCTCACCTCACTGATCCGACCTGAATGGATCACTCAGCCTCAACAACCTCCATAACAAGCATAGAAGGGACTCCAGCAAGAGATTCCAGAAACTCCCAATGTATATGCAAAAAGGAATAAAGGATCTAAGTGCTCTCTGTTAAAAAGTTTTATTAATAGCAAACGAAAGTTAATGAACTTACAAACATCGCACTTATGGCCAAGTGCAGGCAATCAATGGCATAAGATTACACAGCAGTGCATAGAGATGGTTGCGGGTGACGGCACATGTGACTCCCCCTCCTCATACGCGTTACGTCCTTGCCAGTGGGCATGAACTTCTTCAGCTGGGGATACGTCACTAAGGCCATACCCGCGTTGATATAGTAAGTGAGTAGCAACCATTTCTACAACAAGGCTGGAACACAACCTCACAGCAGCTAACGCCGCCACAAAGAAATACTAATAGTATATAAAAATACTAAGCTAGATGGTAAAAATAACCATGCTGTGAAGCACTTTATTTCCTCTTTATTTTTACTATAGAGGTACACATGAGAGTCAGCAGGGTTAAGGTGGCATTTCACCTCCGATCAAAGTTATATAACATTAAAACAATTAAAAAATATAAAACAAAGTTTTACAGTGTGTTAATCACCTCGCAGCCATCTCTTTAACAATAAAATTAACAACATCACAGTAACCAGTCACTGAAAAATGTATTACCTATCTGATATAAAACAATTAAGGTTGAATTTGACATTCAAGTCTGCAGGTGCCAAAACTTTTGTCTCACACAACCAAAAGGACTCCCTGTGGCTCAAATGCTGAATATAATTGCCATGCCTCCAATGTTTGGGCACCTTCTCAATGCTCCAGAATCTCCAACCCCTGGGGTTCCTGTCATGACACTATCTGAAATGTCTGGACACATTATGAGTTTTTAAGCCTTTTAGATATTACTAATATACTCACCCACCCTTCTATGTAAGGCATCCTGCCTACATATTGGAAGCAGCACTTGCATTGTAACATATACACTACCCCCACTGTATCACAGGTGATGAGATCTTTGATAGTGTATTGTTTATCCGTGGCGGACGACTGAAACTCTTTCCGTTTTTTAACATTGGTCTTACAGTTCCTACAGGCTGCACACCTGCCACAAGCGTAAAAGCCTGACAGGAATGAAAATAATCTATTTTCAGTATTCCTTGGTGTGTTAATGACACTTGGAGCAAGGTTGTCAGGGAGGGTGGGGGTCCTTCTATAGACAAATTTCGGAAAGCTAGGCAACACTGGCCCTAAGACACGGTCAGATTTAAGTAATGACCAGTGTTTTCTGATGATTTTTATTAACATCTTGTGTTGTACACTGTAGTCTAATATCATTCACTACTCCTCATTATACACTTTCCCTGAACTCTTAGTATTGTCAATGATTTGATTTCTAGCCATTTCTTTGACCTAAGGATATTGTTGTTTAGAGAAGTTTGAGAGTATCCCTTTTGGATGAACCTTTCAGCAAGTACTTGAGACTGGGACATGTAGTCATCCTCCGACATACAATTACATCGGAGTCTCACAAATTGACCCCTTGGGATGTTGCAAAGCCACATCTGATGTTGGCAACTATTTAGTGGAATGTAAGAATTCTGATTGTGGCCTTGAAATGATTTTTAGTATGGAAATTACCCTCCTTCTTGAAAATATCAAGATCTAAGAAAGTGAATTTATCCATATCAACATTCCAGGTCAATTTGATATTTTTCGTATTGTTGTCAAGTTTATTCATAAAATGATCCAAGCTAGTCTTGTCTCCTTCCCAAATAATGATAAAATCGTCTATATATCGCCTATAGACAAGTAACTGGGACGGTCGATTGGCAAAAACAATCTTTTCCTCCCAGTGGGCCATAAATAAATTTGCCACACTTGGAGCAAAAACTGGCGATCAATCAAAAAGTAGTTGTTAAGCAAACAGAACTTTAAACATTTCAGCAAAAATCTTCTATGTTTAATCCATAAGTCTGACCAAGCAATAGCATCTTCGTGGCCTATAATAGTGTATAATGGCCCTACGTCAGCTGTTACTAAAATGCTTGAAGGGGTACTTGATAATGTATTCTTGATTTGAATGACATGCTTAGTATCTTTTAAGTAAGCTTCTAGCTGTTACAGAATCTATTCCGTTGACAATAGAGTGACCTGGGGGCTCTGTTGTGCTCTTATGATTTTTAGTATGGAAGTTACCCTCCTTCTTGAAAATATCAAGATCTAAGAAAGTGATTTTATCCATATCAACATTCCAGGTCAATTTGATATTTTTCGTGTTGCTGTCAAGTTTATTCATAAAATGATCCAAGCTAGTCCTTTCTCCTTCCCAAATAAGGATCAAATTCTCTATATATCGCCTATAGACAACTAACTGGGGTGGATGATTGGCAAAAACAATCTTTTCCTCCCAGTGGGCCATACATAAATTTGCCACACTAGGAGCAAAAGGTGCCTCCATTGCCACACCCCTAGTCTGTAGGAAAAACTGGCGATTGATCCAAAAGTAGTTTTTAACCACTTACCAACCGGGGCCCTTTTTTACATTTGTTGGTTACAAGCTAAAAACAGTTTTTTTTGCTAGAAAATTACTTAGAACCCCCAAACATTATATATATTTTTTTTAAACACCCTAGAGAATAAAATGGCGATCGTTGCAATACTTTTTGTCGCACAGTATTTGTGCCATCGTTTGATGGTGGCAGGTTGGCTCTCCTGCGAGAATAGCCAAAGATGTACGGCAACACTTTAAGAGACTGCAGGGGGTGCATGTCTCTGGAGCCACTCCATGTGGCCGGCGGGCGCGATGTCCACCGGCTACCCGCGATCGATCCTCACAGAGCCAGAATGGGGATACGTTCATGTAAACAAACGGATCTCCATTCTGACAGGGAAGTGGATAGATCTGCTGCTACCGGTGATCAGGAGCAGCTTTCTCTCTCCACCCCCAGTCATTACAGTCCCCTCACAGTTAGAAATGCCCCCCTAGGGAACACTTAACCCTTTAATCACCCTCTAGTGTTAACCCCTTCACTGCCAATGATATTTATACAGTAATCAGTGGCTATTTTTAGCTCTGATCACTGTAGAAATGTCAATGGTCGCAAAAAAGTGTCAAAAATGTCTGATCTATCTGCCTCAATATCGCAGTCCCGCTAATTGCGATTTTTTTTTTTTACCAAAAATATGTAGAAGAATATATATCAGCCTAAACTGAGGAATAAATTCGTTTTTTTAATATATTTTTTTTTGGATAAGTATTATAGCAAAAAGTAAAAAAAAAAATGTTTTTTTTTTCAAAATTGTTGCTCTTTGTTTGTTTATAGTGCAAAAAATAAAAATCGCAGAAGTGATCAAATACCACCAAAAGAATTCTCTATTTGTGGGGAAAAAAGGACATCAATTTTGTTTGGGTACCGCATCGCATGACCGCACAATTGTCAGTTAAAGTGGCGCAGTGCGGTATCGCAAAAAGTGCTCTGGTCAGAAAGGGGGTAAATTCTTCCGGGGGTGAAGTGGTTAATAAACAAACTGGAGACTCTATTTCAATGGGGGCACCCACACTTTGGCAATTTTCTTCTCAAATTGACAACACACTAAAAAGCTTGGGGCAAAACAAAAGCCCTGATTGGTAGCTTCCACTCTTTATATATAAAAACATAAAAAAATGAGCAGTAGGGAAAAATCTTGGCAGAACACTTCAGCTTATATGTACCAATAGATACTGGCAGATGCCAGGGCAGGAAAATAAACACTTTTTAGAGTATTCCTGGCTCAGTTAGTTAGCATTAACACAAGCTCCATTTTCTGGAGTAAAGCTGATATGAGTTCTTTTTCATTGCTACCAGTGGAGACCAACCTTGTATCCAATTCCTCATTAGGTGCTAATACTATGCTCCTTGGCTGAGAAGGCTCTTCCTCAAAGTCTTCTAAGGGCAATAAAACTAGGTGGGAGTTTCTTACTTGGCCATGGCTGAGAAAAGCATGATGGACCAAGAATACCCAAGGCTGGGAGAGGGGAGCCAGAGGATGAGAGGGATGGTGATGGTGCGCAGGCATTACAAAATAGATTACTCCCCCAGCCCACTGGATTGCCATACCACTGTTGGGGGAAAAGTTGACTGCTGTCCTGCAGAATCCTCACAGAGGCCTGACTGCCTGTCTCTGACATGCCACTCTTG
This sequence comes from Glandirana rugosa, assembly GCA_018402905.1. Lineage (NCBI taxonomy): Eukaryota > Metazoa > Chordata > Amphibia > Anura > Ranidae > Glandirana > Glandirana rugosa. The sequence continues at coordinate 2,684,156 of BLSH010276046.1, read as the reverse complement.
ACAGTGCCTATAGAATTATAATAGTGTGAGGTTAGGACTGGCCAACAGGGGTACTTATATTCATAAAAAATGTATGCAGCTCTGGTCATTGTAGCTGACAAGCATCAAACTGAAAGCAACCCTGGTGCAGCTGATATAAAAAAGCAATGTGTAGCTACATATGTGGGTCTTGAAAATAGCAGCTTGTATGCTGAAAGACCACACCACCCCACCCCTTCCACTTTTTTTGCACCACTGAGTGCACAATTCCTCAGCAAAAAGGGCCACCATGAGTTTGCATTGCCACAGGAGTTCATTGCCAAACTGCCCAGAAAAAGAAGTTCCTTGAATACTCCAAATTGTGACTCCCTCTACTTGGTAGGCCTGCAGCAAGATCAGCATTCCTTAAACAGCCAATGCACATCCATAGAGCCTTAAGGGGCCAGTGCCCCACCTTTCAAACATTAACCCTTCCAGTGGAAAAGTTGAAGCTTCCACATACCATAACTGAATAACGTTTTCATTCCTGAAGACAGATGGGAGCAGAGAGGGAAGGGAAGAGTAAGGAAAGAACAAGAGGGGAAAACACTATACTTACCACTCAGTAACTAAACTCTGTTCGCTATCCACTTGAGACACTAGCAAAAAATAAGTGGGCAAAGGCAGGTTGTTGCCAGCTTGTAAGGGGGACACTCTGACTGATTATTCAGTGTGGCTCTCAGAGCAAATACCCCACAGGCTACTTCCAAGGAAACTGGGCTGAACCTGCATACAATGCTGAAACTGGGGAGGCTACCAGGATCTAACTAACTGAGTTGTTCTTACAGTGTGTGTGTAAGTGTGGGTATGTGTTCTATACCCTATGACAGTACAATATTACCTGCTTTATATATTATGCTCTGCTTAACTTGTTGACATACAGTATATATGATAAAAATTATATCACTTCTGCCAGAGCTTGGAAACGACCTACAGTTTCCTTCGCTGAGGCTAAAAGAAGTCTCCTGAATTATGACACAAGAGAAGCTTGCTAATGTCATCCTAGACCCCTCACCCAAATTTGATCTAATCTGGGATCCCTGGAAAAATTATCTAAACTTACCCCCTTGAACCAACCTTGCCCAACCCCCTCGCTAGACTCCCGGGTGCCTTCTACTCTCTCCTTCGCTCTTATTTCTTTCTTCTCTTTTTATTCTCCTTTTTTTTTCTCTTTTTCTCTCTTCTGTTTCTTTTAGCATTACCTTTTCACTTTGGTTATCTTCGTGGTGTGGGCACATGTCCAGCCTGTATAATCCCCATGGCTGGGGTCAGAAGCATGCACAAATATTATACTTGCTCAAGCTTACTGTTTATGTCAATTCAAATTATCTGGACTCTGGCTTTATCTTCAATAGTTTAATATGCCTCCCTAGGCCCACAGTAAGTTCTCGGTTGTACAAAAGGGCTCTATTTTACTTACTCTGCAGGGAGTACTTCGGCGGTCCTGGTGGGGATAACCCTTGTACGACACCAGACACCCCATGATGTTCATCTGACTGATTTCGCGTCTCTTTCCTCACCCCTTCGCCTACCTCTTTCTCTGACTTTTCTTTTCATGAGGGACGTCTCATTCATTTTATCTCGGGAAAACATGTTGGCTCTTGAATGACACCCGGATCCCTCCGTATAATTTGATAACTTCTATTTCGGTCTCAGGTCTATTAAACTTAACTGTATTTGTCATTCGAACTCGTTCATATTATAAACACGTACGAAGACTGGGGTCGGTACCCCTAATATGTCCGACCTGTACACGGGTGTGGTGCTTCTATTGGTTTC
>BLSH010276046.1:2665264-2682349 GCA_018402905.1 Glandirana rugosa | reverse complement strand
TCTTATTTCTTTCTTCTCTTTTTATTCTCCTTTTTTTTTCTCTTTTTCTCTCTTCTGTTTCTTTTAGCATTACCTTTTCACTTTGGTTATCTTCGTGGTGTGGGCACATGTCCAGCCTGTATAATCCCCATGGCTGGGGTCAGAAGCATGCACAAATATTATATTTGCTCAAACTTACTGGTTATGTCAATTCAAGTTATCTGGACTCTGGCTTTATCTTCAATAGTTTAATATGCCTCCCTAGGCCCACAGTAAGTTCTCGGTTGTACAAAAGGGCTCTATTTTACTTACTCTGCAGGGAGTACTTTTCTTTTCAGTCTCTTTCTCCATCCGCTTCCCCACTCCTTTCTCTGCGCTTTAGTCAGTCTACTTGTAGTACCCCACAGACCACAGCATGTTCCCAATAGGGGTGGTCCTGGCGGCTCTTAAAAAAAGGGAGAAGGCAAGTGTAGGAAGATGGTTATCTCCTCCAGTGGGGGATTAAAGTGTCTACAATTTATATTTTATCTTGCTTTATTTCATTGTCGTCATTAAAATGTCAATGGTTCTGTTTCTTTCACTGTTTACCGCTTCACTGTTGGCCCTGTGAGGCCGAGATTTTTTTCCTTTTGGGTACGCCCTTGTGACGAAGGATTTTATGACTCTTTATGCGAGGTATGTTGTTATACTAAAAACTCAATAAAAACGTTTAAACATAAAAATAAAAAAATTATATCACTTCCAATGGCTCACAATTCACATCTATATTTCCCTTCCACCAAGTTTGGTGTTCCTCTGTATAGTTTTAACAAATTGCGCCTGCTGGGATTTGATATATGTACAGATGTTTATTGAGGCGGCCTACTGTACTCTTTCCCTCCTTTCAATTTTTAATAGCAGTAACATTTTATTCTTGAAAAATCTCAGCTCTAGACTTCACACACATGTTTTATATGAGTGAAACCTCTGTCAGGCTAGAAAATGTGAGTGAGAGGAGATAGGAAGCTCCTCACTAATATTGAGAGTCAAAGTACTGTGTATTTATTTCATCATAAAAATTATGATAAAAAATGTAATGCATTTTGAAGGGTTCTGATGGGACCCCTTTATCAGGACTAAAAGACTATTAACAATAAATATGAATAATAATGCTTCTTAATGATATCATTCCTAAAATAAATGAAAATGTTAAAGGTGTATACCCACTCACGAGTAAGTCAATTTTTTTAATTGTAACTTTTATTTCCAATCAATTGATTTTTTATAATACATATTGTATACAGAAGGCTTTTGGAAATTTCATAACTATTGGTCGCCTAGACCAGTGGTTCTTAACCCTGTCCTCAAGTACCCCAAACAGGCCATGTTGCAGGTTTTCCTTTATTTTGCAAAGATGCTTTAAAACAAAGTCAATGGCTTGGGATTTTGGACAGCTATTTTATCTAAAACCTGATACCAAAACATGGCCTGTCGGGGGTACTTGAGGATAGGGTTGAGAACTACTCCCCTAGACTACTGAGGTTTTTATTGTTGTCTTTATCCCTGTTGGGTAGAATGGAAATGGTTAGAACTTATGTATGTTTTGTTTATTCATTTATATTTAAAAATGTATTGATAAATGAAAACTTGATTTTTGACTCACCCAGTCGAAAAAAAAAAAAATAGCTCTGGAGTTGGACTTTAAGTGATATTTCACATGAACTTTGATTGAGCCTCCAAGAAAAAGGCAGTCTGTATCCTGCAGTACATAATTTTGTACTGTGAATTCTAAAATATAGATACAATGCTATGATCAATTTATTACCTACTACTATATTACTTAATGTAATAAACATAAACTAAGAATTGAATATTACAGTTCTCGTATTTTATGTTATTACACAGCAATTAAAATCAATACGGATTGCATCTATTGACTACAGACATTTAAAAGCAAAGCCAGTTTAATTTACTACTAGCAGACTATAAATAATGATTTTACATTGATTTTTCAATGTGTAGAATATAATGTATACCTCTGAGTAGTTAAAAAGAGTGGCATATTGTCAAAAAGGTGTGTTGAAAATGCATTACTAAATCTATTTTTGAAGCGTCAGAAGTAATAAAAAAATCAGGAATATATAATACTGTAACAGAGCCAATTTAAAACAGCATGACAAAAAAGAATAGTAAATGCTTCTTTCTTACTGGTGTACAAAAATTATCAAGTGTTCTACAACATTGTTTTTCATAAGGCATTGATATAAATGTACACAGTTGTCTAGATAATGCATACATCATTTATAAACAGTTTACTGGGAATGTGTATCTCTAGCGGTGTTTATGAAAACAATACAGTACCATACAGTACAAATGTATTTACTACTACAAGCATTTCAGCAGTGCTTGTAGAATATTTTGAAATATAGTACACAGACAGAACAAATTACATGTTTGAATTTAATATTTAATATATATTGAATTTGATAAGTTATACTTATCCATAAGAAGATTCTATCTGTTTTTTCAAAGATACTCTTTTGGGAATATACATATTATAAAAGACATAAGTATTTTCAGTCTTAATTAGCAGAAGATTGTCCTTAAGGCTGGGTTCTCAATGGAGCCGGTTCACACATGTCCATGGTGGCTGCGGTGCAGTTTCCAAAATGGTCCTGTGCATTTTTGGGGTCTGGTTCAGGTGCAAATTCAGGCAACTTTTCAGACCGAAATCTCACATGAACCGATGAACAGAAACACACTGGACTCCAGGCTGGAAACTGCGGCCACACATATGTGAACCTGGCCTTCAGGCTCTACTCCAACTTTTGTCTTTCATTAAGGCAGCTCATTCATTTTGAATTCTTAATAATAGTAAAAACTGACATCTTTGTTGTCTAAGTTCATTGGGGTGCCGTTTAAAATGAATTACACTTCAGCACACTGATGCACATATGTGCTACCACAGCACAACAGTGTGAACCCCAGCTAGAGAATACTTTATTGGGAAAAGAAGGAGGTTGCTATTGTTTAACTTTAAATTCTAGCAGTTATTCTGATCCATAGGCTTTACAACTTCAAGACTTTTTGCTTCAGGTTAGTGACAGCCTGTCAACTAGCATGATTAGAAATGGGTAGGCAATAGAGAACACATATTTGTGTCAGTTCAGATTTTCCTGCTTTTACTTAAAATGTAGAGGTAAAGGTACTTACCTCCCCAAACTTAAAATTTTGTGGTCCAATCTTTAACAGACGTGGCTGTGCACACATTGTCAAATTTTCTGGAGCTTTGAGAGAAGATACTAATTGCAGTTCATACAGGCATCTGATGTTACAGTGTGTATTCTGTACCTGCTTTCAATATGCAGGATGAGAAACAGATGGTGCACTCATTACCTTACAATGTCTGCTTTCCAGTTTGGCATATTTGAATTATCTAAGTAGTTTGTAAATAGGAACGATTAAATTAGGCAACATGATCAGTACTTTATATAACATCAGTGCTGTCTGAATGGACTCACAGAGATGTAGAATGATGGAAGAGAATTCCACTTTGGGCTGTCTCCCAGAACTGCATAGCAGCCATGTGGATTGTAATGTTGGTAAATGAATTCAACCATTGCAATACAATGAGAAAAGCCCCATGACTTTTCTTCAGCAAAGTTATTATTTCAATGTCACCCTTAGAATAATTACTGATGTCACTTTCACCAATTGTACATGTTTGCTCTCCTTTCTATTTGAATATCTCCTGTGTATCTTTTGTTTATGGTTTTGTTTGTAGTTTACTGTTAACTGAGTTATCTATATATATGTATATATTATGAAAATTTGATTCAAATGGTAGAACTTTAAGAACAAACAACATTCAGCCTCCTGTCCTTTAGTCTGGTCCCACAGATCCTTGCTGCTCTGGCTCCCATCTGTACTCGTGGAAATAGACCTCCTTTGTCTGCTGGGGTGAAGCTCCAAACCCTAGTCAGGTCTCTTAGAATCCCAGCACACACTTGCTCAATTAGTGTGCTGGTAGTCTTCAAAGCATGGGCCCTGGGTTGGACTAAGTATTGAAGATTTTACCCCACCCAGGTCTCTAAGAAATCTCCAGGCTCCATATCCGAAAACCAGGTTTTACCAGCTGATGAGAAAACTGAAAAGTCAGTTGTCTCTGAATGACACCAGTTCCCTGGAGCCACTCAATCTGCCTACACCTTCCTGCAGCACCTTGATTGTTTTATTTAATTGCCAATATTCATTAAGAGTTCATCAGTTTCATATCTTAGTGAACCGTTCAGCAGATACAAGAAATCTCACATAAACATAAAAAAAACAGTGGATTTATTATACCTATTGTCAACTGGAAACAAGTGCAGCTTATACACATTTTCTCCAATGGGGTTACTTAATGACATAATCCACTCATTACCAGGAGATACATACTCGTAATGAGACAAGCCCATTCCCAAAACTCTATGAATAAACAAACACAATACAATGTCACTGACATAATTCACAAAAATAGATGCAGGTCATATTTCTTATTCAGTCCTCTAGGCATTAAAGTGTCCAATTGTGCAGTCCGCCTAACCTCTTTCTCCTTTAACCTCAATTCCCTGTTACCTCCTCTTTTAGACACAGGAATATTACCTCACCATAAATCTGAGCTGAGCTGGTTCATGTCCACATTATCTAAAATGTTGAGCCAACAGCAACTCTATTTTTTTTTCCTTAACAGGCTAGATGGCTGCTTTTATTTACAGTATGTTTCTTTTTTTTTTTTACATACAGTTCAATTATGAATCACCACTTGAGATGGTGGTTCATGAAGGGCTATTTGATAAACATACAATCACATTTAAAATTCATAACAATGGCCTATCCTCCTTCTGATTTACAACTAGGAGCAATCAATGCTGCTATGTTTAAAATACATGTACAACCAAGCTTTTTTTTTTATTATTAATAGAGTGAGGAGGATTAGAACCCTTGTTGGGATTATACTGATTTCCTTGGCTCCATTAGCAAATTTCTCTTCATTTACTGTCCTGAAGGCAACAGTTTAACAAAAATGAAAGTGAAGGAAAATCTTCAAAAACAATACAGACAGAATAAAATATGTTATTTTCTGTAAAGCAAGGAAGGCTAGAAATTTCCTTCAGCTTTTTAAATGTTAAATTAAAGAAATAGTGATCAATGCTTAAACACTATATATTAACCACTTCAATATTATGCACTTATAACACTTTCCTACCAGATCAATGTTCAGCTTTCAGTGCTGTTGCGCTTTGAATGACAATTGCGCGGTCGTGCGATGTTGTACCCAAACAACATTTTTATCATTTTGTTCCCACAAATAGAGCTTTCTTTTGGTGGTATTTGATCACCCCTGTGGTTTTTATTTTTTGTGCTACAAATAAAAAAAGACCAAACATTTTGAAAAAAAAAATCTCTGTTTCTCTCACAAAACTTTGTAAATAAGTAAATTTCTCCATCACTGATGGGCACTGATGAGGCTATACTGATGGCACTGATGAGGCAGTACTGATTGGCACTGATAAGGTGGCACTTTCTCTCACAAAACTTAGTAAATAAGTACATTTTCTCCATCACTGATGGGCACTGATGAGACTACACTGACGGGCACTGATGAGGCAGTACTGATTGGCACTGATGAGCTGGCACTGATGATGAGGCACTTATATGCAGCAATGATGAGCACTGTTAGGCGGCACTGATAAGCAGCACTGACAGACACTGATAGGTGGCACTGATGTGCAGCACTGACGGGCACTGATATGCAGCACTGACAGACACTGATAAGCAGCACTGATGGGCACTCAAAGACGGCACTGATTGGCCCTCATAGGTGGCACTGGGCACTGATAGGTGGCACTGATGGGCACTGATAGGTGGGCACTGGTAGGTGGCACTGGTGGGCACTGATATGTGGCACATGTATGCACTGATAGGGGCACTGGTATGTGCTGATAGGGGCACTGGTGGGCAGATGCACTGATAGGGGTCCATTCCCTGGTGGTCTAGGGTAGCATCTGAAGGTGGCACTGAGTGGCATCCATATTGGGCACTGTGCCCATTACCTGGTGGTCTAGGGTGGTCTCCCTGGTGGATCGGCACCCTGGTGGTCCCTGGTCAGCTCGGCACCCTGGTGGTCCCTGGTCAGCTCCCTGGTGGTCCTGGGTGGGCACATTGCTGGTGGTCCCTGGGCAGGCTCCCTTGTGGTCTAGTGTGGTGATCCTAGGGGGCGCTGTGCTGATAAACCATCAGCACAGACCCCCCCTGTCAGGAGAACAGCCGTTTGGCTCTCCTCTACTCAGGTCTGCAGGCCCGAGTACAGGAAAAGCTGATAAACGGCTTTCCTGTGTTGCACTGTGACCAGCCGTGATTGGTCATGGCTGATCACATGATAAAGTGCTTCAGATGGAAGCGCTTTACTGAGATTGGTAATGCGGGGGGTCAGACTGACCTCTCACACCACTGATTGCCACAATGCACGGCTCTCCGGGCGCGCGCCGGCATGTTATCTTGAGGACATCATATGACGCCCAGTCAGGATAACTGAACCACTTCCCGGTCATCATTCTGCATACGGCGCTCGAGAAGTGGTTAAACACAGAGATGTTAGTTGCATACATTTTGCAAATATATGTGGAAGCCACAATGTCTTTATGTACCACCACCTCTGTACAGTGTGGTTCCTAACTGTAATGTAACAGAGTTTCTGTTCTGAGACATACACAACAATACTTAGCAGACAGTCAGTAAACAAACAACCCTGCATACGAATGTCCCATGAGTGGTAACATTAATATTTTGGGGGAGCTGATGAGAGTCATAGCCAAAGTAAATGATGTTAGCCTTTTTTTGCTTTCTGTGCCCCTGTTACAGATTTTCTCTCACTTTCTGCCTGGTGAAACCGTTGTTCCCTTGACAACAAGCAAGAGCCTCAGTTTGCAGTAAAAACCCAACAGGGTTTTAATCCTTTTTTACTGTATTCAAAACGAATAAAATGTTTTGGCTGGACATACATAGAGACTGTACATTAACAAAGTGAATGTTCACTTTACAATGTATGTTCAATTTGCGGTAAATATTCATTAACCACTTAAGGGCTGATGTGTTAATTCTCTTCTCTGTTCTGGCCATTTTTCTATTTTCAGCAGTGTGATACTTTGACGTACAAATGCTTAGGCATGCAACACTGTACCCTAATGAAATTTACATTTTTTGAGAGAGATAGAGCTTTATTTTTTTGTTGTTGTTGTTTTTGTAGCCGCTGCTCCCAGTTTGACATTTGTGCAGTGTGTACAGGTGTGGGTCCCAGACAGTGTGCATCTGGGGACTCACATGGGACTGCCGATACATGAATGCATGGAACACCTCTGCATCCCATGGAGGCAAAACACAGCCCTCACAAAGGTGTGTATTTAAGGACACCATTGTGAATGACGCCTAACTTTCTTTTATAAAACATTGCAAATAAATAGTCTTATAGCATAAGATTAGGCCAAAAAGTATTCTGCTTAATTTCTTTGGTAAAATTACCCAAATGGGTGTATATTATTCAGACCGTGTGAAAGCTATGGAGTCTGCAAACTATGGTATAGGTATTTAAAATGAATCAACACTGATGTTCTGGCTTCCTATTGCATTTTTTGAGGCCATAAAATGCCAAAACAGTGCAAGCATCCCTTTTACATCCCAATTACACCTTTTTGGAAGGCAGAGGTGGGTTTTACAAGCTCTCATTTTTTTGCGGAAATTATTTTGAAAATGAAAAAAGTAAATTAACTTTTTTTTTTCACAAAGTGTTTAGAGTGGCCCAAAATCCAAGGAACACTTTCAACCTTCCAAGGGGCATACATTATGTATGTAATTCTCTGCCTACCTTCTCATTTTTGAAGTCCCTGAAGTGCTAGTACACTAGAAGCATCCATGAAATTATAACATTTTGAAAAAAGACACCCCAGAGTTTTAAGTGTTGGCATGTAAATAAAACTTGATTTTATTTTGTTATTTTAACAAGGTATTTCTCACACACAGCATGAGAATACTTAAAATTACACCCAAACCACATTCTGCTACTTTTCTTGAGTAAACAGATACTGCATTTGTGAGACTTTTTCACTGGATAGATGCATAGAGGGACTCAAAATCCAAGGAAAACTTTCAGGCTTTTAAGGGTCATAAATTGTGCATCTGATTTACTGACTACATATCACCCTTAAGGAGGCCCTGGAGTGCCATAACGGTAGAAACACCCACAATATGACCACATTTTGGAAAGAAGACATGATACTTTTTAAAAGACACAGTGGAGGTCATTTACAATAGCGCCGGCCGCTAATTACCGGCAAAATTACCGCAATCGCAGTAATTAGCGATAAAATGCTGCAATCATGGTAATTAGCGCTAAAACGGATTTCACAATAGCGCTGGGGCAATATAACTCCCAAAATGGAATTCACTATAGCTCTCATACAAGAGATAGCACCCAAACCCTTACTCATGTCAGGACCTGGAGAGTTGCACATTGAAATAATGTTTAGAGCATGATATAATTGACTAAATTATATTAAAATATGTGGTATATTTTTTAAAGACAATCTGCTTTTAAAGTGTGTGAAAAGTGATTTTCTACACTGAAATATCTTTAAGAGTCTGAGATACATTCCCTGTGTCTTTACAACTAGGTGCCAGCACAACTGAGCATGCTCAGACATGCAAACTACTCTCATTTTAACTCCTGTGGCTTTTTTACAGGGTGCTATAGTAAATACCAAAATGAGCATTGGGTTAAAGAGCATTTTTTGGGAGTGAAAATGAGAGTTATGTAGCCTAATGCAAGTTTCAGCCATTGATTCTAATGGTACAATTGTAACTTCCCCAAATAAATCCTTTTCATGTTGAGATGAAATATATCTTTCTCTCAAAGAAATTGTCCTTGCAACAATGTTTTGTTTTTATTTTATTTTTAAGAATGCTAGAATGTGTAATGTTTTCATGTTTTGGTAAAATATTTTTTTCTCTGTCATTTTCACTTGTTGCAGTCCATCTCATAAAAATCTTTACCCAAACACACACAGGTGTCTTTACAAACCACAAACAATACCATTGGTGATGCAAATTAAAAATGAGTCACATTTGTGTGTGTTTTTTATTATTTCCAAATGATCATAATTTAAGCCCAAAAATGTGATATGTGTACCATCATCAGAAATAAAAATGTGATTCCCAAAAATCAGAGGGTAACATCACTATTCTACACTCACACACCAAGAACCACCAAATATCACAGAATAAATCAAGAAGAATAACTGCTGACTAATATACTTCCACCACCTATATCTCCAAAGAAATACAGTATATATGTGTAGGAGGGTTCCACCTGTGGCCACACAGTGGCTTTACTAGTTAGCACTTCTGACTAGCATCACTGAGGTTCTGGTTTTGAATCCCAAACATGCTACTTCATGTAGACACATTGTTTGTTCTCCCTATGTTGTTAAACATAACTCCTGAATCGGTTCCTTACTTGAATTATGTCTAAATGTAGTATTTATGTGTAGGAGGGTTCCACCACCATTATAAATTGTGTCATATGTTTTCCATGGGCCAGGACTCTAATCAGCCTTAAAATTTCCCCACCACCACTAATTGCAGCCTCTTACCAAGCCTAAACCCATAAAATTACAGCTGTTTATCTCTCAGCATGCTGACAGTAATCAGCCATAAGCAGCCTTCAAAGCAGATGGCATATGACAGAAACAGGTTGTTCACTGGCTCTCTGGCCTTCCACACTACATTTGCATTGATTAACTTCTTGCACCCTGGGACTTAGGATTGTTTTACACCACAGAAATGCAGCCTAAAAACCTGTGGCAGCACAGTGGTTCACAGGCTAGAGCTTCTGCCTAGCAGCGCTGAGTTTCTGAGTTCCAATCCCAATCCTGCTAGAGGTTTGCATCTTGTGGTGTTAAAGTTTCTTTTTCACCATTGATTACATTTTTGAGGGATTTCACATAATGGAACCCGAAGAAATCACATTATAGATCAAGCAAGTCTGGGTATGCACCAAATCTAGGACTGGGGTGTTTTGGCCCAGATATTTTAATGTTGTATGTTTATGATGAATGACAAATGTGCATATTTTCATCTGTAAAGAGTGTGTATTCCTAATGAACAACAATTTAAAAAAAAAATTGGCATGGGGTCCCCCCAAAATGGATCCCTGGCCCTTTGGGACTGGTATGGATTTTAAGGGGGACTTCATGCCAAAATCCTGAATGATTTAAGGTTATCAGTGGTGTACCCCAAGGTTCAGTGTTGGGACCCTTACTTTTCAATATATTTATAAATGACATAGGATCTGGGATTAAAAGTACCATTTCAGTTTTTGCAGATGACACCAAACTATGCAGTGGAATAACGTCCTTGCAGGATATCTCCAACTTACAAGCAGACCTCAATGCACTGTCTAATTGGGCTATGTGGCAAATAAGGTTTAATGTTGACAAATGTAACGTTATGCACTTGGGGGCTAAGAATATGCATGCATCATACATACCAGGTGGAGTACAACTAGGGGAATCCATACTGGAGAAGGATCTGGGGGTTTTGGTGGATCATAAGCTTAATAATGGCATGAAATGCCAAGCTGCGGTTTCCAAAGCAAGCAAAATCCTTTCTTGTATTAATAGAGGTATTGACTCCAGAGATAGAGACATTATTTTGCCCCTGTACAAATCATTAGTAAGACCTCATCTGGAATATGCAGTTCAGTTTTGGGTACCAGTTCTCAAAAAGGATATCGGGGAACTGGAGAAATTGCAGAGAAGGGGAACCAAACTAATAAAAGGCATGGAGGAGCTCAGCTATGAGGAAAGATTACAGGAACTGAATTTATTCTCTCTTGAGAAGAGGAGATTAAGGGGGGAGATCAACAAGTACAAATACATAAGTGGTCCATATAGTGAACTTGATGTTGAGTTATTTACTTTAAGGTCATCACAAAGGACAAGGGGGCACTCTTTACGTCTAGAGGAAAAAAGATTTCATCTACAAATACGGAAAGGTTTCTTCACAGTAAGAGCTGTGAAAATATGGAATAGACTCCCTCCAGAGGTGGTTCTGGATTCTTTCCTTAATGTAAATAATATAACTAGGTACTAACATTTTTAGGTAAAATTGATCCAGGGTGTATCCGATTGCCTCTCGGTGGATCAGGAAGGAATTTTTTCCCCCGTTGTAGCAAATTGGATCCATGCTTTGCTGGTTTTTTTTGCCTTCCTCTGGATCAACTGTGGGCAAAGGATTGTATATGGGATTGTTTGGTTATATATAGTTTTTTTATGGTTGAACTAGATGGACTTGTGTCTTTTTTCAACCTGACTAACTATGTAACTATGTAATTTATGATTCATTGGCCATTTTTCAGAGAATATGAATGATAAAACTAAAACATTTCTTTCACTCATGGTTAGTGTTTGGCTGAAGCCATTGATTATCAATAAACTGTGTTTACTCATTTTAAATCATAATGACAACAGAAACTACCCAAATGACCCTGATCAAAAGTTTACATACCCTGAATATTTTGGCCTGATAACATGCACACAAGTTGACACAAAGGGGTTTGAATGGCTATTAAAGGTAACCATCCTCACCTGTAATCTGTTTGCTTGTAATTTGTGTGTGTGTATAAAAGGTCAATGAGTTTCTGGACTCCTGACAGACCCTTGCATCTCTCATCCAGTGCTGCACTGACGTCTCTGGATTCTGAGTCATGGGGAAAGCAAAAGAATTTTCAATGGATCTGTGGGAAAATGTAGTTCAACTGTATAAAACAGGAAAGGGATGTAAAAAGATACCCAAGGAATTGAGAATGCCAATCAGCAGTGTTCAAACAGTGGAAAATGAGGGGTTCTGTTGAAACCAAACCACGGTCATGTAGACCAACTAAAATTTCAGCCACAACTGGCAGGAAAATTGTTTGGGATGCAAATAAAAACCCACAAATAACTTCAGGCGAAATACAGGACGATCTGAAAACATGTGGTGTGGCTGTTTCCAAAAGCACAATAAGGAGGCACTTGAAGAAAGATGGGCTGCATGGTCGAGTCACCAGAAGAAAGTCATTACTACGCAAATGCCACAAAGTATCTGCTTACAATACACCAAACAGCAGAGAGACAAGCCTCAAACCTTCTGGCACAAAGTAATTTGGAGTGATGAGACCAAAATTGAGCTTTTTGTCTCACCATGCCACTTACTAAATTCCTTGGAATGTCTACTTTCCAAAAAGAGGCCATTTGGGGGATATTTGTACTTTCCTGGCTTGTTAGTGTCTCAAGAAATGAGATAGGCCATCAGTACAGCAGGTGTAATTGCACCATAGCTTGTAGACTCTATAACTTTCACAAAGACCAAATAATATAAACTGATTTGGGTTATTTTTACCAAAGATATGTAGCAGTATACATTTTGGTCTGAAAATTGGTCTGGTTAGAAAGGGGGTATAAGTGCCCAGTGGGCAAGTGGTTAAAGGGGAATACATTTTAAATGTAATTTCCTGAATAGCAACACTCACAAAATGACCACATTTTGTAAAGTAGTCACCCCAATTAGTGGTGACAGAGTACACCAGATTTTGTAGCAGAGACCTCTTTATTCTTTTAAACTAAGATGACCATTAATAAAATGTTGTTTTATATAGGGTCATGCTCTAAAGATATATCTGACTGTGAGGTTTCCCCAACTGCTCTCATAAGTCATTCTAATAATTTTAAGCGTTATCTAGTGTACATTTTTGGCAGAGGCTGTACTGTTACCTGATGTCACTGTTACTGGCTGGCGATCAATGGCAAAGCAATGGTTCTGAATGACAGTTGTACCCAATGTCACTGTGCTTGTGTACTAGATGACACTGCACTGGTGTGGCTGGAAATCAGGTTAAACCCCAGTACTACATGACATTGCACTGGTGTGACTGGGGTTCAGGTCAAACACTGGTACTGGATGACACATACTGGTGTGGCTGGTGATCAGATTACTAGTGCTTACTTACAAAGGTATTAGATGACACTGTACTGGTCTGCATGGCAGTCAGGACACTGATGTTGGCTTACACTAGTACTAGATGCCACTGTACTGGTGTGGCTGGTGATCAGGTCAAACCCTGGTGCTGGATGAAGCATGCTGGTGTGGCTGGTGATCAGATCACTGGTGCTGGCTTATGCCTGTACTAGGCAATACTGGTACTGGCACAGCTGGTGATCAGTACAGTGTTGCTAGCTTTTACTGGTACTTAATGACACAAGTTCTAATATGGCTGGTGATCAGGACACTGGTTCTGGCTTAAACACTGTACTGTATGACACTGGTACTTTTGTGGCTGGCAATGGGAACAGTGGTGTGGGCTTACACTGGTACTAGATGAGGCTCATACCGGTTTGGCTTGCGATCACGACAGTAGTGTTTGCTTACATTGGTACTAGGTGACATCGGTACTGGTGTGGTTGGTGATCAAGACAGAGGTGTTTGCTAAGGCAGGTAGTAGATGACAATGGTACAGTTTGGGTGGAGATCAGGGCAGTGATGCTAGTTTACACTGGCACTAGGTGGCACTGTTACTGGTGTGGCTAGTGATTAGAACATTTGTGCATGTGTGCGTTATTTTCTTCCATGCCAGAAGTCCACTTTTTGCTTCCTGATGTTTATAGTTAAGCAAGTAGGTATGCAAAGGCACATGTGCATGTGAATGTTGAGAAGCATACATATTAATCACCTAAAATAAATATAGCCTTACCCAGATAATGACACAGAAACAAAGTCATTCTGAAAAAGCAAGGCCTTTTTTTAACAAAAGAATGCTAAACACAAACTGTTCTTTGTTAGACAAAAGTATTTTGAATGTGGAAACCACTTTAGAAAAATATTAGACTTCATGGCTAAGCAGGAACAATTGTCTACCTCATTCTTTAAAATCCATAGTGCAGAGGGTAAATTCTCATTAATTCCGAAGGCATATTGAATCTTATCTGTGAATTCTATAAATTTATATCTATGCTCACTAAAATCAAATTCAATCATACTTATGGGCCCTAGAGTTCCCTCAGTTGTCCACATCCCAAGTGCAGGTGTTTGACAAAGAAATCAGGAAAGACACAAAAGAACAGGTATCTCCAATTTAAACACTGGTAAAGTATTGGGCCCTGATGGACTGCCTTTAGTGGTCTTTAAACAGTATTTAAATATTATTGGTCCTGTCTTAAAGTGGAAAACTACTATACTCAAAAATATCCTATCAGCGCTACAACCAGAGCTAATATCATTAATGGAAAACTCAATAACCTCATGCGTGGATAATGAAGGAAACCAGAGCTGCTGACAATCACTGGAATAGTGAAGAACTTGGTACAAACTGGAGATAGCGCTTGATGGAACCTTCAGAGTCACTTGTAAAATATATCTATGAGAGTTTATTAGAAGAATACAACATCCAAGGTCCTTTTAATAAATTCTCATATATATATTTTACAACTGTCTTAAAGTGGGTCTATGAGGAAACTTTTACACATGAAACATTGTCGATAGGTATGTATGATGCGACGGTTGTACTTCTTTCAAAACATGATAAGGACCCTCTGGAATTTCCCTCCTATAACCTAATTTTTCTATTTAATTTTGATTGCAAAATAGTAACAACAAATACTGGCTACTAGATTAAACACTATGATACAGTATCATTCAACATGATTACACAGGTTTTATACCTGCCCAGTCAACCGCAATTAATATCTGCAGGACCAAAATTGTGGTTCAATTATCAGGATACATCCCAGAGGCTTAGGCTTTAGCATTTTAGAGTTCTGACTATCAAATGCCATTTTTATAGGAACACTTTGTCTTTGGCCCAAAATTCCGGACAGGATTACTATTCTCTGCACCCTTAAAATTTGGGGCTTAAGGTGTAATTCTACTCTCAAAGCAAAACAAAACTGATGTGGTGGTAACATCCCTCACCAACCATTGCCATCTTTCCCCATGCATTACTTCTGGGCAGGACCACTAATAGGGTGAGACCACCGGTCCTCCTGTAGGGGGCCTGAGAACACAGGGGGGACCCGAAGAGCAGGGGGAATCAGTGCAGGGTGGAGGGTCAATTAAAAAAGGATGGCCTGTACAGTACTCTACATCAGCTGAAAGCTAGTTTCTCTCCCTCCCACCAGCTTTTAGCTGCAGGTTGAGACACATACACAGAATGGTGGAATAAAAAGGAGCCCCCAGACCTAGATCTATGGTGCATTAGGGTAGATAGAGCTGCCAACATGGAGAGACTAAAATATTCAGATGAAAAGGAAAAAGAAATAGGAGAAAAAAAATGGGATGAATGGGCTAGATTCAAAAAAACCAAAACATATGTGGAAATAATGAGACCAAGACTGGAACAGGACCTGTAAAAGGAAGAAATATGG
Source organism: Glandirana rugosa (assembly GCA_018402905.1). Taxonomy (NCBI): domain Eukaryota; kingdom Metazoa; phylum Chordata; class Amphibia; order Anura; family Ranidae; genus Glandirana; species Glandirana rugosa. The sequence continues at coordinate 2,666,900 of BLSH010276046.1, read as the reverse complement.
AAGACCTGAGGGGAGGGGTGGGAGAGGGAGGAGAGGGAGGACTGGGAGGGGGGGAGGAGAGAGGGATGGAAAGGGGGAGGAAAGTAAGCAGTAAGATAAGGGATATAGGGATGTGGATTTATATAAATACTATTTTTGATGAAATAAAAGCAGAAAGACCACTATGATGTGATTATACCTTGGACACAGCATGAGAATAAAGCTGAACTGAAAGAGGTCCAGGAAATTTGCTGAAGTGGTATAAAGAAAAAAAAAAAAGAGACACATACACAGGGCATTGTTCCTGTAATTGCTTCCCCTGCACCAACCCCCCACCCAGTTCTGCCTGCTTCTGATTCCCGTATGTGCCCCCCTGTCACTGTCCCATCAGCTGCCATGGGTACAGGGCATGTGTCAGGAGGGAGAGTTGAAGAAGGGGCCAGTAAATATGTCATTTACCAGCCCCTTCCTTTTTTGAATGCACAAAGTGAGTGATCAGTGTTGTGTAATATTTCATATACATATACGCATAGGTATTTACTGTATTTACAAGCTGCATTACATATCAAAGGCCCACAGTTGCTTGCATGGGGGTTGTGGAATGTAGAAAGAAGGAACAAAAGTATTTGTTGATGCTAATTAGCCTTGAGGGGGTTCATTGTGGCTTGTTTATCTGGTAAACACTAATGTGAGGTTAGGAGAAACCTCCCCCCCCCCAGTGTGAGACGAACACTTAAGTGGACATTCAAGCTAGCAGTCCTTCCCTGTCAGTTCACCTTTCTCTCCATGGGCATGAGGGCACAGTTGGAATGGGACTCTGAACATGTAATATTTACTCTGTTGGATTTTGATCATCTGGTGCAAGTATTATGAAATCTGTCTGTCTGAAGTCAAATAAATGTTACTCTCTGGAAGAACCGATTGGGTGCTGCGGAAAAATTAATCATCATAATAATAACTAAATAATAACATTCGTACATCCTCTACTACATCACTACATTGGTGCCGTGCAAGTGACCAGAAGTGCATTTCGGACTTAGTAACAGAAGTCGTGGTGACAACAATTCTGTGAGGTGGACAGAAGACAGGGAGAGACTCAAGATCTGTGCTGTGACTCCAATGTCTGGTTGTGACATAAGAGTCTGATCTACAAAATTGAACAAGTTTGGAACCCCAGAAATATTCTCTGGAGATTGAAAAGTGAACCAAAAGACTGTGCCGTGTAACCAGAAGACCTGAACTGGAAGCTGAAAAAGTAACTTCAAGGTGGAGCTTCAAATGCGGTGAGAAAAATATTTATTATTTTTTTAATTACTAGTAATATAGTCAGATCAAGTCCAGAAGACCAATGTGCCGTGTCAGAAAACCAAGTGAAAAGTTAGAGGTCTCTTATAAAGACCCCAAGGTTTGAACAAGTTAAAACATCTAGTCTGAGAATACAGTGTTGGTCTGTAACCTCAGTGTCGTGTCTAGAACTCAGAGAGGGACAGAAGACAGGTGGAGTGTCTTAACAACAGTGGTGCTGAAGACAATGATTCAGGCTTTACGTGAAGACCAGTGAACGTGCCGTGGTTACATCACTACATCATCTCCTACATGCTTACAATAATAAATCAATAATAATACTACTAATTAAAAAGGCGTCGTGGGTTAGCCA
>BLSH010276046.1:2627281-2647191 GCA_018402905.1 Glandirana rugosa | reverse complement strand
TAGGACTGAGAGGATGGGGGGGGGGGGGTACAGAATCTTACCCAGGAGTGCTGGACAGAGTGACCAGGCCAGAAACAGAGACAGAGGGCTAACCCTCTCACCAGACGAACATGCAAGTAGCTTTAGTAGGTAAAAACCATAAAGTCAAATATCACCAAGATGAAAACTAATATGGATTAAAAAACTGCTGAAAGTTACCAATTTCCACTGTGTAATTGAAACTACCAACCAGCAAACAATTTAGATGGTAAAATAAATAGCGGGTGGATAGGACAGTGGCATCACAAAGCCTCTAAAACAGGATGGTAACAGGTTGCAGCATAAACTAACACTGAGTGATCACAGATAAGAGTGATAAATAACCTCAAACTCAATCTCTATAACAAAACACATGAAATGCCAGCTACATCATACATATTCCTCGCCACATGCAGTTGTTATATGCAGTTATGTGGCAGTGGGGATGTATGTGCAGCTGACATTTGATGCGTACTTTGGATTTATTGGACCACTTCCCTTTTTCATTATTATACAGAGTGAGTTTGAGGCCATTTATCACTCTTATCTGTGGGCACCCAGTACTATTTTATCCATATTAGATTACATCTTGGTGATTTTTTGATTTTATAGCTTTACTCTGCGAGCGCTGCTTCCATGTCCACCCGGTGGTAGTTTTGGCCCCCTGTCTCTGCGTTCCTGGCCTGGTCACTCTGTCCGGCACCTCTGGGTAGAATTCTGGACCCCCCCCCATCCTAATAGTCCTAAAAATAGAATTCTTTATGGTTTATCCATATGCAGTTGTACGCATAAGTTTACTTACACTGGCAGAATTTATGATTTCTTGGCCATTTTTCTGAGAATATGAATGATAACACAAAAACTTTTCTTTCACTCATGGTTAGTGTCTGGCTGAAGCCATTTATTATCAATCAACTGTGTTTACTCTCTATGCAGATTCTTTTGTTACCCTGACTCCCGAAGAAGCGGTAAATACCAAGAAACATGTTGAGAAATGTTAGCTGCTGTTCCTGAGTGTTGCTACTTATGGAATTTGTGATTTATGTGTAACTTTGGTTATGTTATAACTCAGGAACAGCATCTCAGTTGGTTGGAACCTTATGCTCTTGTATGAACATTTATATTTATGATATTTTGGGTATTGGACTATTTAAACAGTTTGTGTAATAGGAATCTTACAGCATTGTTAGAAGTACATTAATTTTACAGTAACAACAATGGTGACAAGTAATTGGTGAAGTGGTAATTGAGCAATAACCCTACACATTTCATTGAGCAATAACTCTACACATTTTAACATCAACTTCATCAGGACTAATGATTGATGATCAGTCTATAATATAAAATAATCCAAGATATACATGCAATAAATCCATTCATTAATCTATAAATCAATTATTAGTCCACCTGCCTGCAACAGGGGGACGTATGCATGAAAGCTGACAAAAGTGTGCAGTCTATGCAATGGCTTCCTTCCCACATTTGAATTGTTAAAGTTACTACTGCTACTTGCAAAACCAAAGGGCTATTTATCAGTATTGCTTCTAGACTACCCGTAGTTGAATTTTAACATACCATGACTCTTTCAGCAGTATCTCTGTGTGGAGGTGGTCAGCTTTGTAGAGAAGTAGGGTCTGCTTTCATGTAACAGACCTCTCCTCCTGAAGACTGATAATTTTATGAATGGTGGAATTATTGATCAAGGGGCAGTAGAAGAAATTAGGGAAACAGATCCAAATGCTGGAGCTGAAAATCTTCAGGTACAGCTTACTTATGGGCAATCAAATAATAATAGCTCTATAGTTAAATTAAATAGGAGGATTTTTTTAGGTGCATTTTTTTTTACCTGTAATATTCGAACATGTATCATAACCATTGTGCTTTCTGAGCAGAATGGGAAATCAAACCTGTCTTACAAATGATAGCATTTTTGTAGTCTGTTTATTAACATGGCTCAACCAGTATAATTTTTCTGGATGACCAATAAACCTAATGAAGTGATTAGATTTCCTACCAGTTATGAAGCTGGAATACAAACTAGCAGGTAATTGATATTTCAGGATAATATTTCATATGCAATACACTTACAGAGATTTGTAAATGCATTTGATAAATGGTACAAAGCAAGCCGTAGTAACAGATTTAATATCAGATATCAGATTTAACATTTCTGAAGTCAAATCAGTAGAAATTAGATTAGAGTTGTTATACACCACGTTATTGAATAAGAAAGTTCATCTTTTAAGATACACTTGCACTTGAATTGCCTTTAAGTTATGTTAATTTTACAAAAGGCAGTGTGAATGATGTGTTTACATGTAGCCTTCAATAGTTTCATCAGCTCCCCAAGAACCCTGATCTGGTGTTTAAATGTGGTTCAACTTGGTCAATTTTAAATGTGGTCAGTGAATTTTAAGGCTGTTATACCTCTTCTGTATTCTGCAAATGTTTACTCTGCATAACAGGCTGAAAAATTAATAGATAGCTAAGGGAGATGGTATGGGGTGGACCAGCCCTCATGTTTCAACAAGCAAGCTGATTTGCATTTCCCATTATTTTACAAAGCAGGTTAAGGAAGTTATGACCCTAGCTATTATCTTACAATTAATCAATCTAATTATCTGTCTTTCTGTTCATGTTTTGTATAGTGTATTCATAAATTTAAAGGACCTAGAATAACTTTTTTTACTTAATTTTTATCTACCGTATATACTCGAGTATAAGCCGAGTTTTTCAGCACATTTTTTGTGCTGAAAAAGACCCCCCTTGGCTTATACTCGAGTCAGTGTCTGTGGGTAATGAGTAGATTCACATTACACAGAGCGCGCTGCTTCTAAGAGCCGTTCTGTGCATGAAACCGTGACCTAATTACATTGGAATGCAAACAATGCTGAGAGAGGTGTCAGATTTTCAACTTGATGTCGGGAAGTGGGCAGGACACATGGGTGTTAGCTGTTCAGTCCCGCCCACCTCCTGATCTCAGTGAAAATCTGGCAGCTCTCTCTCTCTCTGCATTCTCAGCATTCTCTGCATTCCAATGTAATTTGGTCATAGTTTCATGCACAGAAGGGCTCTTATAAGCAGCGTGCTCTGTAGATTGTGAATCTACCTTACTCATCTCTAGAGTTGAGCGGACACCTGGATGTTCGGGTTCGGCAGGTTCAGCGGAACTTCGCGAAAAAGTCCGGGCTCGGTACCGAACTTGACCCAAACTTGACCCCGGACCCCATTGAAGTCAATGGGGACCCAAACTTTTCGGCACAAAAATGGCTGTAAAAAAGTCCTGGCAAGTGCTAGAGGGCTGCAAAAGCAGTAGGCGATGATTTTAGAACAATAATCTGTCCCTTACAACAACAGCAGAAACCTGACCCTATAGGAGTAGGCAATGCTTTTAGAACAATAATCTGTCCCTTACAGCAACAGAAGGAACCTGACCCTATAGGAGTAGGCAATGATTTTAGAACAATAATCTGTCCCTTACAGCAACAGCAGGAACCTGACCCTATAGGAGTAGGCGATGATTTTAGAACAATAATCTGTCCCTCAAAGCAGTGGACTCTACCTAGTCCAGAATCAGATTGTTCTGTAATGCAGAATGAGATCTGCAATCTGTCCCTCAAAGCAGTATTAGTAATCTCTACCTAGTCCAGAATCAGATCATTCTGTAATGCAGGATGAGATCTGCAATCTGTCCCTCAAAGCAGTATTAGTAATCTCTACCTAGTCCAGAATCAAATCATTCTGTAATGCAGGATGAGATGTTATTATATCTGCAATCTGTCCCTCACAGCGCAGGCAGCATCCTCTCCCTACACTAGCCTGAGAGCATGTGACATGCAGCACTACGTGACTCCAGCTTATACAGAGGCTGGGTCACATGATGCACTGGCCAATCACAGCCATGCCATTAGTAGGCATGGCTGTGATGGCTTCTAAGGGCAAACCAGTGAAACGCTTGTTGATTGGCTGCCCTGCAGTAATTCAACAGGCGGGATCAAATACTCGAACCCCGAACCAGAACTTTTTTCAAATGTCCGAGTTCAGGTCCTGGTCACGGACACCCCAAAGTTCGGTACGGACCCGAACTTTACAGTTCGGGTTTGCTCAACTCTACTTATCTCTTCTGTATTCTGGCTACAATCTCTGTGTAATGGCTAAAATCCCTGTGTTCTGGCTCCCTGTCCCTGTGTTCTGGCTCCCTGTCCCGGCTGCTGCATTTCCCACCCTAGGCTTATACTCTGGTCAATAACTTTTCCCAGTTTTTTGTGCTAAAATTAGGTGCCTCGGCTTATATTCGAGATGGCTTATACTCGAGTATATACAATATATCTGCCGCTGTTTTGTACCTTAGCTGTTATGATCATGACCATGCAATTCTTCACACTCCTTTTGATATCACACACATATGTTGTTGCTTGTCTACAATATTTTATTGTCAAAAGCATGACACTTCTTTGATGACAATAGCAGAGTTCTGGGAGTAGACAGAATCACCTACCCATAAACGTGGATACTGATACATGACTTAATTGCTGAAAGTGTTATGTTTGATTATCATGTATACTAAATAGGTATTTTCCAAGGTATTACCAGGACTACTTTTAGCTCTTAAAGTGATTGTAAAGTCTCAATTTTAATTTTTTTTAAAATAACAAACATGTTATACAGGGCAGCCCGGATCCTCTTCTTCTCGGGGTCCCTCTTCGCTGCTCTTGGCCCCTCCCTCCTATTGGCTGCCCCCCAGCCAGCAGCTTTCTATGGTTGGCACCCAAGCCAAGTCACAGCTCCCTGTGTCCATTCAGACATGGAGCCCCGACCCAGCCCCATCCCCTCTCTGACCTTATTGGCTAACTGACTTTGATTGACAGCCGTGGGAGCCAATGGCACTGCCGATGTGTCTCAACCAGTCAGGAGGAGAGTCTTGGATGGCTAAGACACTCACGGATATTGCTGGAGAGAGATGGGGCTCAAGTAAGTATTAGGGGGAGGGGGGCTGCTACACACAGAAGGTTTTTTATCTTAATGCATACAATGCATTAAGATAAAAAACCTTCTGCTCTTACAACTCCTTTAACCAGTTCCTTACCGAGTCATTGTGAAATTATGTCAGCAGGAACCCTTCGTTGATCTGGGCTGATGTCATATGACGTTGGCCACTTCTCACTGCTACTGCGGGCCCCTGGGGGCCCACAGCGTGGTGATTGCGGATCGCTTGTGTCCCCAGGGGTCGTGTCCCCCCGATCGGTGTAAAGAGCCAATAGATTTGGCTCTTTAACACGTGACCCGCTGTGTCCAATCACAGCCGGGCACTACCGACATCAGCGTGCACGCCGGGGGTGCACAGTGTGGCGATCGGGGTTGAGGCTTGTCCCTCGGACAAAGCCCAGCTCCGATCAGTGAAAAGAGCCAATGGAATTGGCTCTTTACCACGTGACGGCTGTGTCCAATCACAGCCGGTCACATGATGTAAACAAACCGCGGTAACAAGCTGTTACCGGGTTCTCCCTCTCACACACTGATCGTGTGTGAGAGGGAGATTGCTGTAACAGCTTGTTACCACCAGATGTACACACCAAGCACACTGATCACCCCCCTAATAAAGAAGACCTGTCACCTGTCCATCAAAGTGCCCGAGTACCTGTCACAGCCCATCAGAGTACCTGAGTACCTGTCATCAACCCATCTGAGTACCCGAGTACCTGTCACCATCACATCTGAGTACCCGAGTACCTGTCACCAGTTCACCTGAGTACCTGTCAACAATCCATCAGAGTACCCAAGTACTTGTCTTCAGCCCATCTGAGTACTCGAGTATCTGTCACCAACCCATCAGAGTACCCAAGTACTTGTCATCAGCCCATCTGAGTACTCGAGTACCTGTCACCAACCCATCAGAGTACCCCAGTACCTGTCACCAGCCCATCAGAGTACCCGAGTACCTGTCACCAGCCCATCAGAGTTCCCGAGTACCTGTCACCTGCCCATCAGAGTACCCGAGTACCTGTCTTTAGACCATCAGCGTACCAGAGAACCTGTCACCTGCCCATCTGAGTATCCAAGTACCTGTCACCAGCCCATCTGAGTAACCGAGTACCTGTCGCCAGCCCATCAAAGTACCCGAGTACCTGTCACCTGCCCATCAGAGAACCTGAGTACCTGTTACCAGCCCACCAAAGTACCTGAGTATCTGTCACCTGCCCATTAGAGTACCTGAGTACCTGTCACCAGACCTTCAGCGTACCCGAGTACCAGTCACCTGCCCATTTTAGTACCCAAATACCTGTCACCAGCCCATCAGTGCCCGAGTACCTGTCACCTGCCCAACTGAGTGCCCGAGTACCTATCACCAGCCCATAAGATAACCCAAGTACCTGTCGCAGCCCATCAGAGTACCCGAGTACCTATCACCAGCCCATCAGAGTACCCGAGTACCTGTCACCAACCCATCAAAGTACCCGCGTACCTGTCACCAGCCCATCAGAGTACCTGTCACCAGCCCATCAAAGTACCCAAGTACCTGTCACCAACCCATCTGAGACCCGAGTACCTGTCATCAACCCATCAGAGTACCCGAGTACCTGTCACTAGCCCATCAAAGTACCCGAGTACCTGTCACCAGCCCATCAGAGTACCCGAGTACCTTTCACCAGCCCATCAGAGTACCCGAGCACCTGTCACCTGCCCATCAGAGTACCTGAGTACCTGTCATCAGACCATAAGCGTACCAGAGTACCTGTCACCTGCCCATCTGGGTATCCAAGTACCTGTCACCAGCCCATCAGAGTACTCGAGTACCTGTCACCAGCCCATCAAAGTACCTGAGTAACTGTCACCTGCCCATTAGAGAAGCTGAGTACCTCTCACCAGCCCACTAAAGTACCTGAGTACCTGTCACCTGCCATTAGAGTACCTGAGTACCTGTCACCAGACCTTCAGCATACCCGAGTAGCAGTTACCTGCCCATCTGAGTACCCAAGAACCTGTCACCAGCCCATCAGTATACCCGAGTACCTGTCACCTGTCCATCTGAGTACCCAAGTACCGGTCACCAGCCCATAAGAGTACCCGAGTACCTGTCACCTGCCCATCTGAGTAGCCGAGTACCTATCACCAGCCCATCAGAGTATCCAAGTACCTGTCACCAGCCCATCAGAGTACCCGAGTATCTGTCACCTGCCCTTCAGATTTCCCGATTACCTGTCACCAACCCATCTGAGTAACCGAATATCTATCTGCAGCCCATCAGAGTACCCAAGTACCCTTTACCAGTCCATCAGATTACCCGAGTACCTGTCTCCAGCCTATCAAAGTACCCGAGTACCTATCTGCAGCCCATCAGAATACCTGAGTACCTATCTTCAGCCCATCAGAGTACCCGAGTATCTGCAGCCCATGCCTCATAGAATATACCTCAGGTGTTTGCTTTCCAAAATGGGGTCATTTTGTGGGTTCAGCCTCTGTATGTGGCCAGGGTGTGAAAAAGGTCTCACACATGTGGTATCGTCATACTCGGGACGAGTAGCAGAATATGTACATGCTATGCGTTAGAAATATCTTATAAATTGACCACTTTGAGTAAAAATAAAAGTATTTTCATTTTCTTTCCATGTATTTCGAAGACTTGTGGAAAAAAAGGAACCATTCAAAAGACTCATAATACCTCATAGAATATACATTGGGTTGTTTGCTTTCCAAAATGGGGTCATTTTGTGGGTAATTCCATTGTCCTGGTGCTCCACGGCCTTCAAACATGTAATAGGTCATTAGGAAATTAGATGTGAAATTTCTGCTCCTAGAATACCTGACGGTGCTCCCTGCATGTTGGACCCCTCTATGTGGCCAGGGTGTGAAAAAGTCTCACATATGTGGTATCGCCATACTCGGGACAAGTAGCAGAATATATTTTGGGGGGTTATTTTTGCTATATACATGCTATGTGTTCGAAATATCATATAAATTGACCACTTTGTGTAAAAATAAAAGCGTTTTCATTTTCTTTCCACGTTTTTTGAAGACTTGTGAAAAAAATGAACCATTCAAAACACTCATAATGCCTCATAGAATATAAGCTGGGGTGTTTGCTTTCCAAAATGGGGTCATTTTGTGGGTAATTCCATTGTCCTGGTGCTCCAGGGCCTTCAGTGTAATAGGTCGTTAGGAAATTAGATGTGAAAATTCTGCTCCTAGAATGCATGACGGTGCTCCCTGCATGTTGGACCTCTCTGTGTGGCCAGGCTGTGAAAAAGTCTCACACATGTGGTATCGCCATACTCGGTTGTAATGACAATTTTGTGCAAAAAAAAAAAAATAATTTCTTAATGTTCCCAAGAATTGTGGGAAAAAAGTACAACTTCAAAAAACTCGCCATGCCTCATACTAAATACCTTGGAACGTCTACTTTTCAAAAAGGGGTCATTTGGGGGGTATTTGTACTTTCCTGACATTTCAGGGCCTCAAGAAATGAGATAGGTCATCAGTACATCAGGTGTGATCAATTTTCAGTGATTGGCACCATAGCTTGTAGACTCTATAACTTTCACACAGACCAAATAATATACACTTATTTTGGTTATTTTTACCAAAGATAGGTAGCAGTATAGGTTTTGGCCCAAATTTATGAACAAAAATTACTTATTTGCAAAATTTTATCATAGAAACTAAAAAAAGTGTTTTTTTTTCAAACTTTTCACACTTTTTTCACTTATGTCGCAAAAAAAAAAAACCCAGAGGTTATTAAATACCACCAAAAAAAGCTCTATTTGTGTTAAAAAAATGATACAATTTTTGTTTGGGTACAGTGTAGCATGAGAGAGTAATTGTCATTCAAAGTGTGAGAGCGCTGAAAGCTGAAAATTGGTCTGGGCGGTAAGGGGGTATAAATGTCCTGTATTGAAGTGGTTAAAAATACATTTTTTATTACTAAGCACTGTTATTTTTATTTTCTGTTGAGAAACAGGAATAAGTATTTAACTGTGCATAAATACTGTGGTAGTGTGGTATCCCAACAGGAGGATGACCCGGGATTCTCAACCTGGCAGGTAGAGGGGCTCCAGGGGATTTGTGCATTTGGAAGGAAACTGACTTTCGAGTATCTTCATTCCTTTAAGAAGTCAGTTTCGGGACCTGGAGCCCGGGGATTTCATAGTGATATGGGTGGGATGAAATCCCCAGTCCTGGGTCCAGGATTTAGGTTTAGCCAGGACACTGATTATGCAGGTGTGTGGGAGCCTGATAAGAGAAGTCAGGACCAGGGTTCTGAGTCACACACACTGCGAGATAGCTCCAGAGAGGGAGACAGACGGTCTCCAGGGGTCTAAGGCTGCAGGAAACAGTCAGGTCTATCATATCTGCAAGAAGGTAGAGGTGACCACACAGTGGCTGATCGTTTATCAGCCAGGAGGGCTGACTTCAGTTACTAGCCAGGTGGGCTATCTTTCATTTATCAGACAGGATGGCTAGATATCCTTTATCAGCCAGGAAGGCTGAATATTAGTTATGCTAGTAGCAGGAGGCTGAAGTTTACAATGGTGTTGGAACTGTCAGTACTAGTATCCCTTTAGGACCCAGCAGAACTACTTGACACAGCCTTTGCCTGTGAAACAACGGTGATTGGCCAGCTCACTTTTAAATCACCTGTGTCAGCAAACAATACGTGCTCTTGATAGAGTTGTTCTTAGTTTGCTACTGCTAACCAACTTATTCCTGCTTATTTTGTATATTACCTGGCTAGTTTGATCATGTTTGCTTGCTTCTGACTTGGTACTGTTTTGGACTCTGATCTACCCGTGTATGACCCAGCTTGCCTAGACTACGCTTAACCTGTTTTTCACATTACTGCCAGCTTCAGCATTACCACTTGGCTTCCAGCAAAACATCCTGTCTCACCTGCAGCAAGCGGATTGCAAGTTCCCAGCTAACCTCCACCTTTAGCTACAGCAGAACTACAAGTCCCAGCAGACCTGCTCAGGGTATGTGCTATTTCCATTTTGAACTCTTTTGTATAGTCAGCACATTCTGAACTGTTACCTGATATAAGCTCATAACCTGACAGGAACCCCCTGCGAGGGAAGGTTACTGTGTTACTTTTGAACTTTCTTTTAATAAACATGGGCTGTCATGCCCTGAAACAGAGATCCTGGCAGGGCTGAACCCACTAAAATGCATCTACCATGAGAACTAAACACCCCCATGTCACACATGGTGGTGGTATTGCTTTGGGCACAAAACAGTGAAATCCGGGTCCCTGCTCCACAGTGAGTTTGTGTCATGTTGGCTGTGTGCGGAAGTGCAGCCAGGCAAACAGTATTTCCAAGGAGTGCTTTTGGACACTATCCAGATCCCTGCAAAAAGTGAGTTCAGCAGTTAAAAGTGAACTGTGTTTTGGTGCATGAGACTGCATGCACTGTGTGCAGGTGAGGGGAACCTGTAAGTGAAAAGGAACAAGCCTTAAAAAGACAGTGTTCCATTCTGTTTTGGCTGGATAGCACAAAAGTGTTGTGGACTGACTGGGAGAATGAAGCAAGGGTGTGAGCCAGCCAGAGAATATTGCAGACTGTTCTTTGCTTCACTTAAATGGGAAGTTCAGGCTGTTGCCCCTGGCAACGCCGGTGCAAGGAGACCAGCTATCAAGGTGCAAACCCTGACAAGTCATGGAGCTAAGAGTGATGTTTGCGGTGCAGTGAGTGGGGACATGCTGTCTCCAAGTGCCCATTGTCCCAGGCTCCAGTGCAAAGGTACCTTGCAAAGCAAAGGTCTGCATCTGTGTTTGGGAAGCCTGCTCGGAATGCCAGGAGTGTGGTCATCCATAGCAACACCGGTGATGTCAAGCCCATGAATCGCAAGACAAAGATATCTCCGACAGAGGTTTATGGCAAGTCTGAAGCAACACAGCATCCCGGAAAGAAAAGTAAAGATGTTTGGGAGAGCCAGCAAAGAAAAGCTGAAAGGATGCCATCTCCCTTAGCAACCAAAGAAAGTCTGCAGATCCCATGGCTGTAATGTAGTAAATTGGAACATGATTGTTTGTCTTGTCCCTGGTTGTGGGGTACAACAGGAGACAATGTTATGGAGAAAAAAAATGTTGTCTGCAGGCCCAGATTCCTGTACAAATATGTTTGCATTCACCCCTAGCAGCAGTGAGGAAGTACCTGTTGTGCCTTCCAGTGAATCTCTCTGCATTCCCAGAATCATGAAAGTTCTCAGAAAGGATTTTGGTCAGGAATCAAGGGGCTGGTTTGTAACCAAAGCACTCAAGGAGATGCCTGAACTCTGGGATGTACAGCCATGCAATACTGGTGCATCTTGTCCACAGTCTGATGGTCTGGTACTGCGGAGGAGCACTAAATGGCACACTGTACAGAACAAAGCGAAACAAGACAAAAATGGGTTATTGCTGAATTTCTTGCTAGTGTTAAACGTTGCCTCTAGGTTTGATGCTGGATTGCTCCCTGTAAAAGTGGTATATGGAACAGGTTCTAGAAAAATGAGGGGGGGCATGACAGATCTACTGATCCCTGTGATCAGGATTAATGAGATCTGTTATGTCCCTGTCAGCCCCGCCCCCACACAGTTAGAACACATACAGGGAACACAGTTAACCCCTTGATCGCCCCCTTAGTGTTACCCCTTCCCTGCCAATGACATTTATACAGTAATCAGTGTCTATTTTTAGATCTGATCGCTGTATAAATGTCATTGGTCCCAAAAAAGTGTCAAAAATGTCAGACATGTCCGCCGCAATATCGCAGTCCTGATAAAAATCGCAGATCGCCACCATTACCAGTAAAAATAAATAAATAATAAAGACACCATAAACCAATTTACATAGTTTGTAGGTGCTAAAACCTTCGCGCAACTCAATCAAAATACGCTTATTGTGATTTTTTTCTTACCAAAAATATGTAGAAGAATATATGTCGGCCTAAACTGAGGAATAAATGTGTTTTTTTTTTATTTTTTATTTTTGGATTTGTATTATAGCAAAAAGTTTAAAAAATTGCTCTTTTTTCAAAATGAACGCTCTTTTTTTGTTTATAGTGCAAAAAATAAAAAACGCAGAGGTGATAAAATACTACCAAAAGAAAGCTCTATTTGTGGGAAATAAAAGGACATCAATTTTGTTTGGGTGCAGCGTTGCACGACCGTTATTCAAAGAGTGACAGCGCTGAAAACTGAAAATTGGTCCGGGCAGCAGGGGGGTTTAAATGCCCAGTAAGCAAGTGGTTAATAGTACTGTATGCATAGGTATATATCACAAGCCCATCATCCTTTCTTCTTAAGGTGTAAATAAACCCAAGAACAAAAATTATATTGGGACTTATCAGTCCTTAGTTGTGGTCAAAACATATGTTTTCTTATACGACATGTAGGATATCTGTTTATTCTATCAGAAAACTTGTATCTTTATATCTTTGCTACATTTGAAATTTTAAACAATGGTATCAATGTTCCCATCTATCTTCTGTGATCTACAAAATAATTCCCCTGATGCATATGAGGAGAGGGGGAATTTTTTTGTGACATCGCAATAGATATTGTACAGTGGATGAGCATTGTCAATCCAGGGAGTGTTTTTAGCTGAATCACTAGATGAAAATAATGGAAAAAAGTACCCATCAAATCCAGGGACTGGTAAACTCAAATATAACAAACTTTGCCTTTGGGATTAGGTGTTCTTTAACTCTTTTACTGCCACCAATGTATGCTGGGAGTGTGTGTACACTTCACAAGCTAGCTGTCAGCTTTCTGATGAAAGCTATTTGGTGGCTGTACACTCACTTGATCAGTGACCCCTGGAACTGTGGCCTACCGTGTGTGATCCCCAGCTATTCTTCCTGGGCTCAGCTGTCCCATCTGTGGGCTGGGACCTGCATGGCGGATGTCACCAAGTGGAAGGGAGGAAGACCACTGAGCATGCATTTGCTGATCTCCCCTTGCTGTAAAGAATACACTCAGTTAACTTCAGTGGATGACAAGCGGGGCATCAGGGTCTAAAAGGAAACGTCTCTGATTTCTAATTAAAGAGTTTATATCACACAGGGAACACTTTGAAAAAAGTGTCAAAAATAAAGTTACACCCAAGCACTAAGAAACCTCTCTAAAAAATCTTGAGCCTACCCTGCCACCACGTATGCGCACACATAAACATAAATGTCACTACGTATGAAAATGTCACTTGCATTACACATGTTACATATTGCTATGCACAGGGTAAGTTCAATAATTCTAGGCCCATTATTTATGGTTAACTCTAAAGTGTTGCCTGTGGAAAATATAGGGTACAAAAGTTTGCTTTTGCACAATCTTAAAGCTTGGCATGTTGGGCATCTATTTACTTGGTGCAACCTCATCCTGTACATTATACAAAACATAGGTAATATATTATATTTGTGTGCCATAAAATTAATTTTAGTGTATTTTGTTACTGAAAATTTGTGCTTGATAAACCTTTGTTTAAATATTATGTGACATTAAAAAAAAATAATACTCTCATGAGAGTCCATTTAGAGATATTTATTTATATTTTCATGATGAACTTAACCACTTAAGCACCGGAAGGATTTCCCACATTAGGACCAGAGCACTTGTTGCGATTCGGCACTGCGTTGCTTTAACTGTCAATTGCGCGGTCGTGTGACGTTGTACCCAAACTAAATTGACACCCTTTTTTTCCCACAAATAGAGCTTTGTTTTGGTGGAATTTGATCCCCCCTGCGTCACTTTTGATCACCGATATTTACAAAAAAAGGGCGACAATTTTGAAAAAAAAAATGGAAAATTGAATATCAAATACTTACCGTAATTTTCCTTTCCTGATGGACTCCATGGCAGCATACGTTTGGGTTAACCCCGCCTCCACTCCTCCCTTCTTGCTCCGAGCCGGAGGCCGTGTTCCGTAACAAGCCTCCTCAGGACATTGGGGGGGAACTCCTGCTGCCATGGAGTGCATCAGGAAAGGAAAATTACGGTAAGTATTTGATATTCAATTTTCCATTTTCCTGACAGACTCCATGGCAGCATACGTTTGGGAGTTAACTCGCTAAATACCCAATGGGCGGGCAATGTTATCCCAAAGGCTTTAATTTGTATCGTCACGACAAGACCTGCAAGCCAAAATAACCAGAGGATAAAGAAGCAGACTCTACACGACAATGAGCCATAAACGTATTGATTGGGGACCACAAGGATGTCCTACAGACTACTTGGGAATCACATGCTGTGAATCTGCCCAAGATGTAAACCCATGCTTGGTCAACGAGCAGACAGTACCTCCAAGCAGCCAAGCCCCCTGGCTCTCTGAGCCTTCTGGATGGCCTAGGCAATCCGTGCCACAATCATCCTAGATGAGGCACGTTCCTCTGTCCTTTCTGGCAATAGAATTAACAGGTGCTCTGAAAAAATGAAGGAAGTTGTAGCTCTGTAGATATGAAAGACTATCGTACCCTTAAAGTGGTTGTATACTCTCCTATGTTTTCAGCTAAGGAAGCTGACATCTTAGCCGCTGCCTGATCTGCAACCGCCATGATGCTACGCATGCGATTCATCACGACACCACCCACTGCATGGTCTGCCAGTCTGGCTGAGAGCACAATCAAGGAGACAGCTAGCATGCCGGGAATATTAACTCTTTTTGACACTATTAAATGAATGGGTAGACAACCGCTTAAGAATTGAATCAAGCATAGAAACAGCACCATTCAACTGGAAAAATGATAAGAAAAGTTCTGTTACCAATGAACCAATCTCTGAGGCTTTTTATGCCGACGTGATAGCCAGGAAAAAGGCCAAATTGAGAGAGAGACTTAAACGGAAACAGCCCTAGAACACTCTGTTCCAATTCCCGAGAAGGAGTTGACAACAAAAGGGAGACTCCATTTGGAAAACCTCCGCTACTTCGAGGACTGAGCCTAGCTGCTCCCTTGAAGGATTGTTGGACAGGAAAGACGCCTAGACCTGGGTACACCTGTGAAGACCAATAAGGCGGACACCTGAATTCCGAGGGAACTGACCGATAGACTAAATACGACTGGAGGAAACCTAGAATATCTAGAACTTCTAGATCACTACATGATCTGTCAGCAGCAGACATGTAATAGAGTAACATTGACCAAATTCTTCCGTAAACTCTGTTTGCGTTCATTCTGCTTGTATTCAAGAGTATTCAACCGTGCTGGACATGGAAGTAGAATTGCACCCCGTGACAGAAGGTCTGGCCTGAGGATAAGGTGCACTGGGTTTCCGGAAGCTAAACTGTGCTAGCAAGGGGAACCCTGGCCTAATTGGCCAACAAGGCGTTCCTGACATTACCTTCACAACCTCTGCTCTGAGTTTTCATAGAAACCCGATTTTAATTAGGACTGGAAGAAATGCACCAGTCCTACTGCATTACCAATGATCAGGGCATTGTGCCTGAAAACCTGCACATGTAGAGGCTACTCATTGTTGTCCAAATGGACTCTGGAAGAAAGTCTGCTAGAATATTCTGGACTCTGGGCACATAAGCCGCTGAGGTGTAGGCTTGAATCTTCTGAGCTCAAGACAAAATTGGATCCTGCTTCCCGTAATAGAGAACAAGCATTGAGTCCTTCTGTCTTAACATAGGAGACCACCGTAGTGTTGACTAACCTAAGAGCATCGGCGCTCCCTTCCTCATATAGTGAAAGGCCTGTAGGGTACAGAAGGCTGTCCATAGTATCAGAATGTTTAACACAATCCTGTGAAATTGACAGCCCCGTCTGTCTTGAGTTATCCCCGAGAGGCAGCAAGCCCCCCCAGTCGGTATTGCTAGCATCGGACATGAATATGAACCAGGATATGGGGCGATGGAAATGGCAAATGAGCCAGCTCCTCCACTGCAGCCACCAGGGGACTCGCTCTCATGATTGAGGTAATGTAGATGACCTGAATTTTGTTTCCTGGCTCCCACTGCTGGAGAAACCCCTTCTAGAAGGGCCGTCTTCTCCAGCCTCCACTTAACTCCTTCGAAATTGTAGACACCATAGTGTCAATCATTTTAGACACTGAAAGGCGCACAGGGAAGAAGACAAGGCCGGAAGTATTCTGTTCCAGCACTTCGGGAACCAGAGTCAAGGCAATAGACCTCTTGACTATATTGCACTGAGCTCCGAGGCATACAGGAGACTGAGTGGGCTCCAGGTGACTCCTACCAGAATCAGCTGCCATCCAAATTTGAGGAGCATGGAAAAGCCCTGAGCTCTGGGCTCCAGCAGTTGCCTTTGTTTGGGACACTAGGAGAAGTACATCAATGTAACTAGGCAGGCTTATGCTCCTTGTTTTGATAAAGACCATAAGAACCAATAAGACCCTGAAAATACACAGGGTGATGATGAAAGTCCGAATGGCTGGAGCTGGAGATGGTCCTGACCAATAGTGAACTGAAGGAACTTGCAGAAGTCTTCTACAATGGGCACATGAAAGTAAGCATCTTGTGTCTATTGGAAACAAGCTTGCCGACAATTGTCTCAGGTGTGCAAGGACCAAACCAGGCCACCACAAGCTGTTCTCCTTCATACTGAATCCGAGATGAAGCAGACCTCTGATGGACCATGCATGACCCTAAGAGACCATTTTGATGTCCCAATAGTCTGAGGCCCAAACTCAGTCGCCTCTTGATACCCGAGTTCAAGCTTCTAGCGTGCTTCAGAGGGGAAATCTGGTCTTCACACCAGCTCTTCCTAAAATCCAGACCTGGGCTGTAAAAATGTGCAACCCTTGCACGCGCCAAACTTTTGTTCTCTAGACTGTTGTTTTCCAGACTTTCAGGCGCCGGTCCTGAGGCAAGACACTAGCTTGCCAACTGTAGCCCGGGATGCGGTGCTCGTCAGCTTGCAAAGATGAAGCTCCCTCAAAGGGAATGCTATAATATGCCTGATAGTGGCAGGATCAGCAGGCACAGGCCCTAGCCATAGCACTCACTTGCCGTAACTGATGAGAGCATAACCCGTGCCACCATGCAGATGATGCTACCTTGAAAACCGACACCATCTCCGTATTCTGAGATATAGCGTTTCTGAAAACGCTCCTGTGTACTGGGTCCACATTTCCATTCCCTTTTTTTCTTTTCCTTTAATGTGGCCACAAGAGCCCAAACCAACCTTCGGGCCATTCACTGCATCTGCATCTGCATCCACTGCAAGGAAAAGCGACACGTTTGCTCAGAAGGGAGGTATATCGTGCGACCTTGCTCATCTGAAATCATGTCCCCTAGTTCCGTTAGGAATGGGGAGAATAGAACACTCTCTCTGAGGTTACATCTCCACTATTGCGACCCCAAAGTCGCACCGACTTGGGAGTGCGACTAAGTGCAGCCCCCGATCCAACCCTACAGTCTCTGGATCAGAGCTGCAACAAAAGTCGCACCGAAGTAGTGCAGGAACCTTTTCAGAGTTGCTGCAACTTTAAGTCACATAGATTGGAATGCATGACAAGTTGCACTGGAGAAAAAAACGGAGCCCAAGGTGCTTACAGAACTTCCTCTTACTTTGCAGGGGACTCCACAGGTTCTATTAGTGTAAATGCACCCCTCATTGCCTTAACAAAAGGCGTTATCAGGGTAAAGAGACTTATCTCCCTCTGCCTCACTGTTGGAGGTCTTTATAGAGGGATGGCTTGATGGGACAGTTCCCGTTCTTCCTGGCCATCCTAGCGGGAGAACATGCTGCAATGGCTATTGAAATCTTAATGTGGCTCACATTCCACTCTTTAAGGGATTTTTGCACTACATGCCTCATCAGAGATTCCATCTGTTGGAAATCACTATCCCCTTCTCCAACCACCTGGGCTTTAGCATAGCTCATGCAAAGACTTACCCTCTGAGACCGGAGTCCCGCATCCCCAGTAGGCTCCCTTCTTGGAGCAGCTGACATAGCGGTGGGTGCGTGAAGGGGGATTCATAGCTTCTACTATGAAGGCTGGGCCTTGACAGTGCCCTATGTCAAATACATTTGGAAGAGGAATGTTGTGACCTAATGAGGTCTTTATCATCCTGTGCTGTATCTTGCTACTTTGACCTAGAAGGAAAAATAAAGAAAACAAAATAGGATAGAAAGAAAAGGTTAAACTCAAGAAGAGTACCCAGGTCAGCAAGGAAAGAAAAAGGTTAAACCCCCCCCCCCATACTTGCTGCACAAGGGCTGGCCACCAGGGGGGGCAGTGAAACATCCACCATGCAAAACTGCACAGCCAGACAACCTGCCCAGCTGATCAAGGCATAGCAGAATTACACAGGCAGCTTACCAGGAAGTTAATGCAAAGCATATACCTGAGATGACTGCACACAGCATTTAGAGAACACTGCTGAAAGCTGCCCACAGAGAAATCCCTATATCAACAGTACTGACCGCTGATTGAATTTCTCCACTGAAATGATGCCACCACCGCCCACAGTGCGCATGCACTGGGTCCCTGGTCAGGAGTTACCTGGGGACACCTGGCCGGAAAAGAAAGCAGCGGCTTGGAACGCCAATGCGCTCCAGCGGCCATAGACTGGAAAACACTAGAGACAGGGAAGAAAACAGACAACCACACACTGCTGCCATGGAATATGTAATATAAAGGTATACATCACCGCAATTCAATCCTGCTTCCACGATCAAACCGGACCAGGTAGGCTGATCACACCATACTTGGGGCAGATAGGGCCACCCGCTAGTAGCTGGGCTGTCTGGCCGCTGCGCCGCTTACCTGCCAGTGGCTAGGTTTCTAGCTCTTCCAGCACCTCTTCCAATTGCCCACTCCATACCTTGCTAGTAGCTAAGGCTTATCGGAGTATCCAGCAGCTCTTCCAACTGCCCACTCCATACCTCGCTAGTAGCTAGGGCTTATCGGAGTATGGCGACCTGTCTTTCCAGTGGTCGTTGTTGGCCGGTCTTGATCGCGGAGAGAAAAAAAAAACTTCAGGTAATCAAACAACACGGTCCTTAGGAGGAGGACAAAAAAGGAACACGGCCTCCGGCTCGGAGCAAGAATTTATGGGAGTGGGGTCCTATAGGGGAGGAGTGGAGGCGGGGTTAACCCAAACGTATGCTGCCATGGAGTCTGTCAGGAAATATTTTTTTTACAAATTTTTAGTCTTTTTTTTCCATGATATAATAAAAAAACCCAGTGGTGATCAAATAACACCAAAAGAATGCTGTATTTGTGTGAACGTCACTTCTGCCCTTGAATGCCATGGAGCCGAGCGGGCGCCATCTTGCCCTCACTTGGCATCCAGGCAGTGAGGGGAGCCGACCCGATCGTCTCCGCTGCTACCGACAGATCTGGTAAGCAGCGGAGACGACTGGAAAGTGGCAGGAGAGGGGGTGCCCTCTCCCGCCCCCGATAAGTGATCTCAGCAATCCGTCGCAGAGACCACTTTTATCTGAAAATCAACCGTCCACTGAAAAAAAACGATACAGGGCTATGGTAGCTATCTGTTATCATAACAACGGTATTCCACGGCAAACCGGCGACGTACAACGACTGCGGGCGGTCGGTTAATTTATTTGTTGTAGGCACATACAGTGCATTCACATAGTATTCAGAACCCCTTCACTTTTTCAATGTTATGTTGGAACTTGATACTACAGTTGTATAAAATATTTTTTCTCTGTACCCCATAATGACAAAGTGAAAGCCAACTAAAAGTCTATTTTCACCAGAGACGCTGCCTAACGACTCTAGTGAATAGCCCCCGCCCTCTCCCGTGGGGGAGAGGACGGTGAAAGGTCAGCAGAGGCGACGAATGGTCTAGACAGCCATCGTCGCCTCTGCTAGCCCAGCCGAGGGGAGTGACGGACCTACGGTTCACTCCCGTTCTACCGCGGGCGAGCCGAGGTACCGTAAGTTCCCGTCTTCACTGCAAGTGTGTTTATGTCGTAAGAAAACCACAATAA
>BLSH010276046.1:2612104-2627271 GCA_018402905.1 Glandirana rugosa | reverse complement strand
ATATTACAAAGTCATACAGAAAGAGTACAGAAATTGCATCTATATTATTCAGGTGTGATGTGCATGTGACTTTGAGGGTTTAACATTGAAGTCTATGGACCTCAAGTTGCATCAAAGTTGGGCCAAAGTAATGCAGGGACTACTTTGATGTCGGCACAACTTGAAGTTGTACAGATATGAATGGTACTCATTGGAAATAATGGGAAACAACTTGTCATGCGACTTTGTAGTCCCAAGTCACATAAGTGTGAAAGGGGCCTTAGTTTAACACACTCTGCTGTTTCCTTATGCTTCCTTCAGAGATCATGTCAGTCTCATTGAGGAGTTACCACTAGTGTTTATGAACACAAAAAAATACTTTTCCATGGACTATAATGCTGTTTTAGCACTCCAGCAATTTTTAACCTTGAACTTTTTTTCTATTTACCAAAATAATTAAGCAGTTGTATTTGGCTATATTTATAATAACTTCATATTGCACCATTTTCTCAATTATTTGTTTATTCTTAGTGGGCCGCCTTACCATTTAGGAGTCCTGACCAGAAAAAATGATCACAAGAGGGACATTTATAACCTCATTTTCATTCATATGAAAAGAAAAATATTTCTGCTTTAAGAAACTGTTTATATGCTTATTTTCTTATATTGTTTCACCTAAGCAGTATGGTAAAATGTTCCTTAAATAGTTGCTTTTAAATTTGTCTTGTACTGAACATATCTAAAGCATCCTTTGCTGCATAGAAGACAATGACTTGGTGCCAAAGTAAGTATATGAGCGGGAGAGGCAATCAGGTCTGAATCTAGAGCTAATATGCTGGCAATGTCCTCCACATATGCATGTGAGAGCAGAACCCACTGACCAAAGTAGCTGTTTGACCCCTATTGTCACGTATGCTAGTCACTATATTGGAACAGCTGCTCTAAGACCTTTTTTTTAGTTTTTCTACAGCATAATAAGTACAATAATAAAGTCAGCATATTGACAGTGATAGTAAAGATTTTACAGCGCTTGATATGCATATTCAGTCACTTTTGCAATGAATGAACTTACCCATTAGAGCCAAAAATGAATGAGTTGTTTTCAAACAAAGCAATTTTTCAGTATAATGCCTCCTTAATTGCCAGTTAAATGTCTAAACAGAGACACAGTCAATAGCATACGTGGTGCCAGTAATGACAATGCTGCTTGATGGAAGCAATTTTATTTTCTTTGTTAGTATTAGATATATAATATGTTGATTCTAAGTACAATATGTATTGTGCTTAAAATTATATGTAGCTTTTCTTTGATGTTCCAGCTATTAATATGTAATTGCCAATGAATTCTCCATTTGATAATCTTTCAGAGGTTTTCATTTGCCACGTGTGTCTCTTTATAAAAAAAACTATAATGTAGTAAAAAAACTATAATGTAGTAAATATACTTGCTTTGCCCTTTCCAAGATATAGCTTGTTTTCTGGTGGATGGTGTGATTCCTACCAATGGCTGCTATATGACTACTGAGTTGTGTAGTGACATAGAGGGTGGTGAAATAAACCAAAGTATGCAGCAGGCATGGCAATTCCTGCTATTATAGCTATGTATTGTAGCTATGTTTTTTTTCCATTCCGTTGTGTTTTTTTGTCAAGTGCAAAGCTCTGGGTAAAGTTCGTAGTGAGTGCAACTTCCATTGCAAAGTTAACATCATATGCAAGGGAAGTTTCACTTGCTAAGAACTTTACCTATACAAATCAACACCATAGTTACTGGTGGCAGGAACCACAGACTGCAGCAGGAGACACATTGTCTGACACACCTGGAAGAGTTGGAGGGAGTGATGCTCATTGGTTTTCAGAAGAGCAAATAGTTAACACATTTCCTACCTGACAGTTAGTATTAAAGTGTTTGTTACCCCAACATTTCATGTTCCTGATATGTGCCTCCTGTACCACGTACTTGTATGAAAAATGATTCTGCTCTCTTTGTATTGCTACCTTTGTGTGAGATCCCTGGTGGTCTTGCCAGTCCCTCTGCTTTCCTATTAAAAACTGACCACACCACATTGTGGTCAGTTGTCTAGCTGTGATGGGAACTCAGCCTGCTCTCCTTCAATGGTCAGATTTGTCCTTACACCCCCCTGCACAGCCTTTCACTGGAAAACTCAGCGTGCTGCTGATTCTCCTCCCCACAGCTCTTATGCAGCTGAGAACAGAGGGAACAGAGGGTATGTGATCACTTATAAAAAAGGGAAAAAAGGTATTTATATATATTTTTTTTATATCTACACACAAATTTTTTGCGTTTCATTTCTATTTTAAACGTATTGGGTTGTTTTACAGGGTGATTGTTTACTATCACTTTAAGCTGATTCGTTCACAGGGTTGTGCTGTTTTATTTTTAATGCAATAATAAAAAGTTTCTTCAGTATGAGCCAATTCCAAGAATTACTTATTAGTATGTTTTAGATCATTATCATGTTGAATGGCCAAATTCTTCTGAGTTTTAAGTTGGCCAAAGATGGATCAAATTCAGCTGGTTCAGCAGTGACCAACTGAATTCCGATCTCTCTATAGCTGTTCCCTTTTGAGAGGAGTTGACCTAATGATCAACTCCTCTCGAACAGTGTATTCTGGTGGGGGAGAAGTCTAGCTATCAGAATACAATAGAACAAACAGGAGAATTCCCATATCCACCTTGGATGTTTGAATGGCAAATCCATTCTTTCTTTTTTTTTGATCAGCTGGCTGGCTGTTAAAAAAAAAAAAAAAAAAGTCATATATGGCAAACTTTAGACAATAGGAAACTATTCTTCCTGATATTTCCTGCAATTTATTGATCCATTAATGACTGTAATTTCTACAGAAGCAGCCAATTAGCCCTTCACCAAGTCCAATTTTTCCCATCTGTTCGCAGAACTTCTAGTAGTGTTTTATAGACAATTATTTTCTCTGAAATAGCCTCCCATGAATGCCCATTATTTTTTATTTAGTTGTTGTTGAATATTTTCAGGTAGTTACAAAAAAAACCCAGAAAATAAACAGTGAGCCAATGAAATGGTCCAATAACAATGTTGAGACATAAAAAGAGTATACAAATACTTGTAGTACTCAAATAATACAATGACTTTGAACTAGTAACAATATAAAGAACATAATGAAACAGATAAAGAAGGGCTCCAGTGACAAGCCAATGCATTAGCACAGTATGACATGACTTAAAGTCCCTAAAGGGGTATTCAACAAGAGTGAAGAAGTTTACACAGGGAAGTAAGTTTGATACTGTTGCAGCCATGGTTGGCAAAGGATGAGTACTTTTCCGTATGTACCTTTACTGGGGGCCATCATGAGCTTGTAGGAGAAGTGTTTATGAACTAAAGCAAGGTCATCTGAGACAATGTGAGGTTGAGGATTTTTCCAAGATCTTGTGATGCTAAACCTAGCTGCCAGGAGGATGTGAGTGCATAGCGAAAGATTAGTTCCAATGTGTAGGTTTAATAGCGCTAGATTCAGGGGTTGGAGGAACATGAATTGTTAAGTGCGGATATAATATGGAAACTTGTAGACCAGAAGTTAGATATGTTTGGACAATGCCAAAAGTTATGAATAATGTCACCTGGTTTACCGCAGTTCCTCTAGCAAAGAGGGGAGAACTGTTTACTGAAATGTGCTATTCTGTTAGTTACCACCTTAACTGATTTACTTGCTAAAGGTAAGGCAAAATAAAATGTGGTGTGCATTGCCCGTTCAGCAAGACTGTCTCTGTTTATTATTAATGTATTTATTAATGTATTTATTATTATGACTAAGATTAGGCTAATTTGTTTTGTGGCCTATCTGCAGTCTAATTTCTCAGGAAGCAAAGACAAGTTTCTCAACAGCCACAATTACATAATGGCTTACCCACCCAATATCATGCAGGGGAAGCATAGGGGAAGCACAAACAAAAATGGGACAATTAGATTCTTAAATTCTGCAGGTATTTATTTTTTAAATCAAATCAAATGACTCAGAAGGAAAATTAATAAACCAACAGGTAGTATGAATTCTTCTTTTTTATTATTAGACTGGGTAAAGATTTTCAAAACAGTTTTAATTACATTAGCAAGGTTTTATCTTGTTATATGATCAGTAGTAAGTTTTTCATATTTCACAGAATAATTTTTAAGCAGAAGAGTCTTGTAGTAATTGACAGCTCTTAAAATGAAAATGTAATAATCTTTGAAAATGCTGTAAATTTTTTTTTTCAATTTCAAACATTTTAGCCATTAGAATTACAGCTTGTTGTTGTTAACCTGCATGCCTTATGCAGGACTGTTAGCAATATTAATACCTTTTTTTACAACACTGATAATTTTGTATACAATTTTGTTTATTACTTCCCAAACACTTAAACATTATGAAAGTTGTCTACTCTTTGTACCATTGATGTTCATTTATTTTGTCTTATAGTATGTGATATTGTGTAACCTACTACTGCGAGTGACCCACTTGCTGTATTTGTGTGTTATTTTTGTATTAACACTTAAAGTATAAAATCCCCCCCAAAATTTTTTAAAGAAAACAGAACTGGGCCGATAAAGATATTCAATTGTGCGCAAGTGTTTTATAAGAGATGAACTGAGAAAATATGTAAGGGTTGTCCAATACATTTCATTGAGGGTACAGATTTCATGCACTCAATCTGGTTATGCTCGTTATTGAAATGTGATATTTTATGTTAACTTTTTGAATTCTGGCTGGTGTGTAATGTGCCCTAAGTACTATATACAATTGAGATACTCTCTGGGATGCATTGATTGAGCAAGTATTGATCAACTCTAGAGCCTCCTCCCACTGGTCTCCCGTCAACTCTCCCACATCCGCTTCCCACTGGGATACTGCTTTGACGGGGTATGCCGCTAGGTACTCTGTCAAGAGCATATGATAGCATTGGGATATGCATCCCTTTGTTCCAGTCACAGATTGGAGTAGGTTGAATATAGGAGTGGGCAAGAGTCTCCAATCAGCCCCCTGTGCCCTGACTGCATGAGACAGTTGAAAGTAATAGTAGAGCATATGGGAAGGTATATTAAACTTATTCTGCAGCTCAGTGAAAGGTAGCAGTCTCCCTGGTGAAACACCTGGGAAATCTTAGTAATTCCATAGGCACGCTACCTGGGTCCATGCTGAAGTTTGGCCAGTTCATTATAAGAGTTATGTCCCCAAAGGGGGCTTTATGTGGTGTATCCTGTCACATGTTGTAGTTGTTTCACCTTATTCCAGATCTTCTGGACTAGTGTGAAGGTGGGTATTTGTTTATTAGGTTTATGTACCAATTGGGCCTCCAAT
Source organism: Glandirana rugosa (assembly GCA_018402905.1). Lineage (NCBI taxonomy): Eukaryota > Metazoa > Chordata > Amphibia > Anura > Ranidae > Glandirana > Glandirana rugosa. The sequence continues at coordinate 2,621,964 of BLSH010276046.1, read as the reverse complement.
CCCTCCAGAATAGAGTTTATACACACCCCGGCACCCAGGAGGCAGGTGGAGGAACTCTTGGCCTCATAGGACATAGAGCCAATAAGGTGTTGGAGCTGGGCAGCTATATAATAAATCCAGGGGTTCGGGAGTGCAAGTCCCCCCACCATCCTTGGGATGCTGTTCCAGTTTGATTCTGGGGGGGCGTATCCCCTAGGACAGTAACCTAAACAGGGAGTTAACCACCCGGAAAGTTTTCAGGGGGATGACCACCTGAGAGTTGTGCAGGGGATACAGGAGCTGGGGTATAAGGATCATTTTGATTAAGTTAGTTTTCCCCACCAATGACATTTTGAGTTTATTCCAAATATTTATTTTATCTTTGAACCTCAATAGCAAGGGGCAAATATTGAGATTACAATAATCTGTAAGGATAGGAGACACAACAATTCCTAGATATTTAAAGGAGGTTAGTAAGGGGATAGAGCCGGTAATTGACTCAGCCTGGCCCTGTGTATTATCCAATAACATTAATGCCGATTTGGTCCAATTAATTGTGAGCCCAGAAAATCGTCTGAGCTCCACAATCAATGACATGGCATTGGTCAGGGGGGAGGAAGTGTCTGCCAGGAACAGCATCATGTCATCGGCATACAGCATGAGCTTTTCATGCAGCCCATTATACTGAAACCCAATGACATGGGGACTGTCCCATATCAAGGCAGGCAAGGGCTCTATTGCTATGGTGAAGAGCAGGGGAGACAGGAGGCAACCCTGCCTGATGCCCCTGCTCAACACAAAAGCTGGTGACATTCTGTCTGAGGTGCTGAGTGCTCCAGCCCATGCGGAGTGGTACAGAAAATGCACCCATACTATAAAGGGGGATCCAAAGCCAAATTTGGCTAGCACTGCCCAGAGATAAGGCCAGCTAACTCTATTAAATGCTTTGTTCGCATCGAGAGAAAGGAGCGCCCTCTGGCCTGCGTTATCTGCCTTCATTTGCATATTTAAAAACAGACGCCTGAGATCACTGGCTGTGGACTTCTGGGACATGAACCCTGCTTGGTCCGGGTGTATAATAGAAAGGATGAAATTGTTCACCCTCAGAGCAAGGGCCTTAGATAGGATTTTTACATCTGACTGAAATAAAGAAATATGTCCGTATGATCCAAGATCCAAGGGGTGTTTCCCTGGTTTAAGAAACAGCACCACATTTGCCATTGACATGGATTCATTCAGGAACCCAGTCTCAAGCGAGGCATTAAATACCTCTAATAATTTGGGTAGGACCGCCTCTCCATACATGGTGTACACCTCCACGGGAATGACGTCCCCCCAGGCGCCTTACAGGTAGTGAAGGAACAGGCCACCTTCTGTATTTCCTCCAGTTAGTGGGGCGTCCAAGGCAGCACGGGCTGCAGAGGTCAAAGTGGGAAGGGATATGGCATTGAGATATGTTGCAAGAGAATCGAGGGAGTAATCATCTTTAGACTCATATAAAGCCAAGTAGTAAGAGGCAAACTCAGCCACAATCTGGTCGGGATCGTTGATCACTCGTTCAGTAGTGGACCGAGTAGGGTCCAATAGTAGGGGAAGGCTGTTGTGACCTCGCTATTTTAGCTTCTCACCCTCCTCGTAGAAAAGCCATTTTTGTAAAAAAAAGCATTTCCACTCAGCGGTGGAGGCTCTCAGCCGGTCCAGAGAATCCTGGGCCGACATCCATGCCTCCCTCGCGAAGTCGGAAAGAGTCACAACATAAGATAATTCCAACTGTCACACCTGGTCTTCCACCCTCTCCTGCAGGACAGAGGAATCATGCTTAACTGCCATAATTTCAGCCATGAATGAGCCTCTGAGGCATGACTTGAATGTCTCCCACCTGGGGGGGAGAACATCCTCACATTCTGCATGTGCATGGAAACTGGGTAATTTGCCTATTGATACGATCATGAGAGGGAAACCGCTTCAGCCAGAAGGCATTCAGCTTCCATGGGGACCTGCTCAGCTTCGAGGAGGACCTAGTGTTTAGTCTAATCACTAGGGGGGAATGGTCTGATACGCCTTGGGAAGGTATTCTATATTGCTGATATCATTTGGGATGTGCATTGTGCCCAAGCAGATGTCAATGCGGGACAGTGAGCCATGTGATTTGGAAAAACATGAGAACTGGCGAGTTCCTGGATTACGGAAGCCCCAGACATCTATCCAACCCAAGGAAAAGAGTGAGGACCATACCCCTCCCCTGAACAGCCGCCAAAGCCGGAGGGTGCCTAATTGGGAATCAACACAACAGTTAAAGTCACCCATAACCATAATCAGAATGTCAGGCTTATCGACCGGGTACAACAGGAGCAGTTGTAAATGGAGGAGGTATATATATATATAAATGCCAGGACCAATGTCATTGAGTACAGTTTGCAATACAGAAAAACAATGACCCAGAGGGTCCACCAGTGAGTCCAATTCCTGATATGTCAGGTATTTGTGCACCAGGACACTCACACTTCATGAGTAAGTGGAGAACACCGAGTGATATGCCTTACCGACCCAGGAGTATTTCAAACAATCTACCGTGTCTTTGGTCAACTGGGTCTCCTGAAGGCCTATAATGGCCGAGTGAAATTTACAGGTGCAGGAAGATATCATTGTGCGCTTCAGGGGGGTCTTTTACACCACGGGCATTGCAGGATATCAGGGGAGTGGAATCAAGTCAGCCATGGGGGGAAAGGGATTGGTGTTGTGCCCAGGACAGACCCAGGGTTAAGATAGGGAGATTCCAATGGGTATAGGTGAGTAAGGGAAGCTAATGAGGAACAAGACATCATCATTATGTCCAACATGATGTAAGTGGTAACAGAGCAGTGTGCCTGGTAGGGGTTTGAACCCATGGTAATTATGTAGTAGTGAAATAAACAGGCACTGCATACCTATCAAGGAAGAGAGGGCAACCCAAGATGTGTGGGTATTTAGGAGGTTTCCTTCATGCATGCATAGGCCAAAAACTGTTGGAACTGTGCGTGCCAACAGTGCACTTAACCATTAACCCCCTGGAACAGAAGCAGATTACAGTGGCTTAGTCCCCATTGCATGTTGTCAGTGGCGGAGGTCTTGCTCGTGCTGGTCCAGCCACGCTGCAGCGTCTGGAGCTGTCCCAAAGAAGTGCGCCTGGCCCCCCACTGTAACTCGCAGTCTAGCAGGGTAAAGCATGGCATATTTCAATTGAGGACGCTGTAGCCTCCTTTTGACGTCTAGGAATTTGGTTTGTCTACCCTGGATGTCAGCGGGGAAGTCAGGATAGAAATATATCCTGGCTCCATTATATTGAACAGATACCCTTTCCTGGGCAAGGCGTAGGATGATTTCCCGATCTTTATAATTCAGTAGACATGCCAGTATGGAGCGCAGGAAGTTTCCTCAAGGGTGAGGCCTAGGCGGAGTGTGGTGCCCCCTTTCCACAGCAAATAAAGGGATGAAGACATCCCCACTGAACATTTCCTGCAGCCAGTGTTCCACAAAGTTAGTAGGGTCGTGACCTTCCACCTTTTCGGGGAGCACGACGATTCTGCCAATATTTTGCCAAAGGTGATTCTCAAGGTCATCCGTTTTGTTATTTGCCACCATGAATTGTTGTGCGGCCAGCCTCGCATCTCTGGCTGGGGGAGCTGGTCCTCTAGGTCACTGACCCATCCCTCCACAGCTATGGTTCTCTCCCGAATCTTTTGAAGATCATGGTGGAGCAGGGACACCATCTCTTTAAGACCCCCAAATTGTCCTTTTAGATCAACCACAGGCGCCATACACTTATACACAGCATGCAGGATGTCACTCAGAGTGGGTTGTGCAGGCTCGTCAGTTGGCATAGCAAATATGTCAGGCGTAGGTGTGGGAGAGATCTCCAGGGGGACAGTGTCATCTAATGCCTCATGCTCCTCATGGTCAGTGAGATCAGGGCCTGTGAGGGAAGGCAGGTAATCAGAGGAACAGCCAGCCCCAGTCAGCTTCTGGGTATAATATGTTATGTCCCTGGGCTGCTCCTTTCCAGGAGTCCTGGAGGATTTGTTGAGCTTACCTCCAGTCTCCCTCTGCTTGAGAGCATTCTGCGGAGCATGCTGCATCTGTAAGCTGCCGGTGCCATCCTGAGCCTTCATGGTGGCCACAATTGTGGCTTTTTTCTCCCCTTTGCGAGTCATCCGGGCGACCGGGTGTGGGATGATCGGTTTCCTGAGGTGCCTGGGGTCTGTGGGCAGCTGTTGGAGTTCGTTTGGAGTGGTTTAAGTGCAGAGGGAAGGATTGGTGCCGGAAATACAGTGGGAGCTCTGATGAGTTACCTCTCACATGCCGGTGCAGGCCACGCCCCCCCTGCTTTAGTATGTTATTAACTATTTAGTTACATAGTTGTGAAAGGGCAGCTTCCGTACTGTTTCACTTCGCTGAAAAGCAAAACTATTTTGCTTTTCAGAGAACTATCAAGATAAATTTTACATGTAAAACCTGTCTGATGTCAGGTTATGGCATAGCTGTTCTTCTATTGACTGCAAGCTGTATGTATACAGTGTGTATACACTGAAGGTTTTAATGTACAATCAGCTCTCCTCAGCAAAAGGAAATTTTCTTAGGGTTATCAGAGAATGTTTTACACCACATGCAGTCCAGTGCATTTTTATTATGCATCAAAAACACATGGAAAGTAGGTTATATAGTTTCCAATGGCATAGTTCACACCAGTGCAGTCAGTTCCAGTGCGTTTTAGCTCCAGAAAAAAAGTAGAACATGCTGCATTTTTTCTGTACTGGAACGCAGTAAAACGTGTCAAAAACGCACCGGACAGAGTCAAAAACGCGCATGCAGAAACGTATCCGGATGTGGTGTGAACTGTATGAAAAAAGCTCTGGAACGCATCTGGGGTGCGTTTTGGTGGTGTGAACTGGCCCTCAGGTAGCAGTGGTCCTCTCTACAGCCTAGTTCTGAAGATTGTATGCTGCTGTTATGCGTGAAAATATTAGCAAATAGCTGTAAATCATTTAACAATGTATTGTCTTGCAACTTCTAGTTATAGTTGAAATATTACATAAGACTTCATTAGCGCTAAAATCCAGTCAGAGGGTCTAATTGTTCCCTACTTTTAGCATTTGGCTGGAGTTTTCCTTTTTCTAAAAATTCCATATAGATGAAAAAGTATGTTATACAGTACACTAACAAAAAAAAATTCTGAACATAAAATGAATATATAAATATTGCATATATGAATGTGCTACATGCTTGGCTGTTTTTGATGTAGAGCAAGATGCAATTTCAGCACTGGTTTCAACACCCAGGATATAGCTCAGAACCTTTCTTACCAAAGTTTGACTCTAACTTTTAGTCCTAGCATATAATGTTCAAGAAAACAAGCATAAGCCAGGAATACCCATATCGATGAACACAGAAATTGTGGCCTTGAAGGGCAAAAAAGTGGTAAAGTATTCAGTAAGTACATTCAATTTTGACTTTTTCATTTGGAAAATGTAACCTTTTTCATTACAATGTTCTGAGAGTTATTCTAGGATACAGTGTTTAATAGGAGTTTTTTTTCTATTATTATTTTAGGGCAGATAAATTTGCATTAAAAAGACTGCAAACTTCACAATAGGAAACTTAAAAAAAAACAGTTTCTTAAATGTATGTTCACACTTTGATACTGTACACAACTAAAAAATAAAAAACATTTTTTTACAAACTAAGAGGACAATAATCCATTGATCCATAAAACATCTGATGTCCTTGAAACCAAAGTATTTTGCAACATAAGGCCACTAGTCAAAATAGTTGTTTTTTGCCTGTATCCAGCTGTTCCAAAGCATTTAATCTTTGTAAGTTTGAGTGTTCTGCTATGTAAATTAAATTGTCCTTTGCTCAGACTGCTAGATTTAATATTCCCTCCTACCTTTTCTCTTTCACTGGTCATTGATATGAATAATTATTAAAATACAATGGGTACACTTTAACTCCTTGGGATATGTGGAGAATATGCCCACATCCCTAAATACAAATTAGAAAAACAGACCCTCTGGTGGGACTTTAAAGGTCATAGACTCCACAAAAACAAATGCAATAGGTATAAAAACTTTATTAGAGACCCATGTGTTTTTTTTTTTTGTGGACCTATAACTCATCTGTACCTAAACGTATTTGGGTTGTCAAATTAGAGATGCTTATCATGAGATACTTCCATGTTCAAGAGAGTTGAACTTACAAGATACTGTCATGCCGTTAATAATCAGTGCAGACCCCCTTGTCAGGAGAGCAACAGATCGGCTCTCCTCTACTCGCGTCTGTCAGCGCGAGTAGAGGAAAAGCCAATAGACGGCTTTTCCTGCTTACATTGTGATCAGCTGTGATTGGACACAGCTGATCACATGGTAAACAGCCTTCATCAGAGCTCTTTACCTATATCAGAGATGGGGTGTGTCAGACTGACACACCACACCAATGATCGCCATGCTGCACGCCCCGAGGGCGTGCGACCGCAGCTTATCCTGCTGGACATTATATGATTTCCAGTCAGGATAATGAAACCCCTTCCTGGCCATGATTCTGTTATAGACTGGACGGGAAGTGGTTAAGCTTTGACCATTAAACCTGGAAGCTGATTGGTGTCTATGCAGAGTTGCACTTTCATGTTTTAGTAAATCAACCCCTTTGTGTGTGAACATACCCTGCTGTGGGTGAGTGAACAGTAGAAGATCGGAACAGAACCAGCCAGCAGGTAAAAAAAGGCTGATGTTGACACCTCTGGGAAGCATCATAAGATAAGGTTTCTGTGGCGAGCAACAGTGCAAGCAAAGTGGATGTATTAAAGGCCAGGATCCAGGTTAAGGATTCTAACATAAGCACTATATGATCAACCTGTGTGTAAGGTCATAAATCATTTGAAAGTACCCTGGGTGTGGGTGTTTGATGGTAGTTATTGAAGGAGGCATGCACACCTCTGGATAAAGGTTGAATCTAATTAACTTGGATAGTCCCTAAGTGAGGCTAGCTACAAAAGCAGTGAGTACTTTATATCTCATGTATAAGGAAGAGAGAAAAATATTTTTTAAAGCAGATATTTTTTAAATATATGCATCTCAAGCTATGGCATTTGGTCTACCTCTTTTGAAATGTGCTCATTAAATTCCCTTTCGCTAAGTGCCAAGACCATGCTGTTTATATATTGCACCATATTTTAATTATATTAGGAGACAGTTCTTGTTCTCTTACAAATTTAATAGCTGTTTAATTCAGCATTATGCTTAATTTGTAAGAATAATCCCAGCACATGTGTACTATATGTAAATGTAAAAATAGCATTGTACTAAAATACATCCCTAAGGCAAGACTTGTCAGTAAGGCATACTACCAGCTGAGTATTGCTGAGCTAAATGCAGGAAAAGGAAGGCTGTCTTTTCTTTTTCTTTAACTGCAGATTCACTTTAATTGTGTCTGACAGGGTTGAACCCAGCTGGCTTCATGCACATCTCTGTGTCACAATAGCTAATTTTCATGTGGTTCTAAGCCAAATGAGCACTTGCCAATGAATCTGTCTGACGAGAAATCACTCTCAGTCACTGCACATTTTACAATGAGCTGAATCCTTGTTATTTTCAATGGCCCTGAAAGCTATTTATCTTTTTTTTCCAGCTTATACCATATTCACTAATCTTGCTAGATAATTTTAGTTTAAAGAGAAAGGATAGGGTATTTTCTTTTTTTTTTTTTCAATTGTTCTTTATTGATTTTAAAAGATAATACACGAAATGAGCATTGCATACATTCTTGTTCAGCTTAGTACATTACAAAATAAAGTCTTTTGTACAATACTTTACAAATCATCTCTGCTCCTTTATCTCTCATATCCGTGCTAAATCTTTCACATAACATGCGCTTATCAGTTATGAGTAAGTGACTCAGAGTGCCATGACCTCGGTGCCACCAGGCCCCTACTCCAGCACCCCTAATGGGATCTCTCTGTGCCAGAGGGGGGTCCGGCCACGCCATAGGCCGCATCTCTCCTTCGTGTCTAAACGTACAGGGAGCTAGTTGTGTAGTTAAATTTGTCTCTATTTCCTCATTTCTCTGTGGTACTAAGGCTTAGATAAACGGTCTTGCATAGTCGTGCTTAGCTTAATACATCGCTTAACTTGTGAAAGGGAGGAATGTAGGGAGGGGAAACAACAGGTGGGGATTGGAGGAAAAGGCATGAAAAGGGTAAAGACAAGGAAACTAATGACGTACATTCATGTGTCACTGAAATAAAGATTCAATATGTCTGACTTTGATTTACATATTATTTGTCAGATTGTGCATGGTAATCCAGCTGTCCCAGTCGCGGGTGAATAATATTTTGTTATTTTGCGCGCATGCAAAGACATGTTCATAACTACAATTGGTGTTGACCCTCGAAATTACTTCTGATATGTTTGGTGCCATATCCGATTTCCAGTGACTCATAATGGTTATCCTAGCTGCTGTTAACAGGTGCGTTATAATAGTTCTGCATTTTTTTGGGAATGAATCAATCTTGAGACTTAGAAGTGCTAGGGCTGGGTTTGGTTCCGTTATTTTGCCGGAGATTTTGGAAATCAACTGGAAGATAGACCTCCAAAAGCTAGATATTGATTTGCATTTCCAGAGTATGTGCATTAGGTTGCCTCTTTGTCCACATTTACGCCAGCAGTTTGGGTCTGTCTTGTCATAAATGTTGGATAACCTGACGGGGGTGAGATACCATCTATAAATTAATTTGTATGTATTTTCCCAATGTGAAACATTGTGTGTGGCTGTCGTGCTATTTTTAATCGCTTGGATCCACTCTTCCTCCGAGAAGGAGGCTCCTAGATCCTGTTCCCATTTTAGGATGGCTGCTTCCTGCTTAATCGGATCTTTGGGGTGTAACAGTTGGTATATCTGAGATACGCCTTTTTTCTGGTTAGGATCTGAGTGAATGAAGTCCCATATCTGTGTATTGACTTCAACAGTCTTTGACTTAAGAGAATTGATAAAGTGGTGGATCTGTTTTTTCTTGAAATCCTCGGCTGCGTCAGAAGACTCGGGGATCTCCCTAAAGGAGGAGTATCCCCTAGTCTCCCAAGACCGCACGGAGAGATCAGGAATCAAGAATTCGAACGTGGAGAGAGGTAAATCTATCACCTGGATCTTTAGTTTTCCTGGACAATTTTTGTTAACATAACCCCAAGCTTGAAGGGTGGCTAATAGGGATGGGTGGTTAGGTATAGTAAGCTTAGCCTCGGTTAGGTTCGCCAGTAGGAGACTCCTCAATTTTCTGCCTTGGATCATGTGTCGTTCAACACCTGCCCATTGGATTGTAGGTGGCTGATGGACCCACACTCTCAAGTTGTTCAGTAGTGTAGCATTATAATAGTCTTTAATCCTAGGTACCCCTATGCCTCCTAATTTTTTGTGCCTGGTCAGGGTTGAGAAGGAAATTCGCGCCCTTTTCCCCTCCCAGATGTAGTTTCTGAGTAACTGATTGATCTTGTGGAAAAAATGAGAAGGCAGTACTATCGGTTTTATGACGGTACATTAACCCTTTCGCTGAGGTATGTTATGGACCCTTATCGTGATTGTCGTTTCAGGTCGTTTGAGATACTTCGATTGAAGTTTTTTGATGATTTGTGCCAATTTTGACTGGACTAGGTATACCCCTTCGCTCTTAACAGAACCTACCCGTCCTATCGCCGTAAGTCCTACCAGTGCGATGGTTTTTAAAACATGAATAAATCTTGGTAGGGTTATCATGACGGAAGAGTAAAAAAGGTGTTCTAGTTAGTCAATGAGTCTTTGATGTAGACCCTCCCCTTTTCCCGCGCTTAAAGGAAGAGTTGGGACTGGTCCGTGTTTTT
>BLSH010276046.1:2579073-2592789 GCA_018402905.1 Glandirana rugosa | reverse complement strand
CTCTATGTGGCCAGGCTGTGAAAAAGTCTCACACATGTGGTATCGCCATACTCGGGGACAGTAGCAGAATGTATTTTGGGGTGTAATTGGAAGTATGCATATGCTGTGTGTGAGAAATAACTTGTTGTTTTGACAATTTTGTGCAAAAAAAAATAATAATTTCTTAATTTTCCCAAGAATTGTGGGAAAAAAGTACAAATTCAAAAAACTCGCCATGCCTCTTGCTAAATACCTAGGAATGTCTACTTTTCAAAATGGGGTCATTTGGGGGGTATTTGTACTTTCCCGACATTTCAGGGCCTCAAGAATTGAGATCGGCCATCAGTGCATCAGGTGTGATAAATTTTCAATGATTTGCACCATAGTTTGTAGACTCTATAACTTTCACACAGACCAAATAATATACACTTATTTGGGTTATTTTTACCAAAGATAGGTAGCAGTATAGGTTTTGGCCCAAATTTATGGACAAAAATTACTAATTTGCAAAATTTTATCACAGAAACTAAAAAAAAGTGTTTTTTTTTTCAAAATTTTCGCACTTTTTTCAATTATGTCGCAAAAAATAAAAAATCCAGAGGTTCTTAAATACCACCAAAAGAAAGCTCTATTTGTGTGAAAAAAAAATGATAAAAATTTTGTTTGGGTGCAGCGTAGCATGAGAGAGTAATTGTCATTCAAAGTGTGAGAGCGCTGAAAGCTGAAAATTGGTCTGGTAAGGAAGGGGGTATAAACGTCCGGTATTGAAATGGTTAATTTAATAAGAAGCAGAAGATAAACCATATTCTGATACCAACCAGCATATGGAACTATTATAACTTTAGTTATGACAAAAAAGGAGGTATCTCATGGTTCTATAGGTATATCAATGTAAGAACCCCTTCAAAAACTATATATCACCTTTCATGGGAGAAGGAACTAGGGAAAGAATTCTCAATCACAGAATGGAACCTGGCTTGTAGAGCGCCTCTTACTATGTCCCACTCTGTAGATCATTGGGATAACGCTTTAAAAACCCTTATAGAGGCTACTTTACTCCGTATAAATTATCTAGAATCTACAAAGACCACTCTCCCTTGTGTTGGCGGCAATGTGGGGAAGTGGGAAACCTATTCCATATTTTATGGGGCTGCAAATCTATTAGGAGTTTCTGGAATGCAATATTTTCTCTAATTGCAAAATTAACAGGGAAATGCTTTAGATCTTCACCGCAACTAGCGTTGCTAAAGCTCAATTTGGACTCCTTTCACAAAAAATATAGAACAATTATAGCTCATATCTTAATAGCGGCAAGGCTTACCATCACTAAGAGGTGGAAAACTATAGAGGGAGCCTGGAGCAGCTGTGAATGAGGTAATTCACAGGGTGAATACTCACTATATATATGAACGAATGAATGCTCTTAACAATGATACCATAACAGTGTTTAATGAAAAATGGTCCAGTTGGCAATATAACAAGGTGTAATAGGGCTTAATCTTGACTTGTCCTCAATGTTCTGACACACCCAGATTCTGAGAATTTTTCTTTGTTTGCTTTCTTCTTATTTGATTTTCTTTTCTTTTTTTTCTTTCATGTTATGTACACTTTATTTTTTAAATGTTATCTCAGCTGATTGATGTGGATTACGGCTTTCTAGCAATGACAACATATAGTAATAATAGCATCAGGATGAGTAGGCAATCTACATACTTTGACGTTGTATAGGTTGAGTTAATTTTTGAGATTAGCATGAAAAGTGGCTTGTAGCATTGAGAGAGTTGAAATATGTATCAGATTATCTCAAAATGTCAATTTATTGATATCCACCTGACATGATAAACATCTGTGTATCAGTTCCTACTGTTGTATTGATGCATACTACTCAATAAATAAAAAATTATTGAACATTAAAACATGCGCAGATCACTCCCATACTTAAAAAGCCCTCACTGGACCCCACCAGCCTGAAAAACCTAAGACTCATCTCATTGCTCCCATTCACCTGTAAACTTCTAGAATGCTTAGTCTACAACTCTCTTAGCATCTACCTCCGTGAAAATAACCTTCTTGACCCCTTACAGTCTGGCTTTCGCTCACAGCAATCCACAGAAACCGCCTTGCTAAAACTCACTAATGATTTACTAACTGCTAAAACCAATGTCCACTACTCCATACTCCTTCTCCTTAACCTCTCTGTGGCCTTTGATACTGTTGACCACCTGCTCCTTCTCAATAAACTCTGTTCCCTTGGCCTCCAAGATTCTGCTCTATGCTGGTTCTCCTCCTACCTATCACAGCGCTCCTTCAGTGTTACCTACAACTCCGTCTCCTCCTCTCCTTTGCCCCTTTCTGTGGGGGTTCCCTTAAAGCGATTGTAAAGCTTTGTTTTTTTTTCTCTTTAAAATAACAAACATGGCATACTTACCTTCCTCTGTGCAGTGGTTTTGCACAGAGTGGCCCCGAACATCGTCTCCTGGGGTCCTCCAGTGGCAATCCTGGGTCCTCCTCTGCATCAAGTGACCCATCAGGGAAGAGCTTCCCTGGGGTCACACGTGCGGGCGTGCTCCCATTTCCTGCTGTTTGCGTGTATTCACACAAACAGTGGGACTCGGCCCGGCCCTCCGGACCCCATGTCACTGGACTTGATTGACAGCAGCAGGAGCCCATGGCTCCCCTGCTATCAATCCAGCCAATGAGGATCTGAAACACCGGCTGGAGCAGATTTCTCGCTGTTGCTGCTGGAACGGACAGGACCAGGTAAGTAAAAGGGCTCTGGGGGGGTCACTACTGAGAAAAGGTTTTTCAACTTAACTCATAGAATGCATTAAGGCTAAGAACCACTGGGCTTTACACCCCTTTAAGGCTCTGTTCTTGGACCCCTTCTCTCCTCTATCTATACCTCCTCCAATGGTCACTTGATAACTGCCTACGGCTTCCAATACCATTTATTTGCCAATGACAGACAAATCTGTCTGTCTACTCCTCACCTCACTCCTTCAGTCTCCTCTCACATTACTAACTTACTAACTGACATATCAGCATGGATGTCACACCACTTCCTTAAAATAAACCTCTCTAAAACTGAGCTGGTAATACCCCCCCCCCCCCCGCCCATGCCTCCCTCCATGATCAAAATCAACAATGCAACCATCAATCCCTTCCCTCATGCCAGGGTACTAGGTGTAATCCTAGACTCTGACCTGTCCTTTCATCCTCAAATCCAATCGTTGTCAAAAGTTTGTAGAATTCACTTCTGTAACATCTCTAAAATACGCCCCTTTTTAACAAATGAAACCACAAGCTCCTCATTCACTTCCTTGTTATCTCTCACATTGACTATTGCAACTCCCTTCTCATTGGCCTGCCTTTCCATAGGCTATCCCCTCTTCAGTCTATCAGGAATGCTGCTGCCAGACTTATCCACCTTACCAACTGCTCAGTGTCTGTCACCCCTCTCCTCCAATCCCTACACTGACTCCCAATCGCACAGCAAATGAAATTCAAAATACTGATGAGTGCACATGCGTGGCTTTTCTGAGATGGCGGTGTAGTCTCGGAGCTCCGAACCGCCTCACCCCTGCAACCCACTGCGGTAGTCATCTGAGCCAACACCTCCACCACCTGGGACCCGAGAGCTCACAGGAGCACTGCTGCATCTCCCCGGGACCTGCGGAACCCCTCTCCCGCCTGTTCTTCGAACGAGTGCCCAGGTGAGGCCGTGGCTGCGGCCTACACCAGCGCAGACACTGCCAGCAAATCCTGGAGGGGCACATAAAAAGGCAGGACAGACCTCCCAGAAGCTCAGGACAGGTAACCCCAACATCGGAGACCCCAAGACTCCCCATGAGCCCCGGCAGACTGCCACGGAAGCCCCACGGGAGACCTGAGTAAGCAAGGCCGCGGCTGCGGCCTACAAGCACGGACGTTCTCAGTTACCGCGGGAGGCCCTCCATAAAACCCCATCCTGTACACTTCAAAAGAGCCCAGTACTACAACCATAAGCGCTGCCTACTCCAGGAGGAGAACTCGGGCCCTCAGATTTTTTCCGCAGTTCCCCCCACAACATAGGGGAGATCCCCCCTCTATTGAGAACAGAGATCCCTGCATTCCATTGAGTGATCTTTCCCTCCACCGGAACAAAGCCCCAGACACCCCCTTACTCTTGGGGGGAAACAGACACAGGCCTCCTGCTATCTGAACACCCGGGTTCATCATACAGCTGCCACCTGGCCTGTAATAGCTAACATCTGGTGTCTCATCATCCAGCTTCACCCCTATCACCCTATCACCCATTCTCAATATAAGACACTTCCAACATTTGACTATCCCCAATGTATGCTGCAGCGGTCAGAAGGGACATTTTAAAACACCCAAACTTTATTAACCAGCCTACGAAAACTAACCTCATGCCCTCTGAAATACAATTGGCTCCCAAAGACAACCCCGAGGACATGGAAGCGAGAGTAGATGGGGATCCCAAATTCTCCTGGCCCAAGCCCCACCAGCCCCTGGGACCTCTGAGCTCCAGATCTCTTCCCCAGCTTCTACAGTCTCTATCCTGGAGAAGACCTTGGATGAAATGTTCGCCTCCCTGGACGGGATCCGCTCCCCAACCCTAGACACCCCAGGTTTCTCTGGGCCCCCCCAGCTACAGTTCACTCAGGCCTAAAATTTATGATGGAAACCTTTTCCAAGATGCTCTCGAAGGGTCTGGCCCAAATAGCTTCACAAATAACATCTACTATTCAAACTGATCTGCAAAACCTAGGCTTCAGGATTGACATCATTGAGCAGAGAACTGATCAAACGATCGCGAAAGCGAACCAAAATACTTCTCAGATTCAGGACCTCCAGGAACAACTGGACACAGCACTCTCCAAGATAGGTATAACTTCTGGATCAGGGGGCTTCCTGAATCCCACACAGATGTTCAAAGTACAGTTCGATCTTTTGTTAAGGAACTCATCCCGAACATCCCGGATCATCGATTGGAACTAGACAGGGCCCATAGAGCCCTTCAAGCTCCCCGCTCTGATGGTCTCCCTAGATACATCATAGTGAAACCTCACTTTTTCGCTGTAAAAGAAGAGATAATGAAGCTCTCCAGGAACTCCCCCCATTTAACTTTCCAAGGTCATTCAATTAAAGTTTTCTCTGACATTTCACCAACTACTATCCAGAAGAGGAGATCGCTCAAACCCCTCCTAGAGGTCCTTTCCCAAAAGTCCATCAAGTATTGGTGGTCCTTCCCATTCCGCTTATCCTTCTCCTTTAAAGGTAAAAACCATGGCTTCTCCACATTTCATGAAGGGGAACAACTACTGGTAAAAATAAACCTAATTTCCTTGGACCAGGATTCCTCCCACTTATCCAAAGCAGCAGGATCGGCCAAACGCTTGTCACCAGAGAGCCCAATCCCTCCAGTTTGGCGTAACCAACACTCCAAGAGATCCAAAGACTCACACCCACCCTGATCCCCTTCCCTATCTTTTGGGAACTCACCTCCAGGTCTGGGAAATCTCTCCATAGACCCAATGCGGGCATCCACTTCTGTTTTTGACTTTTGCCTCAAGAACTTTTCTATTTTTTCAGGTTTTTTATTGTTGGGATAGTAATTTACCCCTGTTAATATTGTTTTATTTCACAGGTTACTCCCCTTCTCGGGACTAAGTTTAAAACCTTTGAGGGGAGCTCCCCATGCTCCCCTCCCGGGGCCGGGGCACGGCCTTCCCAATATGTCCCCAGTTAGGGACGGAGGGGGGCCTCGGCCGGGACCCGGGGGGTACATGCAGACGATTTGAACCCCCCTGGAAGCCCTCAAATTGAGGGAACTTGATTACATACTCTTCATTTGTCCGAATAGCCTTATTTCTGTTTTATTGCACACTCGGTTTTCTCTGGCTCCACCCCTGGGAATTGGTGGACTATTGCTATTTATATAATTTTTGCTGAGGGGGAGCCCTCGGTGGGCGGGGGGTGGGACGCCCCTCTGGGTTATCCCTCCCCTCTGTAGGGTGGCCCCCTTTCATTGGTGGGTCCCTAGGGACCCATTCTTTATATTAACCATTTATCTTATGTGTACTACCAACATGTGACAATGTTATAATCATTCCTCTTGGGTTGTCATAGGGGAGAGGCGGATAGCATGCTCCTCCCTCTGCTCTCGGGTCTTACCTCATGGTTCCCCCGAGAGTAGAAGTGACTCTGCCAGTAGGGCAGACGTTATTGGGTTGGTCTCGGATCTAGGTCGCCGTTTTTATGGCCCCAATCCCTAGACCACTGAGGGGATTGTTGGACTTTATCCACTCCCCCTCTCCTTTGCTCTTTTTTCTCCAGCTTCTCTTCCTTTTCTCTCCTCTCTCCCCCCTTCTCTCCCTGTTTACTTTCTTCCAGGCACCAGGGCGACACCCCCCCAGGGGACACAGCATCCTTCAACTATGGCCCAACTTCGCTCCCAGAAATATTGCATTATTTCTGCCGAGGAGGGGTAAGTTTCCCAACATTTATCCTTATACTCTTCTCAACCTAGACCATGGCTTCCCCCACTAATTCCCAGGACTGCCTAAAAATCTTATCCCATAATGTTCAGGGACTCAACTACCCCCTTAAACGAAGGAAGTACTTTCAGACAGCCCACTCACAGCACATAGACATCCTCCTCCTCCAGGAAACCCACTTTCCTTCACACTTCAACCCCAAGTTTCTTCATGCAAGCTTCCCACAATTCTATCTTGCGAATGCAACGGATAAGACGAAAGGGGTTGGCATAGTTTTCGCTAAAGGTTAAAGGTCTCGGATTTCTTTCTCGGAAAGAAATTCAGGATCCTGAGGGCAGATTTATTCTCTTGATTGGAGAACTCAGGGGACTCACCTATTCATTCCTTTCCTATTATGCTCCGAACACTGGTCAGGTCAAGTTTTTTCAAACAATGTTTGACTCCCTATCGCCCCACTTTGAGGGGACCCTGATTCTAGGTGGGGACTCCAACATTGCGCTTGACGTTATGTTGGATAAGTCGGGCCCAATTCGGACTAGGACCCTCCAACCCCCAAAAAAGAGCCTTAAAATCGCTATACTCCTAAATGCATTGGGCCTGGTCGATACCAGGAGGGAACTAAACCCTAATGAGAAGGACTACACATATTTCTCAGCTCCTCACAAAACTTTGGCCAGGATTGACCACATTTTTGTGAACGCTCCTTTTACCCCATTTCTTTCTAACTCTCTTATAAAAAGACTCCTCACTATCCGACCACTCAATGGTAATTCTCCTCTTTAGACCCCAGGGGGCTTCGGGCCCTAGACTACAATGGAGACTGAAGGAATCCATACTAAATAATCCGGTCCACGTTACACTACTAGGGGAGGACCTTAAATAATATTTTAGGCTAAACTCGGGGCCAGAAATTTCACATATGACTCTTTGGGCCGCCCACAAAGCAGTTATAAGGGGTAAAATTAGGTTCCTTTCAGCTAAACTTAATAAACAGAGAAAGATTGACCTAGTCAACCTAGAGGGGGAATTTCACAAACTCGCTAAAACGCACAAAAAAACCCAACCCCGCAGACTAGGGCTAATTTGGAGGCAGGTAGTGCGGCCTTAAACTTAGCTTTAACCACCCAAGCTCAGAAATAAGAACAATGGTTTAATGCCCAATTTTATCTCAGAAAGGATCATATAGGTCCTAAATTAGCGGCCAGACTATCCCCGAAACTCAGAACGTTCTCTTTTCCTAAGATAAGAGATCCCTCTGGGACCCTAACTCAGAACCCTCTCAAGATCATGTCCTCTTTCCAGGAGTTCTACGCTAAACTCTATAGTTTGGAGTTCCAGGCTTCATCCCCAGTCCTACCTAAATTTCTCAATAATATTCCCCTTCCTACTCTGTCCAACGACCATCACCTTAGAAGCCCCGATCTCGGAGTCTGAGGTTCTCAAAGTAATTAACCACCTTAAAGGGGGGTCAGCCCCGGGCCCTGATGGGCTTTCGACAAGATATTACAAACAGTTTGGTCCCATCCTAGTCCCTTATTTAACCAATTTTTTAAATTCCCTACAAGAGGGAACCCGGGTCAGTCTGGATCTTAACTCGGCCAATATCTCGGTTATCCCATAGCCAGGCAAGGACCCCTCTGATGTCTCTAACTATAGACCTATCTCCCTAATTAACAATGACCTCAAAATTCTAACCAAAATCCTGGCCAACAGACTGGAGGCCTTCATTGGAGAGTATATACACAATGACCAGGTTGGATTTATCCCTGGTCGTCAGGGGCCCGACCAAATACGTAGAGCAGTGGACCTCATCTCTCTCCTTAGATCTGGATGGGATGGGGGCCCCCCTCAAGAAGGCTTCATTCTCTCAGTAGACCTGCAGAAAGCATTTGATACAGTAGAATGGCCCTATCTATTTAAAGTCCTAGGGCGCTGGGGCCCTCGTTTTCTTCAGACTCTGACCGCTTTATACTCCAACCCTAGAGCGAACATTAGACCGCAAAACTTTCTCTCGGACCCTATTTCCATCAATAGGGGCACCAGACAAGGGTGTCCGCTATCCCCCCTAATATTTGCAATCGCTATGGAAACCCTGGCGATAGCCTTAAGGGACAACCCAGACATTGAAGGGGTGAGATGCGGTCCACATACCCATAAATGCGCTTTATTCGCTGATGACCTCTTACTTTTTATTACCTCCCCTCTTGTCTCTATGCAAAACATCCTCAAAACCCTGGGGGAATTTGGAGAGACTTCGGGGCTAAAGGTTAATATGTCCAAATCAAAAGCACTTAATGTCACCCTCCCTGAGTCAACAGTTCAACTTCTCAAAGACCGGTTCCAGGTCCCCTGGAGTCCAGACCACATTCCCTACCTGGGTATAAAGCTTTCAGCTAAATGGGATCAACTTTACCCCATAAATTACCCACCTTTATATAAACAACTTACAGAGGACATGGATTGCTGGAGGAAACTCAACCTATCCTGGCTCGGTAGAATAAACGCGGTTAAGATGACTCTCCTGCCTAAGATCTTATACTTCTTTCGGGCCCTACCCATCCAGATTAAAAAACCACAACTCCTTAAACTCCAATCAACAATCAAAAAATTTGTCTGGGGTAATACGGGATTTTGTTGCCCTGCTGAGGTTCTCTGGAGAAGTCGCAAACAAGGGGGGTTAGGGCTCCCTGACCTCTGGAGATATTTCCAAGCAGCACAACTTGCACAATTCTCCTCGATTTACACAAAGAGCAATAGACCTGACTGGGTGGGAATCGAGAGACAGGCAACCCCTCCAAATACGCTAGACTACCTGGTGTGGGCCAAACCCAAATCAAGACCCTCAATTTTGTCCCCTACGCTCTCTCACTCAATAGCCCTATGTGATCACTTATTTACCACGACCAAACTGGTATCCCCGTCTAGACCCCTAGAATATTTGTTCAACAACCCTCGGTTTCCCCCAGGCCAGGATATCAAAGCCTTTTCCTGGTGGACTAACAAAGACCTATACAGAATAGGACACTTTTTATCTCCGGCCGGTCCCATCTCCCTTAATCACTTTCTCAATAACCTAGAAATGCCACCTGCAATTCTGCTTTCATCAGATACACCACTTCCTTATGACGATTTGGAGATCCTCCCAGTCCTCCGGTGTTATTTCCCCTTATGAAAGTTGGTGCTCTGAGGGCCCTGCCCTAAAAGGGGAATCTCGATTATTTACGCAAGTTTGATAGACTCCCCCGAGAAACCCCCTTATGCCAAAAGTTGGGAGAGGGACTTGGGCCTGAGTTGGAATGAGGACCTCTGGTCCTCTCTTTTTTTGAAATCCTTCAAGGGCATGATTAACATTTCTTTGATGGAAGCAAGCGTGAAGGTAATTTCCCGGTGGTACCTGGTCCCCACCGACTCTCCTCCATGTTCCCAAACTCATCCCCACTGTGCTTCAGAGGTTGTCAAATTCAGGGCTCCTATCTTCATACTTGGTGGGAATGCCCCAAAATCAGAGGATTCTGGAATAGAATCTTTACTCTATTAAGGTTGATTACAGCCCATCCTATTCCTCAATGCCCACAGATAGCACTACTAAACCAAAGACCAGAGGGCCTGTCCAAGTCCCTAGTCAAACTAACTCACTTTATCTTATTGGGAGCCAAACTCACCCTGGCGAAAGCCTGGAAAAAACCCTATGTCTCCTTCAGTGCAGCTAAAAGGAAAATCAACTGGATCATGTCCCAGGAAAAAATCGCCAATATTCTCCTCGATTCCTCAACCAAATTTGATATCATATGGGACCCTTGGATAACATATCTCAACCGGACCCCCCAAAGCGAGTTAATGACCCTGGCGGGTGCCTCGTCCTGATGCCTTCTTCTCTCCATACCTCCTATATTCCCTTTCTTTTACCTCTTCCTCTACTTTCCAACTCTCTCTTCTCTTCTCCCTAATCCTTCCCTTGGGTTCCTTCCTTTTGCTTCTTTTTTTCTTTCCCTTTTTTTTTTTCTTTTTTTTCTCTTTCTTCTTTTCTCCTAGACTTTTATAATCAGTTTGGTGTTCAAAAGAGACGTACTATTGGTCAAAGCTATTTAAGGTTAACCCTCACCATATTCTTATATTTATGGTCTCAACTGGTTTGTTATTGTAACTGTTTTGTTCGCTTATTTAGTGGGACACTCCAGCCCTGGCGAGGCCCCAGCCCTGACGCAGCTAGTTCCCTTTTGGGGCTCTGGGTTCAGGTAAGATTCAGGGTTATGGAGTCTTCCATCATTGTTTCTCTTTCAGACGAAAGCTTTCATCTACCACTGTTATTGATGTTTGATTGAATTACCCATCATTCCTGGGTGAGGACTTACCTTACCTCTCTTTTGTGTAAACCATTGTACTTCATAAAACCCAATAAAATTCCTTTAAAATAAATTCAAAATACTAACCCCAACATACAAAGCCATTCACCAATCTGCCCCAAGCTACATCATCAATCTTGTCTCCAAATATCACACAAACTGTCCTCTTCACTCCTCTCAAGACTTCCTACTCTCAAGCTTCCTCGTCTCCTCCTTCCATGCTCGTCTCCAGGATTTCTCCAGAGCCTCTCCCATCCTCTGGAACTTTCTACCTCAACCTGTCTGCCTATCTCCTACTCTTTCTACCTTCAGACCATCCCTGAAAACTCATCAAATTCCGCACAGTTACAACCCTTTGTACTACCTGCCCCATCCTATTAGATTGCTAGCTCTTCTGAGAAAGGCCCTCTTAATCCTCTTGTATTTTATTGTATTGCAACTGTATTGTCTCCCTTTTATATTGTAAAGTGCTGTGTAAACTGTTGTTGCTATATAAATCCTGTATAATAATAATAATGTCCTAAAATATTTTCTGATCAGCCCCTTATTTCTACATGTTAAATTTTCCATTAAACGGAGGTCATCAACCCTTCGTAGCCATTGGGAAATAGTAGGTATAGATCGCTTTCCAGAATAAAATGGGATCAAAGATTTACCTGCATTTAATAGATCTGGAGTCATAGACATCCTATACTGACCTATTGATTCCTTCATACAATGAAATAGGAATGCCGATGGTTCAGGTCTAATTACTTCCCCTTGTATCAAAGAGATCAATTTTGCCACTTCGTCCCAAAATGGACGAATCTTACGGCAAGACCACCATATATGCCCATGTGTTTTCTAAAAGGTAAATAAAAGCAGTTGGCCATTTAATTTGACAGCACCCACTGGGCAGGCTGCACTTTTCATTGATTGAAGTGCACTAGGAAAAAAGAATGACTTAATGTAGATAGAAACCCAATCCCTAAACTTTCATACACTGTAAGCTTTAACAAGTTAATGTAATTTTAAACGTTTCCGTCTTTCAAATAAGCAGCTTTTGTTTAGGCACTTTCAATTATTGGGTGATAGCTGTCTCCCAAATGTGCTCCTGAGTTGTCCCCCTGTCACATGCACCCCTGGTGGAGACAGCAAGTGGCCATGCTGACTAATATACCACATTGCATTGTCCACTGTTGCTATCAAGATGCCTGACCAGAACAATGATTGTGCAGCTAATGCTGGAATGACTGCATGTGGGAAGCTGTTAAAAGAGCCTAGAGGACATCAGCAGCACTGATATGGAAAAAAAAACAATGTGGCAATAGTTTATGATACGCAGTGCTTTAGCAAACCAAATGTCATTAAGTTAGGGATTACATCTACTTTAATGAACTCTGTGTCTCCAAATAAAACAAGACTGCACAAGAGAATATGGTTTTATTAAGTGCAAGTCATAGATTCAGCTTTAAACTAACAGATCGGTGTCTGATTATATATGGTTTGGAGTTGAGCACAGATTAGAAAATAGAAACAAATGTATTTATGTGATTTTCTTGGTTGAATTCCAGACTGTTTTATAGTTTCAGTTTAAAGCTTAAATCCCCCAATCAGCAAATGAATCTTACATTTACACAGATTTCTATCAATAATCTTTTAGATAAAGGTAAAAAGCCCAGCAGTGGGGCAGTGAATGTAAAAATGAACTGGTGCAACTGAAAGATTGCTAAGTATAATTTACAGCCGTGTTGTCCAACGAGCTATGCCATGGCTGAATAAATAAATAAAAAGATCATGTATCAAGCCGTAGCAAAGTTTTGAAATTCATGTCTAATGTGTATGTGGAAGACATTTAGCTACACCAGCAGCATTATGTGTTGACAGGTTGGGAAAATCTACTGCCTCAGATTGCATAACATATTAAAATATTCATTTTCCATTTCAAGACCTCAAGCAGTCTGAGTTGAAAATAGAATGCTTCTTCTGGAGGATAATTATCAGAGGAACGATAAGTACAGTTTTGAAAAAAAAATATACAATGCAGATATCAAAATGTGAGACTTATGGCCTGATTTACTAAAGTGACAAGTGAGGTACCGTGCTGTAAAGTGAAATGAAGTAAACCTATGCTGACTTTAAATACCTCACTGCATGATTGGATGTTTGAAGTATATTTCATTTTATCTCATTTCTCATTAGGGGTGGCTCAACAAAATGTGGGGCAGACAATGGGTATAGCCTGTGGGGCCTAATTTCTATTGACCAGGACTGTTACTAGGGTCCTAAAAGACTCAGAGCAGGTAGACTGAAATGCCAAAAAAGCAGGTGAAGCTGTTATTTGCTTCACATGTCTTCTGTATCTTTTCTCTTCTTTGTAATTTCTGCAAAAACAGACAAAACACTTTATTATGACTGCCTAATAAACATATGATTAGTCTTAATAGACCTAGGCAATATAGCAGGAGAGACTTGGATACAACCAACATGTCTGTTTTTTTTTTTTACTGCCAGCAGTAATCCTTGTATTCTGCTGGCTGGGAAGGCTCCAGTGACTGTGTTGATGGGGGAATCAAGTGTTTTTTTTTCCTTCCACCTATCGTGGAAATAAAGAAAATTGATTAATCTATGGCTTGCCTTAACCACTTCAGCTCCGGAAGGTTTTACCCCCTTCCTGACCAGGCCATTTTTTGCACAGCATTGCTTTAACTGACAAATACCCAAATAAAGTTGATGTTCTTTTTTCCCCACAAATAGAGCTTTCTTTTGGTGGTATTTGATCACTTCTGAGTTTTTTATTTTTTGTGCTATAAACAAAAAAAGACCAACAATTTTGAGAAAAAACAATTTCCTGACGGCTCCATGGCAGCACAGCTGGGTATAGGCTCGGGGGGGGGGGGGGGGGGGGGGGGGGG
>BLSH010276046.1:2563242-2579063 GCA_018402905.1 Glandirana rugosa | reverse complement strand
GCCCCCCCCCCCCCCCCCCCCGGTGCCTCAGGACTCATATAAAATTGAGCCCACCTATAGCCTCTGCATTCTTCTTTTTTCCTCCTATGCGCAGGACCTTGGTGTGCTCCTCTATCTGGCTGGTCTAAAGGGCTGGCCGTCTGTCCAAGCATGTGGATTTGGCTGGACACAGTCCCTGGTGTCTCGGCTAAATGGCCCATAATCCAGGGAACCCCACTGCTGGTTTTTGGGGTGGCTTATATATCACGGCTAACAGCCTTGTTTGGGGTCCGCTGGGTTCTTGGTAAGTGGACAGCTGTGTCGGCAGATTCTCCCCTAGGCTCGCGTGAGCTAAAGTTAAAAATGCTTTGTATCCAAATGAATGCTGCATTGCTGGGAGTTGTTGTGCCTTGCACCCTGCAGCCACTATGCTTACCCTGAACTCCTCCACAGGGAGTAATCTGCATAAGAGTTGCACAAAGTAATACTTTATCTGTTCACACATGGCATTAACCTGTTGGTGGCTTCTCATGTTTACTTTAATATTGTGCCATTGTGCCAACCCTTTTCAAAGACCAGCACTTCCAGGAAAGGTAGGGGAGCCACCTATGGATGAATACAGTAGTCAGCTATTGCCTGTTGAAATCTATGACATCCTTTTTACATTTGTTGTGCTCTTCAGTTTTTTACCAAGAAAAAAAGAGGGAGAGAAGCATGCTTTTATAATGTCTACAATTTCCTTGAGTGGTTTGTGTACATCGCAGAATAATGTAATTGTGTTGCAAATTCCTACCTTTTGGTTGCTGAACAAAACTTTCATTGTGTCCTGATCCTGCAGGGCAGAGTTAGCTCATTAACCACCTGTTGATCAGGGCTGTAGATGAAGTTCAGTCTTCCTCTAGCTGTGGTTAGAGTGTAAAGTTGGATCAGGGCTGCACTCAGGGTCGCATCAAGATCGCACTTCAAATTGTACGACTTGGGGTCAAATGTAGCTGAGCCTTAGGGTTGCTACTGAGCAAACTATTTTACTGCATTTAATTATGTTTCTGGGCTGCTTTAAGTGGTACACAAAACCATGTGTAAGAGTTATCTATATTGGTAATGAACAGTCTCAGAGCTTTCCCAAGCACAACAGCCCTCTCAGGTTCTTCATTAAAGAAGACATGGATGAACATGACTGTATGACTCTTGCTTTGTTCAAGCAACCAGAGATGAGAATATGATACCTAACAGGTTGTCACATTTATTAAACAAGTGGCGAATACACTTAGGAGTGTTTCCTCTTAACCTGGGAAGGGGTTATATGCTCTGGCAATGAGCAGTCTCATAGTTTTCCAAAGCAAACATCCCTCTTCAGATTCTATAAGAGGTGGATGGGTATGGAAGTATGTATCCTACTGGCTCAAGCAGCCAGGGATAGAGATGACACCTAAAAGATGCCACAATCCAGAAGAACATTGGCAATACACTCTAAAAGAGTGGTCTCTGCTCACCCTTTGGGGTTTTCTGCTCTGGCAATGAAAAGCTTCCTAGCCATATCAGGTGAAACAGCCTGTTTTCTGAGTTTCCGGATGGTCATGACTACATGAATACTGCTTTGTTCAAGCAACCATGGGTAAGACTCCTAACAGATTGTCACATGAGGTTAATACGCTCTAAAGGAGTGTATGCACTTATCCTGTGAAATGGTTGTCTTTCTATCAGTGAACAACCTCTTAGCCTTTCAGGTAAACCATCTTTGGAATTTCTCCAAAGAGAAGAGACGGATGAGCATGATTGTATAAGCCCTGCTTGTTCAAGCCTAGGCATAAAGTTATCCACACCTGCCAGGTTATTGAACACATGGCCAATACTTTCCAAAAGAGTTGCTTCCACTTACTCTGTGAAGCTGTCATATATTGTGCCAATGAGCAGTCTCAAAACCCCTCAGGCAAATTAACCCTTGCTAGATTCTTCCCAAGAAGATGCGATTGAAGATGTGATTACTACTTTTTTCAGGCAACAGTGATTAAGATGATGGTGACCAAGTTGTCACAATTAATTAAGCATGTGCTCAAGACACTCTAAAGGAATTGCTGAATTCATCTTCTGCAAGGGCCATCTATTCTGGCAATGTCCAGTGTTCCTTTCAGGACCATTAAAACTGATCTCAAATCCTTCTCAAGCCAATCAGTCCTCTTCAGTCTCTTTTGAACAGGAAGAGAAGGATGACCTTTGTCCAGAGGTTTTTTTTTTTATTGCTCCTTTTGTAAGGTAAGCTGGGGAAGTTTTTCAAGTGCCTCCAGAGGACAGCTTGACAATTCCCTTATGATGGCTGAATTAAGTGCTCGTTCTACAATATTGGAGCATGTTGTCACAGCAGGATGGCAGTTATGCCCTTTTGAACAAAAAGATGTCCAGCATTTGGGAGAATTCCTTTGGTCAGTGGGTGTCCCTTGTGGGACTGGCCAGATACATGACCTTACCATCAGAAGATGGACTTTAAGGATGTACTCAATAACTGCATTGTTCTTGATCTTGGAAGGTCAAGCCTAAATACAAAAAGTTAATATGGTCAGTTTGGCTTTCTGCCTCAGGATGAACGTCTGTTGAGGTAAGGGAGACCAAAGCTCAAGAGTCAGTTTTCACGCTCACTTCAGAGAGGTTAACTTCTGAATTTGTGGGTAGGAGTCCAGGAAAAACTGGTAAGCCAGCACATGATCCAAGAAGTCAGCAAAGAGCTCCATGTCAGGATACTTCCGGTATTTTGAGATTTTCTGTTGGACATAGGTACAGCTTGGTATGGACACTTGGTCCCTTAAGGCAAGCATTTCAGGCCGTATTTGGAGATCTCTCATCCTTCACGTCTCAAATTAAGCCATAAAAATAGCCTCGCTCCAGCAGCTCAGGTAGGCCCAATCAAACTCTCTCCCCATTCAAGTCGAGTTTCCGGATCAGTGGCATAAACTTGTGGTTGGAGAAATGAAATGGTCTGCAATATCACTCCCTTCTGATGATCTAGTGGCTGGTTGTGAAGTCAGGCACCAGTAAAGTAGAACAGGAGCCTTACTTCAAGAGCAATGGGCTCAGGGCCATGGTCTTTTTCAAGGGTCCAAGATGGTGTCCAACATCTTGGAGTTGAGTACAGCATTTCAGGCTCCTAACCTTCAGTCACCTCATCCGGGGTGAATCTGTCCTGGTGAAGTTAGGCAGACAATGCAATGCCTACATCTGGAAACAAGGCTCAGTCTCTCCCTTCTGAAGGAGGTTTCTCTGTTTCTAGAAACTGCTTAAGTCAATCTTCTGCCGCTATCTGTGGCCTATATGCCTGGTCAAAAGAATCTTCAAGCAAACTTTTATCCAGGACATGTCTGGATGACAATGAATGGTTCAGACTACTGCAAGTCTTTTGAGAACTAACAGACCTTGCTATTTTTTCCAGAGTTAGACCCACTCATATCTCCAGTCAACACCAAGTTGCTGAAGTTCTATTTCAGGGTCCAGAATCTGCAAGCAATCGTGGTGGAGGTGCTGATAAGAGTGGATCTCCAAGACAAGTGTATACCTTTCTGACGCTCCCTCTGATTCTCAGCTTCCAGCTAAAGCTAAAGCTGTGAAGGTGGAAGGTGACATTTCTGGTGATCCCAGATTGGTGAGGCCTTGGTACCCTCTTCTCCTCCTAATGAGTGTCAATGATCGACTCCCTCTGCCTCTAAGATCAAATCTTCGCTAAAGTCCTATTCCTCCAGCATACAACAGGCTTAGGCTGATGCCTTGAGTATTGAGAGGCAGAGGCTAATGGATCCCAAATGCTTTGTAAAGGTTGTGAGTACTCTTATGAAAACCAAGCTTATAGTAGAATATGGCATAAACTCACAGGATTACTGCTGATCAAGATTTTATACAGGACTCTTCAGAATTCTGTTCTGAAATTTCTGCAGGCTGGGCCTAATTTAGGTTTAAGTGTAAGTATGCTATAGGCACACATTCTGCCTATCTCTGCCTTCACCGGCATACAGTGGGCATCCAACAATTAATTATACCTTTTTTCAAGTTGCAATTTGGTTGAAATCTCGAGTTGTTTCCAAAATGGATCTCCCATTTGTGTTTGCTGTTTTTTGCGTCAGATGCCTTCAATCACCCCGTGGTACCTCTCACTGAAAACTGCTTTTACTGGTGGCAATTACATTAGCCAGAAGAGAGTCAGCATTTGCGGCCTTGTGGTTTAAAGAAAACATACTCGCGTACTTCCCAGACAGGGTTGTACTCATGCCATTGCGTGAATTTGTACCTGAACTGACCTTCAGAGTCCATGCCACAAGAGGTTGTCCTTCCTCCGTTCCTTTTGGGGAGGACTCAAGAAATTAGCCCATCTGATGTGAGCCAAGCTTTGCAATGTTTAATCAAGGCGACTTCTCCCATCAGCAAGTCAGAGCATCTTTTGGTCATTCTAGGTGGATTACGTATTGATTTCATGGCTTCCAACAAGATTGTTGCCTTTTGGTTGGTGAAGCTCATCTCCTTGGCCTACAAGTTGAAAGGGTTGGTCATGCCAGGAGATTCACAGCACTCTTCACTAGAAAGATCTCGACTTTGAGAGTGGCAGCAGGCTGAGTGTTTGAGACTATCTGCAAGGCAGCTACATGGGCACCAAAATATATACATGCAGGGCTTATTACTGTATAGCGGAAGCCTGAATGAGTTTAGTTTAGCAGTGGCATCCTGGCTTCTGTTTTTAGCCAGAATTA
Source organism: Glandirana rugosa (assembly GCA_018402905.1). Taxonomy (NCBI): domain Eukaryota; kingdom Metazoa; phylum Chordata; class Amphibia; order Anura; family Ranidae; genus Glandirana; species Glandirana rugosa. The sequence goes on along the minus strand of BLSH010276046.1, from coordinate 2,574,357 downwards.
TCCCTTCCCTGTTTGGCTAGTTAGTTAACAGCTGGGTTGACATGGAGCCATCAGGAAAACGGAAAATTGAATTCAAATACTTACCGTAATTTTCCTTTCCTGACGAGCTCCATGACAGCACAGATCCCACCCAGCTTGGTAGGACTAGTTACAGAATGCTGAGGCAGTAGGTGGGCTCAAATTTATATGAGTTAAGTCCTGGAGGCATGGGGGCGGAGCCTATACCCAGCTGTGCTGCCATGGAGCTCGTCAGGAAAGGAAAATTACGGTAAGTATTTGAATTAAATTTTCCGTTATTTTTTACTTCTATAAAACATATCCAATTGAAAAAATTAAAATATCAAATTTCTTCGTAATTGTAGGCTAATATGTATTCAGCTACATATTTTTGGTAAAAAAAAATCCCAATAAGTATATATTGACTGGTTTGCACAAAAGTTATAGCGTCTACAAACTATGGAATAGATTTATGGACTTAATTTTTTTATTATTTTTATTAGTAATGGAGGCAATCAGCGATTTTTAGTGAGACTGTGACATTGCAACAGAAAAATATGATACTAAGTGACACTTTTTGGAGACCAGTGACACCAATACAGCCATCAGTGCTAAAACAATGCACTGTAACTATATAAATGACAATGACAGGGAAGGGATTATCAGGGGCGATCAAAGGGCTAGGTATGCTCTTAGGGAGTGCTTTCTAACTGTGAGGGGATGCTGTGACTGGAGGAAAAGAGAGATCCGTGTTTCTGGTTAGTAGAAACACAAGATCTCCCTTTTCCTCCCTCACAGAATGGCAGTCTGCCTTTCCTCGGAACGATCAGCGAGTCATGATTGCATGTGTCCCAGATCGCATGCACAAAATCATGTACAGGTATGTGATTTTGCATAGCCGGCCCGCACAGTGGGCGGTCCGGAAGTGGTTAAACGGGCCATGTTCAGTTTTTATTTTCCAGCTGAATGAAAAAAACTGGACTGATTCATCAAGGTGAATAGGGGAATCCTCCCCAATGCGATATTGTGTTTTCATAGCAGGGAGATGCTTCCTCTGTCAGAATACACAGATCAGTATGGCAGCCACAGGCCATCTTCTATAAAACAGGGCAGTTGAAAAGAAGTCAATCGCTAGATCGACTTCTGTTCAACTGCAGTAGTTACACATTAAATAAAATTCACTGCTGAACTGGATGAATTTCAATCCATCTATGGCCCCCTTTACATATTGATATAAATGAAAATGTTCTATTGAGTTTAAAGAAGATTTTCACTTCCACAGAAAGAATGGAAGAATTGTGTACACCCCACCAGGGGGATCCTGCTTCTCTTTCTCCTGCTATTCAGGTGGGAGCAGCTGCTCAACTTCTTCAGGGTGAATACAACCTGGACATAATAACTACCATCCTCACAGCACATTGTAACGTGAATGTCCAGCCAAACCTTTTTTTGTATATATTGATAGAATGGGGTAGAGTTAGAACCCCCGTTGAGTTTGTACTGCTATCTGGGGTTAATATTTCATTCCATCAAGTAGAACATGTAGAAAAAAGAGAACTAAAGGCATTTTTTTCATTTTAGAGAAAGGAAGGATTTTTCTATGACATCTGTGTTCCATTGGTGAGATTTCCCTTTACTTCCTTTCCAATAACCAAAACTATAACGAGAGGAAATCCCTCCAAAGTGAGGGAATCCCTGGTTGTCACCTGTGTTACCAGAACTAGTGTCCCCATTGACAGATTATCCTTCTATTGCTTTTCTGGTGACAATTCTAATGGGAAAAACAGAGTTGCTTTAGTTATTCTCGAATATACTGAAAAAAAGCTAAATTCTAATCCCCGACATGCAGATATATAGATATCCAGTAGACAAAGGACTTTATTTGTAAAAAAATATATATATAGATAGTTTGGTCCTAATCTACAGTGATTACCAACAGTGCTGATCTGGCTGACTGCTGCTACAGAATACAACTTCCACGATGTTTTCCTGTAGGCATTGAACTTATAAAGGGTAGTATGTGTGGTCTCAGGGCACAGAAATATGTGGACATAATGAAAAATGTTCCAGCAGCATGGCCCAAAATAATAAGTATTAGTAAGACATAATCAGACCTAGGGATGGGCAAACAATTCGGCCCGAACATTGTTCACCCGATCCCCGAATTTAGAACATTATGGGGTGTTCGGCACGACTTTGACACCACTGAACACCCCATAATGCATAGTCCGCAGATGGAGCGCACAGCTCCTCCTCCATGGGACAGAGCTTGGTTTGTTTTGACAGTTTATTTATAGTGAAGGGCGGGGCCACCCGGTGACGTGCGGGTGACCCCACCCCCTTCTGACATCATGTGACGTCAGAGGGGCGGGTCACTCAATTACGTCACCGGGTGGCCCGGACCTTCACTATAAATAAACTGTCAAAACAAACCGAGCTCAGTCGGCGGGTCAGTTGCGCGCCATGATTGACGATGGATTACAACGGGGGACACTTATTTTTTTTTCTTTTTTAATAAAGGACTTGTCCCTAATTGTCTCCTGTGTTTTTTTTTATTTTTTTACAATTTTTGGTGAATTAGTAGGGGTACGATGTACCCGATACTATTTCACATGGCGGGGCGGGATCTGTTGGCCTCCTTATTAAAGGGGGCTTCCAGATTTCGATAAGCCCCCCGCTCGCAAACCCCCACAACTACAGCCCAGGGTTGTGGGGAAGAGGCTCTTGTCCCCATCAACATGTGGACAAGGTGCTTTGGGGTTAGGGGGTGCAGAGGCCCCTTGCCCCAAAGCACCCATACTCCCCTTGTTGAGGGCATGTAGCCTGGTACAGTTAAGGAGGGGGGCACTCGCCTGTCCCCCCCATCCTGGCCGGCCAGGTTGAATGCTCGGATAAGGGTCTGGTATGGATTTTAGGGGGGACTCCACATCAATTTTTTTTTAATTTTGGCATGGAGTTCCCCTTAAAATCCATACCAGACCCAAAGGGCCTGGTATGGACTGGGGGGCCCTACGCAAATTTTTTCAGTGATTTTTTTTTCTATATTGCCGGGAGACAGAAATACATTACAGCCTAAGGAGAATATTTAATTTTTATTGTTTCACTTTAAGCATTATTAAAATCCCTGCTCCTGAAAAAAATGATCGATTCAAAAACTTTTTTTTCATTGATATATGTCTCCTAAGGCATATCCCAGGTCCCTATACACTTTTTATGGCAACAACTTGCATATAAGCCTTTAAAATGAGCACCTATGATTTTTCATGTTCGGGTCCCATAGACTTTAACGGGGTTCGAATGTTCGTACAAATTTTTTGTCTGTTCGCATGTTCTGGTGTGGACCGAACCGGGGGGGTGTCAAATAAATAAAAAATTGTCTAGCCAAAAAGGGGAAAAAACGAATCAAAGACTGAGAAACATAAACAGTGTAGTGCTATAACCATAAAATGAAACGTTCAATAATGTCCCAACAAAGGTTAAATAAATGGAACTTGGAAGCAACCCAGGAAGGTGAAAAACGAAAAATATGGAATGTCTTTATGAGATCACCACAATTGAATCCGGTGAAAAAAAAGTGGAAAGTTGTGATAAATACATAAAAATAATCAGTGCTTCATAGTGCTCCACCGTAGACAAGTGTATCCACCACCATATATTGTTAAACACTCTTACCAGAGTTAAGCGGGTAACCAGCATGTGAAATTAATCCTTGTAGTTAACAGTGGATCAGCATGCTTCTTGGATACCAGCAGTCAAAACGGTCATCAGGATAGATTAAGATCCAAACTGTCAAGCCATCCCTCATAAACAGGAAGCCAGCAATGGTCCATCCATATAAAATGAAAGTCTGCACATAGCATAACTCCGTATAACAGGGAATATACTTACATTTTCAAGCAGATAAAACAGCAATATGGAATTCCAGAAAAAAAATGGCACAATGGAGAAGCTGTGGGGCTCACAATCAGCCGACGCATTTTGTCTTATTAGACTTCTACTGGGGTATGTGCATCCACATCTCCATTGCGCTTAAATACATATACCATATAATAACACACCTGTTTCCGGTAAAGCTATCATGGCCCCCATCCTGTAAACTTGGTGCGCATTCCACGCTGTCACAGCCCACATAAAAGGCGAGAGTTCATCTCACAATCACAATGGACGAATAATCGGGTGTCAGTACGTGCTAGCTTATCAAGGGGCATCAGTCAACAAACACGATGCTTCTGCGCCACAAGCCGTGACGCCAGAGCTTCCGCGTAAAAGCGGAAACACATCATCATCACCGCCAGAAATAACGTTCGTACATGTGACAATCATGGGGCGTTGACAGAATCAAACTCCAATACCATCAAGTGGTTGAAACTAAAATAGCAAGACATATATAAAAATAATCATTTCATAACCGACATGGCCAACCACTATAAAAATTATTCCATAAACAGTATTAGAGAAAAATATTAAAATATTAAGAGCAAAACAGCCACGACCATTTTACATATACATATAAACCAATATTCTAATTTAATAATCTCATATTCACAGGGGCCTAAACATAATCATGGCCTGGATGACTGAACTATGAGAATACATTCATACGTAAAAAGAAAATATATTAAAAAAGAAGATAATTTGCGATTAATTTAAAACAAAGAAAAAACCACGTCAACGTGGAGGGTCAAGCCTTGCTAATAAAATAAATGATATCCCACTCCACGTTGATGCCATGTGGCCAGTAGGTCTTCATTTTATAAATCCAGAATGTTTCCAGTCTGGAAACACCTCGCCTCGCCTGATTACCCCCCCTCCCCATGGGGGTATATATTTATCAATAATAGTGAAAGTGGTGCCACTCGGATCCCTATCATGGCATCTCAAGTAATGCTTGGGAACTGTGTGTTCAGTGGATCCCTTAAGGATACCCGTGATGTGCCTATTCAATCTAACTGAAAAAGGCTGGATAGTCCAGCCAATATATTGTTTTTTGCATGGACATGTAATCAGGTATACAATGTTCTTTGTAGAACATGTAGCAAACCCTTTGAAAGTGTGGGTTTCACCTGAAGCACTGGAAGTGAAGTTGTCAATCTTACGTCCATTAAATGTGTTAAACCGACAAACTCTGCACTTCCTACAGGGATAATAACCCTTCAAATCATGAAAAAAGGATGGCTTTATAGAGGTCTGAACCTCACCATCTGGCTTCTGGGAATTGAGTGCAACCAAGCTTTATAGTGACCACTATCAACCAGAATGTAACCATTCCAGTCGGTGGGCTTGAAAAGGGCTGGGTGGGTATGTACAAGTTTAACTTGTAGTTTATCTAAATCACGAAGTACAGAATCTTTAAAGGTTTTGACGGCTGGATCAATGGGACCAGGTGGATTAAAGAGAGAGGGGTTATGCAACCCTGAGTGTACTACATCATCAACCTCGCAGTGCATCTTAATTCTAGTCGGATTCAAAAGGGGTAACATATTTCAAGCCTTTATTCAAGACTAACTTTTCAGCCTCTGTCAAGGTTACTTGGCTGAGATTAAAGATCCCTTGTCCTACCTGCTCCTTTTGCTTTTTTCGGCTGGTCTTCCTCCCCCCTCTGGATCCTCTCTTAGATCTCTTTCTTTTCCAGGGTGAGGCATCACCTTGGAAAAACCCCGTCCCTGAGTTTGGGGGGTCTATAATGATTATAATTTTAGGGAGAATAGTCATAATTGTCCTGCTCGTTAGTTCTAGTGTTGTAATGGGAGGAATCCTTTAAGGGGGAAAATCTATTGTGTGTAGGAACCGGCAACCTTACAGGTCAGAAATGATCATGTTGATATTCGTCATCCCTATGATGACGGGATGGAGTTCTAGAAGAGTCATTTCGGGCAGGGTAGTATGGATCAAAATGAGGCATCTGATAGCCCCTTCCACCTCCTCTCCCCCTACTGTGACCTCTATTATTAAATGAAGGATATTTGATTAAGGGTTGATTTGGATGGCCTCTATCTCGTCCAACATCTTTATTCTGAAGGTCTCCCACTTTGCCCCGTTGAGATGGTACTGAGGGGACAACGTTCCTCGGGGGGTTGAAACCTCTTCCAGAGGTGTCACCTCCATACTGGATTCCACCTCTTTCTTTTGCCAAGCAAATACACAATAGGATTTGTAATCTCCTGAGTCTCGGGCATATTTTTTATGTTTTTTATTTCTTTGATCCTGTTCTTCTTTAATTAAATGATTCTTAAGGCTATTTGAAAGAGAAATATATTCAGCAGTCTTAGCTAGGGGTGAGAGCCTGGCTTGTACGTCCTTAATCTCTCTGTTGATAACTACAAGACGTGCATGCTTGTGAACGGCAAGGAAGCCAAGGAAACCCAATCCGGCATCGTTAAAATATTTAAACCAAATATCATGGTCAGTATCACCCTGTTGGGGGTGTATTTCCCATCAAAGACCACGTGGGACCATCTTCTCCTTAAGGTATTGTTCAAGGAACACGATGTCCCATTGCAAATGTATCTCAGTGGTCAGGAGGTTCTTTAATCTTAGGAACAAACCTCCCAGTTCAGTATCTGAGTCCACAATTGTGAAAACATCCTCTATATTGAGTACCCGTGTGGATCTATACTCAAAAATATCCATCTTGAAATTAAACCAAGATACAAGAAATATGGAGCTACAATATACCAGTTAAAGCAAATGAAACAGTTAAAAGTTACAATACTGCACATCCAAAAAATAGTTTAAGCAGCTGACACCACAACTTTAACAGAAATGTGAATAACAGAGAAAAATAAACAGTATAGCGCTATAACCATAAAATAAAAAGTTCAATAATGTCCCAACAAAGGTTAAATAAATGGAATTAATTCTTTGGATGCGCAGTATTATTACTTTTAACTAATCAAAGACTATCTGCTTACATGTATTAGATTGTCCAAGGTGTAGGCATCCTCATACAAAGAAAACAACTTGTTTACTTACTGCTAACTTTTAACAAATTCTCAAATAAAACTTTTGTATAAACCATAAATATAGACCTTAGCCTACATTGTAACATAAACTCTAAACAACAATCTAACTTTAAAGTGGTTCAGTGCATTAAGGTAAAAAATGTCACGGATAGCAGTATGTCCCCTCACCCCCCCTCTTATCCTTATACTTACCTAAATCCTTACTCAATCCAGCGCTGTTCCCACCTGTAGCAGCTCCCCCTGCTTTCACAGGCTTTGCTGAGGCAGTCAAATAATGCGATGACAGAATGTGACACTAAAAATGAGCAAACAAAACAAAAACAAAAATAATAATAATAATAATGGTTAATAAAATATAAGTAAAAAAGAGCAGAGAAATAATAGTTGAAGGGAAACGTGAAGAAGGAGTTAATTAGGGCCTCATTAGGGTAAACAAATGATTAATAAAGGGTTAAATAGAAAAATGTTATGAAAAACAAACTTTTTTTAACTTGTCAGGTTAACTAATACCATGTGTACAATGATGTTAACCTCTTTTATCAGCAGGTGAGTGAAACAGAGTAGATACAAAAGTAACAATATTATTTTATATGTTTCTATTTTGTATATGAAGTGTGTTAATAAACAGTGGATGAGATGAGTTTTTTCAGACACCTGCAACTGCTGGAGCTCTACTTAACAACTCCTTGCTTCGTTTTTAGAGCCCAGAATTGTTTGTAATGGGGAGGGGAATGCGGTAGTGGGGTAAAAGGATGGAATGTGCCATAAACACTCTGTGTATTGAATTTTTTTGTGTGTGTGTGTAATTTTTTCAACTGCTAAAAACCTTTTAACCACTTCAGCCCCGGAAGGATTTCCAGCTTTGGGACCGAAGCACTATTTTCAGTTTGGCACTGCGCCGCTTCAAATGGTAATTGCACGGTCATGTAATGCAGTACCCAAACAAAATTTGCATCCTTTTTTTCCCACCAATAGAGCTTTCTTTTGGTGGTATTTGTTCACCACTGTGCTTTTTATTTTTTGCGATATAAACAAAAAAGTAACCAACATTTTGAAAAAAATAAATATTTTCACCTTTATGTTATTACAAAAATACAATAATCTAAATTTTAGTCATAAATTTTTGCCAAAATGCACTCAGCCACATGTCTCGGGTAAAAAAAAAGTCAATTAGCGTATATTTATTGCTTTGCGCAAAAGTTATAGCATCTACAAACTAGGGTACATTTTCTGGAATTTCCGCAGCTTTTATTTTATGACTGCCTATCTCATTTCTTGAGGTGCTAAAATGGAGGGGCAGTACAAACCCCCCCAAATGACCCCATTTTGGAAAGTAGACACCCCAAGGAATTTGCTAAGAGGCATGTTGAGGACAGTGAATATTTTATTTTTTTGTCATAAGTGATTGAAAAATGACCAACAAAAAAAAATGACACAAAGTTGTTACTGAAATGATATATTGCTCACATATGCCATGGGTATATGTGGAATTACACCCCAAAATACATTCTGCTGCTTCTCCTGAGTACGGGGATACCACATGTGTGAGACTTATTAGGAGCCTATCGGCGTACGGGACCCCGAAAACCAATCACCCCCTTCAGGATTTCTAAGGGCAAAAATGTATGCCTTCACCCCACACTACCTATCTCAGGTTTGGAGGCCATGCCCCCCCCCCAAATGACCCCATTTTGGAAAGTAGACACCCCAAGCTATTTGCTGAGAGGCATGTTGAGTCCATGGAATATTTTATATTTTGCCACAAGTTCTCACTAAATGATAAGTTACTTGAACATGACATGGGTATATGTGAAATTACACCCCAAAATACATTCTGCTGCTTCTTCTGAATACAGGGATACCACATATGTGAGACTTTCTGGCAGTCTAGCCGCGTACAGAACCCCAAAATCCAATCACCGCCTTCAAGCTTTCTAAGTCCATAAAAAGTTGATTTTATTCTTCAGTACCTGTCACAGTTTCGGAGGCCAAGGAATGCCCAGATAGCACAAAACCCCCCAAATGACCCCATTTTGGAAAGTAGACACCCAAGGTAGATACCCAACTGTGATGGGTACTGAGGAGTAAAATCACCATTTTATGCCCTTAGAAAGCCTGAAGGCGGTGATTGGTTTTTGGGGTCCTGTACGCGGATAGGCTCCCAAAAAGTCTCACACATGGGGTATCCCCGTACTCAGGAGAAGAAGCAGAATTAATTTTGGGGTGTAATTCCACATATACCCATGCCACGTGTGAGCAATATAACATTTCAGTGACAACTTTGTGTAAAAAAAAAAAGTAAATAAAAATTGTAATTTCCCGGAAACTTGTGGCAAAATATAAAATATTCCATGGACTCAACATGCCTCTCAGCAAATAGCTTGGGGTGTCTACTTTCCAAAATGGGGTCATTTGTTTTTTTTTTGCTATCTGGGCATTTCATGGCCTCCGAAACCTGGATAGGTAGTGTGAGGTGAAGGCATAAATTTTTGCCCTTAGAAATCCTGAAGGAGGTGATTGGTTTTCGGGGGGTCCCGTACGCAGATAGGCTCCCAAAAAGTCTCACACATGGGGTATCCCCATACTCAGAAGAAGCAGCAGAATGTATTTTGGGGTGCAATTCCACACATACCCATGGCATGTGTGAGCAATATGCCATTTCAGTGACAACTTTGTGTATTTTTGTTTTTGTCATTATTCCATCACTAATGACAAGAAAATCAAATATTCCATGGACTCAACATGCCTCTCAGAAAATAGCTTGGGGGTGTCTACTTTCCAAAATGGTGTCATTTTGGGGGGGGGGGTTGAACTGTCCTGGCATTTTATGATGAACATCACCCACTCTTCTAACCACTTGATCCACCAAGTCTTTTCTGACACTTTTTGTCTACATGAAAAAAATACTTTTTTTGCTAGAAAATTACTTTGAACCCCCAAACATTATATATTTTTTTTAAGCAGAGGCCCTACAGATTAAAATAGTGGGTGTTTTAATTTTTTTTCAGAAAGTATTTGTGCAGCGATTTTTCAAACGCAATTTTTGGGGAAAAAAAAACACTTTTTTGAATTTTAATGCACAAAAACACACTATTTTGCCCAAATGTTTGGTGAAATATAAAAGTTGATCTCATGCCGAGTGCATAGACACCAAACATGACATGCTTTAAACATGACGCACACACCGGCGACAAACTATATACATTTTTAAAAGCCTTAAAAAGCCTTTACAGGTCACCACTTCAGATCTGCAGAGGAGGTCTACTGCTAGAATTACTGCCCTTGATCTGATGTTCGCGTTGATATCTCACATGCATGGTGAATTGTTGTTTACATACGACACGAGACTAACGCTTGCGACCATCTTTGCATGTGTGCACGGGGCGCAGGGGTGCATTTTTTTTTTAATTATTCATTTTGCTTTTTTATTTTATTTTTACACTGTCCCTTTCATCTTTTTTTTTTTTATCATGTTTATTTTTATGACAGGGATTTTAAATATCCCCTATGATAAAATTAGGTATTGTCGCATATATTTTTTTTTAATTTGTGGTCTACTAAACTCAAGATCTTTCCCCAGCCCTAAAGCATTTGACCACACCAAAACCGGTGTGATAAAATGCTTCCCCAATTTCCCAATGGCGCTGTTTATATCTGGCGAAACTGAAGTCACAAAATGCTCGTAGCCTCCGGTTTCTTAGGCCATGGAGATGATTGGAGCCTAAGTATTTCGTCGCCGAGGTCGTGACAACCGCCACTAAAGTGGTGGTGTCAATTTTTTTGTCGTTTATATGACCTCGTATCCCCGTCACCCACCTTTAACCCCACCTAACAGGGATACGAGGCCATATAAAAAAATTTTTCACCGATACGGGTGGTAATCATCACCCTCCTACTTCCCTCCAAAAGATTACCACCCGTATGGGTGGCTAACTAAGAAAAAAAGGTACTTTTTTTCTTGTAATGTTATATACGGGTTGTTCCTGGTCGCTGTATGATCACACAACGACCAGAAGAGTCCGATAGGACAGGGTGGCCCCTTACACTCTTACGTCGACCACCAAGGCGGTCGACTGGTAACTCGACTAACTTCTGATCTTACCGAGGTTAGTAGAGGTACCGGATTCTTTGGCCTCCGATGCTCGTAAAACACTGA
>BLSH010276046.1:2542890-2559104 GCA_018402905.1 Glandirana rugosa | reverse complement strand
TATTTGCTGAGAGGCATGTTGAGTCCATGTAATATTTTATATTTTGCCACAAGTTTTGGGGAAATGGCAATTTTTTTTTTCACAAAGTTCTCACTAAATGATAAGTTACCTGAACATGCCATGGGTATATGTGAAATTACACCCCAAAATACATTCTGCTGCTTCTTATGAATAAGGGGATACCACATATGTGAGACTTTCTGGCAGTCTAGCCACGTACAGAACCCCAAAAACCAATCACCGCCTCCAGGCTTTCTAAGTGCGTAAAAAGGTGATTTTACTCCTCACTCCCTATCACAGTTTCGGAGGCCATGGAATGCCCAGATAGCACAAACCCCCCCCCCCAAATGACCCCATTTTGGAAAATAGACACTCCAAGCTATTTGCTGAGAAGTATTTTGAGTATTTTGCAGATCTCACATTTTGTCACAAAGTTTTGAAATTTGAAAAAAAAAAAAAAATCAGTTTATTTCTTCATTTTCCAAAACAAATGAGAGCTGCAAAATACACATCATGCCTCTTAGCAAATACCTTGGGTGTCTACTTTCCAAAATGGGGTAATTTGGTGGGGTTTTGTGGTACCTTGACATTTCAGGGCCTCCAAAACCGTGATGGGTACTGAGGAGTAAAATCACCATTTTATGCCCTTAGAAAGCCTGAAGGCGGTGATTGGTTTTTGGGGTCCTGTACGCGGATAGGCTCCCAAAAAGTCTCACACATGGGGTATCCCCGTACTCAGGAGAAGAAGCAGAATTAATTTGTGTAAAAAAAAAAAAAAGTAAATAAAAATTGTCATTTCCCGGAAACTTGTGGCAAAATATAAAATATTCCATGGACTCAACATGCCTCTCAGCAAATAGCTTGGGGTGTCTACTTTCCAAAATGGGGTCATTTGTTTTTTTTTTGCTATCTGGGCATTTCATGGCCTCCAAAACCTGGATAGGTAGTGTGAGGTGAAGGCATAAATTTTTGCCCTTAGAAATCCTGAAGGAGGTGATTGGTTTTCGGGGGATAGGCTCCCAAAAAGTCTCACACATGGGGTATCCCCATACTCAGAAGAAGCAGCAGAATGTATTTTGGGGTGCAATTCCACACATACCCATGGCATGTGTGAGCAATATACCATTTCAGTGACAACTTTGTGTATTTTTGTTTTTGTCATTATTCCATCACTAATGACAAGAAAATCAAATATTCCATGGACTCAACATGCCTCTCAGAAAATAGCTTGGGATGTCTACTTTCCAAAATGGTGTCATTTTGGGGGGGGGGGGTTTGAACTGTCCTGGCATTTTATGATGAACATCACCCACTCTTCTAACCACTTGATCCACCAAGTCTTTTCTGACACTTTTTGTCTACATGAAAAAAATACTTTTTTTGCTAGAAAATTACTTTGAACCCCCAAACATTATATATTTTTTTAAAGCAGAGGCCCTACAGATTAAAATAGTGGGTGTTTTAATTTTTTTTCAGAAAGTATTTGTGCAGCAATTTTTCAAACGCAATTTTTGGGGAAAAAAAAACACTTTTTTGAATCTTAATGCACAAAAATACACTATTTTGCCCAAATGTTTGGTGAAATATAAAAGTTGATCTCATGCCGAGTGCATAGACACCAAACATGACATGCTTTAAAAATGACGCACACACCAGCGACAAACTATATACATTTTTAAAAGCCTTAAAAAGCCTTTACAGGTCATCACTTCAGATCTGCAGAGGAGGTCTACTGCTAGAATTACTGCCCTTGATCTGATGTTCGCGTTGATATCTCACATGCATGGTGAATTGTTGTTTACATACGACACGAGACTAACGCTTGCGACCATCTTTGCATGTGTGCACGGGGCGCAGGGGTGCATTTTTTTTTTTAATTATTCATTTTGCTTTTTTATTTTATTTTTACACTGTCCCTTTCATATTTTTTTTTTTAATCATGTTTATTTTTATGACAGGGATGTTAAATATCCCCTATGATAAAATTAGGTATTGTCGCATATTTTTTTTTTTTAATTTGTGGTCTACTAAACTCAAGATCTTTCCTCAGCCCTAAAACATCTGACCACACCAAAACCGGTGTGATAAAATGCTTCCCCAATTTCCCAATGGCGCTGTTTATATCTGGCGAAACTAAAGTCACAAAATGCTCGTAGCCTCCGGTTTCTTAGGCCATGGAGATGATTGGAGCCATTCTAGTCTTCAATCAGCTCAATGGTCAGCTGGCGGAACCACCAGCTGCATTCTCACATTCCCCGGTGGGACAGGATAGCCTGAGAAGACCAGCAACACACTAGTATGTCGCTGGTCCTTGTTGGGCATATATTGTAATGTTCTTTTTTTCATGGAAAAAAAGAATCAATCGGTGGGTATGCCCACCATTAGAAAACCTCCCTTCATCCTCCCACTACTAATGGTGGGCATAGCCACTTTTTAAAAAAATATACCGGAGCATAAGGACAATCCACCCCAATTTCCACCCACTGCCCCTATGCTCCAGTATATTTGCTGTTTTTTTAACTGTGGTGGTGAAATCACCGCCAACAGTGCTGGAGCCGCTGCTTTATGAATGGTGGAAGCAAACGCTTTTGCTGTCACCATTAATAAATCAGTGCTGCAGCTGAATGGCGTACCTGAAAAGGAATAAACAATTGATAAAACACAGTAACTTAAAAAATGACATACCTGCTAAGAAGAAAAAAAAGTTGTAAAACACATCAACAATATAACATTACAGGTAAGCATTAACAAAAAAAGTACATACCTGAAAAGAAAACATGATACAAACAGTAACAACAGGTATGCATAGAAAATATTAACAATAGACTGAGAACAGAGAGAGATTAGAAAGAAAACAAGAGAGAGCTAGAGAAAAAAGAAACCTACAACTGTTTTTGTTTTTTTATTTTATATTTTTTTTTGTTTTTTTGTTGTTTTACATTTTTTTAATTTTTTTGTTTTTTTGGTACGCCTTTTTTTTGTAACTAAAAATCGGTTCCAGGTTTGGGTGTCTCATAATGCACTGGCATCTTTGGAGACCCTATATCGCTGTGTCTGCTGCACCCTACGCTAATAATTCACTAATGTGTGATAGCGTTCAAAACAGCCATTGATGCGGAGACCAGGCTGGTCAGGACAGATGGAACAATAACTGCGGGTGTCACGCCTGTATCTGCGTCGTCTGCAGACACGACATCTCTTTTGGGGTGCTTTGTGGCCTGGGGTACCACGGAGGACACGTGGAAAGTGCCTCCCATGCAGCCAGCTAACTGCATTCACATTGTGAACAGGGGGTGCAGCACCATCTGAATACAGAAGGGCTGTGACGATCTCTTCCATGAATTTGAGGAAGGATCCTGTCAGTCCTGAAGCTCTGTATAAGACATGAGCGTTCAGCAAAGCCAATTGAAAAAGGTATAGAGACACTTTTTTGTACCAGCGTCTCGCTCTACGGGCAATTAGATACGGCACCAGTAACTGATCATTGAGGTCCACCCCTCCCATATTTAGGTTATATTCATGGACACAGAGGGGCTTCTCCACAAGACCAGTCGCTGTAGAAATTTGCACTGTCGTATCTACATGAAGGGAGGTCAGAACGAAAACATTCCGATTGTCCCTCCACTTTATCGCGAGCAAATTATTACACTTAGTGCAGGCTCTCTCTCCCCGACTAAGATGGGATTCTACAAGCCATTGGGGGAAGCCCCGGCGATTAGGTCGCACGGTGCCACATGCGCCAATCTGATGATCGAACAAGTGACTAAAGTCGCACGCTCGTGTAATAATTGTCCACGTACAAGTGGTACCCCTTTCCAAATAAGGGTGACACTAAGCTCCACACAATCTTGCCAGCGCTCCCTATGTAGTCTGGGCATCCTTCCGGCTCTACGTGACTATCTTTGCCCACTTAAACCGTGAAACTATGTGTATAGCCTGTGGCCCTGTCACAGAGCTTATACAGTTTGACCCCAATTCTGGCACACTTGCTGGGGATGTACTGCTTGAAAGCAAGACGGTCAGAAAATTTAACCAGGGACTCGTCCACGCACACAACTTTGTTGGGAATAAAAAGTGCGGTGAACTTCTGGTAAAAGTGGTTTATGAGGGGCCGAATTTTGTAGAACCGGTCGAATTCAGGGTCACCCCGTGGACAAATGATTTCATTGTCACTGAAGTGCATGAACCGCAAAATCTGCTTGTATCGTGCCCTGGACATGCAAGCAGAGAACACGGGCATATGGTGAATTGGGTGCGTGGACCAATATGACCACAATTCAGATTTTTTAGTTATGCCCATGAGGAAGGAAAGGCCTAGAAAGGTCTTAAACTCTGGAACCGTGATTGGTTTCCAGTCTCTGGCAAGTACCAAATGGGGATTAATGGCGATGAATTGACCAGCATATAAATTGCTTTGAATTGACCAGCATATAAATTGCTTTGGTCCACAATAGATCTATAGAGATCTTCAGTGAAATACAGCGAATAAAAATCAATGGCCATAAAATCAGCTGTATTCCCCATGATTCCGGGTTGGGCAGTGAATGGGGGAAGTAAGGGCGCTGCATCAGTGGGGGGTTGCCAATCAGGGTTTGCAAGAGTGCCAGGAAGGGCACTATGGGTTCTGTGGGCCTGTGTTTGTCTTCTTTGTGGCTGCGGGGCATTACTCGTGCTAGCCACACCAGCTTGTACTGCACTTATGGGACTCGCCATGTCACTACGTGATACTGCAGTGCTGGTTCGTCTACGTCCAGGGGGTACTAGGCCGCTGGTGCTTGCCAGGTCACCAGAACGGGTAGCGGCACTAGTACTGGCTCTCTGCTGCATACGAGAGCCCTGCGGTTCATGCACATCAGCGACAGCAGAACGGGATCTGGTACACCTGGCTCTAGCAGGGACCACAACTCCGTCTTCAGAGCTATCTGACAGGGTGCCGCTGCTGTCTACAGGTTCATATACTGAGCCTGATTCTGACAGTGAGTCTTCCCCCTCGCTCTCATCTGTCAAACTCAGCATATTGTAGGCCTCTTCACTAGTGTACGTGCGGCCAGACATTTTGGACTTTTCTAAATTTGAAACGTACACTAGCGTGACTCACAGGCAAAAAAGCGCACCTGGTTGTCAGAGCCTGCTTCAAACGCTACCAAATTCACTGTCAGAATTTGCAGGGATTGGGCGTGATCTCTGCGAACGCTGCAGATATGTATAAAGTGTTTTGTAAGTGACAGCGATCTATTGATCCTGCACTTGGGTGGGCTGGGCTGGGCGGAGGGGCTAAACGCAGGTGCTAGCAGTTATCTGGGCTTATCCCGCTAACACTGCATTTTTTAGAACCCTAATCTAGTGGGGACGCTAATATATATCTGATCAGATCGCAGATATTGATCTGATCAGATACTACAATAATATCTAACACCTACCTAATGTGCGTGCGTGTCAGAGTACCTCGCTAACTGACCCTGCCTGGCGTTTACACTGACCCTAACGCACACGAAAACCTAACTGGGGTCACCGCCAGGCGATCGGGGGTTAAAACTTATAAAAGGTAAATAAAATAATATACGGCGGGTAATCTGATTGAAAAAAAACTATCTATCTAGCTAGCATCACCCGTGACACTTATGCGGTGATCACAGGTGACAGGGGGCAATCAAGGGGTTAAAAACTTTATTGGGGGGGGCAAGGGGGGTATTTTCACCTAACTAGGCCTAATACTATCTACCCTAGCACTAATTTAGTGTCACAAGGGTCACAAGTACAGCGATCGGTAAAAATCAGATCGCTGCACTATATGATACTGTGACAGGGAGTGAAAGGGTTAACTGGGGGCGATCAAGGGGTTAAATGTGCCTATGTGACCTTGTGTCAGTGTGGTGTTGGTGCAACTCACGTTTTTGATGCTCCTACTTCCTCGCTGAAACCAAAAAGGACTTCAGGGAGGAAGGGGAGCTTACTTCCTCTGCCTCTGTTTACATTTCAGAGGCAGAGGAGCCCTATCATTGGCAGGATCGATTGGAGGGGCCAGGCCAAAAATCATTGGCCTGGCCCTGTAGATTGATCGGCCCTGTGTCAAATGGCGCTGTAGTGCCCGCGCCTGGAGCACGCGCGTCCGCCCAAGGCTTGTGATCGCGGCCGCCGTCATATGACGGCAATTTGCCTGGCGGAGTCATCTTGTCACCGTCAACCTGCGGTTGGCGGTCGGCAAGTGGTTAAAGTTAAGATGTGATTCTCTTTGATTAATCAAAATTCTCAACTGAGTCATCCAATAGGGGAAAGGCCACTGGAATGACACACTGCTGTGAATCATTCAGCTGTGCATAATTTTAAGCTTGAGCTATTAAGGTCTGTAAACAAAAGGTTTTTGACAACAGGCTGTTTAAAGAAATAAGAAAAAGAAGAGAAGAGGCTAGAACTCTACTTGCTGGCTACAGAAAATAACAAAATATTAACATGCAATATTGAAACAAGTTTGAAAAATGTTAAATCTGTAGTCCTGACCAAAATTAATAAATGAACATACTATGCACAAAATAAATTACAAATTCATGGGATTTTTCTATAGAGGCCAGTGTGGCCTTCATAGAACACTGGGGCAAGACAGACGCTGTCCCCTTTCCTCCAGAAGTCTCCTAAGTGGTTATAGGCAACCAATATATGCTGAATTGTACATGTTACCTATGGTGGCCTTGCCATTGGTTTATTTTTGATGAAAAGCTAGATCTGTGGTTTTGGAGGAAATGCAGTCTGATGAAGTGCATGGAAATTAATCTAATTAGCACCCTATTGCACAAAAAAATATGAAATTAAGCTGCGTGTGTATCCACTAATTAGCTCATCTAACTAAAATGAATATACTTGTTACCATTGCTTCAAATCCTATAGATTTGTAACTTAGAATTCCTATGTTGTATAATGGTTGCCATTGTTATATTACTAAGAAGAAGCGTAAAACTGCAGAAGTTTCCTGGGTTCTCTGATTAAGTGATTTTAGTAGATGTAGATTTTTGACTGCACAGATGGCTAATTTTACCAAGCAGTGTTTTTTCTATTAGATCTGATCCTTTAATCTATTTTATTGTACTTTTCTGTTCTAGTCTTCCTAAGCTTTAAAAGGTGAATTATAATCTTGTATGTTTAATGCCTTGTTTCAGAGCTTTCATTTATATACACTAAATCTTCCCGATGATACATAGTCATTATAATGTATGCCGCTGTTATAAATTTTGCATAATTCATATAATTACTAATAATGAGCCTTACAGTCTTGCTCTCCAACAGTTGCTCGTTAAATGGGAGGAAACACTTTCAGAAACATTCAATCACTTTAAGGTAATAACTATTTTTTTCTTGGCTGTTTTTCAAATCCGGTGGTCTCAATGAGTAATTTGCAGTGTGTGTAAAACTATACAGCCAAAAAAAAAATAAAAAAGGAAATGGTAATTCTTAATTCCAGTAGCATTTGTGAATATTGTGAGGTTACATATAAACATGACAACCTTTAAATTAACCCTTTCTCATTAATAGTGAGGAGTCAAATGTACCTGCGCTCTGTTTGAGGTTGCTACAGTAAACTTTTTTGAAGTTCAGAGGCTGAATCCAAACCCTAACAAATTCAAAATGATGCAAATCAAATTAATTATTAATTACCATTTTCTAGGCTGTTAGGCAAGAGATTGTCAAACAAATAGTATGGGTAGCTTGGCTGTGCCCTGAGGGACATACAGCAAAGTAAAACATGTAAAAATGATCTTTCAGAGTGTTAAGGGTCTTTTCATGTAGCTTGAAGAGCAACATTAAAATGCACAATTCCTTTAAAGTGGTTGTGAAGACTGAAGGTTTTTTACCTCCATGCATTCTGTGCATGAAGGTAAAAAAACCTTGAGTGTGCAGGGTCTGGGGCTGAGCCATACTCTGTGTCTTATGGATACAGAGAGCTGGCTTGGAAACGAGCATGCACAAGTGCCCCACAACTAGAGGCATGCTTGAAAAGGGGGAAGGGTCCAGAGTGCCGTCACGGAGCCCAAATAGAGGAGGATGGGGTTGCTCTGTGTAAAACCACTGCACAGAGCAGATACATATGACATGTTTACAATCACTTTAAATAACGTGTTAGGGGGATGTCATAATGCTGTACATAGTTTTACAGAAAATTACATGATTCAGGGACAGCATCAGTGATGCCGTATTGTAGCATCACATTACCTGCATGTGCATAATTTAATTTACTTTTACATTATGTATTAACTTATTTGCAGCAGCAATATGATTAATTATCACAAAAAAAATTAAAGAAACTGTATGGGACAATAGGCAGAACATATATTATTTTATTACTTAGTAAGCTATAACTTGAAAGTATACAATGGACACCAGATACTTTGGGGATTAAAATGGCCGTGACCTTTTATTATAGGTTTATGTGCTTCTTCTTCAAATTCCCCGCCGTCTGCTTCAGTACTGACGTCTCATTTTTTCTTTTATAGGTCAAGACTCGTGCCAAGACCGTTACCTGCTTTGCCCACCAATCATAGGTAAGTACAACTGAAACATTTATTTATTTATTTATTTTATTTTTTATTTTAAAACAACCGATGCTTTATTACCGTAAACTTTGTCTACCACTTGTCCCATATGTGCACGGAGGGGACATTCTGCCCCTCCGTACACATTCATTAGGTAGTTTTTGCAAAGATAACAGTTTTTTTGAGTCACAGTGGCAGGCCGTAATTCAGCGGTGGAAGTATAGACAATATTGCTAACATCAGAATATCATTATTAGAAAGCATAACATTTGAAAAAAATAAAGTTATTAGATTCTTTAAAATTGCCAAATAGTGTAAAAACAAGTTCCACAGCAAAGCTTGTGACAATATTTAAACTCTGACAAGTTTAAAAAAATGTCAATTTAGGGTGTAGGGATGGGCCCGCGGTTTGAGTCGAACGTAATTTCGATCCAAACATCGTGCGTTCGCCCGTTTGCCGAATTTAGAACATTATGGGGCATTTGTGGCGACTTCGCCACCGAGGAGCGCCCATAATGCATTGCGCGCAGACGGCGCGCACAGCTCCTCCTCCATGGGAGAGCTCCCACCGTCTGCCCGCTGTTTGTTATGACAGTTTATTTATATGACAGGGCGGGGCCACCCAGCAGCGTAAGTAAGCGACCCCACCCCTTCTGACATCATGTGACGTCAGAGGGGGCGGGTCATGCACATTCGTCACCGAGTGGCCCCGTCCTGCCATATAAATAAAGTGTCGCAACAAACAGAGCTACGTCGGCGGGAGCCCTCCCATGGAGGAGGAGCTGTTGCGTTTTTTTTCCGGGTCTGCAGCTCGCTGTGATTGACAATGGATTACAACTGGGGACACTTATTTTTGTCTTTTAATAAAGGACTTGTCCCTAATTGTCTCCTGTGTCTTTTTCTTTTTTTGACACTTTTGGGGTGAAGTAGTGGGGGTACGATGTACCCGATACTAATTCACATGGGAGGCCAGGATCTGGGGGCCCCTTATTAAAGGGGGATTCCAGATTCTGATAAGCCCCCTGCCCGCAGACCCCACAACTACAGACCAGGGTTGTGGGGAAGAGGCTCTTGTCCCCATCAACATGTTGACAAGGTGCTTTGGGGTGGGGGGTGCAGAGCCCCCCCTGCCCCAAAGCACCCATACTCCCCATGTTGAGGGCATGTAGCCTGGTACGGTTCAGGAGGGGGGCACTCGCTCGCCCCCCCCCCATCCTGGCTGGCCAGATTGCATGCTCGGATAAGGGGCTGGTTTGGATTTTTTAAAATTTTGCTGCGGGGTTCCCCTTAAAATCCAAATCGGACCCGAAGAGCCTAGTATGAACTGGGGTGGGGGGGCTACGCAAACTTTTTCAGTGATTTTTCTGTATATTGCTGGGAGCCAGCAAAACATTACAGCCGGAATAATAAATTACAATTTTTCCTTCACAAATGTCATTTTGCTCTGGCTATGTTCTAAACATCACAGAGGTGTGCTCTTTTACAGGCAGACTAAGGGGACTCTTCAGGCACATTTTTTAAAGGAATATTTCACTTTCATTGTTTCACTTTAAGCATTATTAAAATCACTGCTCCTGAAAAAACGATTGACTTAAAAACTTTTTTTGCATTGATACATGTCCCCTAGGGCAGGACCTGGGTGCCCATATACTTTTTAGGGCAATAACTTGCATATAAACCTTTAAAATGAGCACTTTTGATTTTTCATGTTCAGGTCCCATAGACTTTAACCACTTCAGCCCCAGAAGAATTTCCCACTTTAGGACCAGAGCACTTTTTGCGATTTGGCGCTGCGTCGCTTAAACTGACAATTGCGCGGTCGTGCGACGTTGTACCCAAACAAAATTTGCGTCCTTTTTTTCCCACAAATAGAGCTTTCTTTTGGTGGTATTTGATCTGCATCATTTCTGATCGCCGCTATAAACAAAAGAAGAGCGACCATTTGCGACCCAAATTTCTTACTTTTTGCTAAAATTCAAATCCAAAAAAAAATATAAAAAAACATTTTTTTTCACCGTTTTTGGCCGATTTATATAATTCCTCATATTTGCGATAAAAAAATTGCAATCGGCGTTTATTGATTGGTTTGCGCAAAAGTGGCCGCGTTTACGGATGATGAGAATTCATTTCTGGGGTTTTTATTTTTTTTTAATTTTTTACTAGTAATGCGGGCGATCTGCGATTTTTAGCGGTAATGCGATATTGGGGCGGACATGTCGGAACATTTTGACACTTTTTTGGGACCAATGACATTTATTCAGCGATCAGAAATTTAAATGTCCACTGATTACTGTATAAATGTCATTGGCAATGAAGGGGTTAACCTGCAGGGGGCAGTGAAGGGGTTAATAGTGTTCCCTGGGTGTGTTCTAACTGTGGGGGGGTTGGGCTAACATGGGCATGAGAGATCTAACTGATCCCAGTGACAGGGATCAGTAGATCTCTCATGCCCCACTGACAGGGCGGGGAACCGCTGTGTTTACATCGGCGGTTCCCCGTTCTTTTCCCTGTAGCCGCTCATCGCGGCTCGCCGGCGGACATCGGGTCCGCCCGAGCCGCAGGCACACTCCCCAGGAGTGCGGCGGGCGCGCACGCGCGCCCCCTGGTGGCCAAATGCGAATCGCCGCTTATTTACGGCGATTCGCGCAGCGCTCCCCCACTGCCGGCGCGCGGTGGGGAACCGGTTAACAGTGTTAGAATGGTCGCACTAATTTTGTGCCTGTTCGCATGTTCTGGTGCGAACCGAACTGGGGGGTGTTCGGCCCATCCCTATTAGGGTGCATTACAACAATTCAAGCATCAAATCTGCATTCTCGGCAGTTGTTAAAAAATTGCAGTTGTCATGTTTCATAGACAAAAGCCAAATATATGGCACAGTGGTTGAAAGGTTTGTAATCAGTTTGACTGGGGCCTGGGGCAGCAATGTAAGAGGGATTGATAAGTTATTTTTTTGTCAAGAAATAACATATAGGGCATGATATTTCAAAGATAGCAGCTATAACTAGTGTATATAACTATTATATATATTCACTTAACATTATGCAATCATTTGTACTTGGCCCCTATGCTATGAGATGATGCATATTTTTGTGAATAAAAGCCAGAAATATTTCATGGACATGCTGCACACCATGTAAGCAATGTAAGATGGAGAGACTAGTCAGGTTTTATCATGAACATTTTAGGTCAAAGAGTGGGCTTTGTCTGAGCCACAAGCCAGAAAAATTAAACTGATTCGCTTGACAATTATGTACTGTGCTTTTGTTAAGATGCTATGTCAGAGGGAAAGAGCAGGCAGATCTAATCTGAAAAAAACAATTAACAGTGCCTTTTTTGGGGACTGAAGACTGAAACATTTTACACATTTTAGTTTTTGAAGCCTTTTTTACTAGACCACTATTTCAAAGGGAAAGAGAAGGCAGATTTCATGTATAAAGAAATCAATTATTATCTGTTTATTAAAAAAATTGATGGAGAGAGAAAGCAGATTGCATTTGGAAATAAAAATGTGTATCTTTTTCTGAGAGTGAAGATAGAAGCCTTGGTTGGATAGACCACAATTTAAGAGGGCAAGCATATTGCATCCTGCAATGAAACATTTGTTCCTTTTTCCTAAACTGAAGAAGGAAAAGTTGTAAAGATTTGTTGCAAAATATTTTTTTTCCAAGATAGCTTTATTGGAATAAGACAAATGTACAGATATTTAGCATTCAAAAACACAGCAAAATAGGTAAGGGATACATTATACCCTTAGCAGTCAACAGAAATATATAAATGCTTACATTTTGATAAACATACAGCTTTTGCAACATCTTTGCACCACTTAGTGCACACAACTCTTCTTTTTTCCTACCTCTTCCTCCCCTTCTCCTTTCCCCTCCCTTATTTTCTCTTACTTCTCCCCTTCTCTTTTCCCCTCCCTGGATATACCTCCGATAAGTGAGATGTCGCTCTTGTTGCAAAGATTTTAATTCTTTTTAGACAGGTCACTTATTCTGAAACAGTGAGTCAGTAGAATGCAACTGAAAATAAGAAACTGTTGCTTTCTTTCAAAGACCAAATGAAAACAGTACAATTCAACAGATTTGCATTACAGCTTTTCAGCCTGTTTGGATAGAGAGTAAGCCAATTGCACCTTATAATATAAAATTGGGTTATTTTTCCCACACAGTAGTGGAAAAACTATACAAATTCGCAGCACAACTTTTATAACCTTTTGGAAAGACCAATCATTTTTAGATAAAGATAGCAGGCAGATTGCATCTGGAAATAACGAAATATATGTTTTATTAAATTGTTTACAGACAAATGTTAACTATTTTAGGCACACCTTTTTAGCCTTTTTGGAGGGATTGAGCAGGCAGATGGTATCAAGACATAGCTAATTGTTTTTGTTTTTAGAAATATTGGACCAATTTAAAACCTATTTGAACATGATTCTATTTCTGAGGGAGAGAGCAGTCAGATTTTACCAATAAATATGAAAGTAGACAGTATTTTTGCAGAGACAAAATATAACAAAAATACCAATTTACTGCAGATAATCACCTCCTTAATAATAGAATGCAAATTTGTACTCAGAGTGTAGGCCTACTTCAACCAACACATATGAAACTGTATTTATTCAGGCACAGGTTGTACAAATTATACCTCTTTGCTGAATATAATTTCATCTTTTTTAATAGAAAGCAATATTTGGGAAATAAAGTTGGCTTATTTTAACCACAAAAAATGAATGAAACTGTATTTTTTGCAAAGACGCTATAAAAAATGTACAGATGTGCTAAACAGAATCAAATACTTTAATGCGAGGCGATTCTGAAGGCAGAGAGTTGAACATTTTCAGCCTTAAAGTTATATAAAATTATATTTTTCGAAGAAAGTATATAAACATTGTATGGATTTTCTGAGGAGAATTTAATCCGATTCAATAGGAGGTAATTTTGGAGGCAGAGAGAAATATTTCAGACTGAAAAATTAACTGAAACTGCATATATTTTAAAAACACTTTATACACAAATATCCATCAGATTTAGAACTCAACAGAAACACTTGTGCTAATATGGAAGTGCTTGCATTCACTAAAGCCGTAAGCTATTACCCATATGTTATTACATTGTCCATGTGATTTAATAAAACACCACAAACCGAATTACCAACATTTTCATTGATGATGCTAGATATTTTGCCTGTCATAAACAATTAATGAGCTTGACTTTTTTTTTTTTTCTGGCAGAAGTTAGGAATTATAATGTATTCGGGAAATATGCTAATTTTTGTACAAATGTAAACCATGTTAATCAGGTATGCTATCACCTAGTAAATTTGTCAAGTCATATATGGCTTATTTGCTAATTCCTATACTAAATATTCCCATGAGGTACGCATTTATGAAACATCTACTAATTGATAACGATAATGTGTTTATGGAATAATAATAGTGGCTTAGAAATACAGTATATTATCTGGTATTTATATTCTCTAATAAAGATTTTTTCCACCTTCAGCTTGTTTTCCTCTTTTCTGTGGCTCTTAATATTAACACACTGAAACGACATAAATTAAAGCTTTGTCGGTAAATGTTAAAAAGCCACAGAAATAGTGTTTTCTCTAATTACTTATTACAGCTACACTGTAAATGTCAAATTCCTGTATTTTTTCCATTTGCAGTTCTGAAAATCAGCATAGTTTGAATTATTTTTAGGCCACATTCATGCAAATTGTGATTTACACAAAGTCATTCTAAGCCAATTTACAAATGGGACATTGCTCTGTGAATGTTCTTTAACATAAATGTACTAAATTGATGTAGAGTGGGATGACACAGCATATTTATATAAAATAATGCTTCTAGCTAGAAAAATTATATCATTTTGTTGATTATCTGTGGCCCACTTAACATGAGGTATTTATAGCAGTGCTATACTGTTTCTATTGAAAAATACAGATACTTTGTCAAAATTTTACATTAAAGAGGAAGTAAAGTCTGTTTTTTTCCTCTTCCCTGCAAAGTAAAGGCATAATGCGTTAGCATGCATCGCATACTAGCACATCATGTGACACTTACCTGCAAAAGAAGCCCACATCGTCCCCGCTGCAGGCCGCATCCATCTCCATCCATCTTTCTTCCGGGGCCGCGGACTCGGGCTCTGTGCCTGGCCGTCTCTGTGACCGCTGGTCACAGCACACTCTTTTGAAGAAACAGCACGGGCAGCCGTTTCTTCAGAGCGCATGCTCTGTTGACATCATGGGCACAGTATACAGTAAATATCCCCTAAACTGTGTGCGTTTAGGAGATATTTACAGTACCTATAGTAAGCCTTATTGTTAGTTACTAGTTATTGTTCTTTAAAGAGGTTGTAATCCTTCCTGGTATGTTTATACCGATAGGGTATAATAAACGCCGATTGCGATTTTTTTTTTTTACCAAAAATATGAGGAAGAATATAAATCGCCCAAAACTGATGGAAAAAATGTTTTTTTTTTGGTTTTGTATTTTAGCAAAAAGTAAGAAATTTGTTTTTGTTTGCAAAATTGTCGCTCTTCTTTTGTTTATAGCGGCGATCAGAAACGACGCAGAGGGGATCATATACCACCAAAAGAAAGCTCTATTTGTGGGAAAAAAAGGACGCAAATTTTGTTTGGGTACAAAGTCGCACGACCGCGCAATTGTCAGTTAAAATGACGCAGTGCCGAATCGCAAAAAGTGCTCTGGTCCTAAAGTGGGAAATCCTTCCAGGGCTGAAGTGGTTAAGGAAGAGTGGACAGCCTAGGCCCTTAGAATTCTATGCTTAACTTTTCCTGCTGCCTGTCCTTTCCCCTGGTTAAAGCATTTACACTCTCCATTTGCTCCTGCCTGCCCATACCCCTGCATTGTGGATGGGCAGGCAGTCTATAGACTTAGTTACTGTATTCCCCTGTAGCTATGTCTCCAGTGCCCTCGCTATAATTAATTCATATTTTAAAAAAAAAGTCTGCTGAGAGAAGAAACCATATACTAGCAAAGCAGAGAAATGTAATGGTCTTTTATAACCTTTGAAAGCTGTAAGTGAAAAATTATAACAAAAATGAGAAATCACAAATATGGTCAACCTCATGGGGAGTGAAGCAAAAGGTCTGTCAGGAAAAGGGTTAAATAAGGATGCTATCTCCACTATACATTATTTTATTTATTTTTAATTTTTTTGCATTAGTACATCTTCCTGATGGCATGGCTACCTATGTGTACCTTCCCTATTGTTGTGAAATATAGTATCAAAATTCATAGGCTTCAATAGACAATGGCAATGAAGGGAGAGGTTTTGATTATGGGCGACTTCAACATGCCTGACGTTAACTGGAATTCTCAAACTGCTATTACAAGCAGGAGCAGGGATGTAATGGAAGCGCCCGTACAACTTCAGCGGGTATTAGTTTTGGAGAGGGAAGTAACGGTAACAGATAACTTCGGATACTTAAAACTATGATATAAAGTGTTGTTATCCCTTCCATGTGTATCCATCGGTACGGTAGTCCTTCTACATGATTACGTTTTTTTAATTTTTATTTATTTTATTACATATCACCTCTATCGTAGGAATAAATTGGGAAAAGGACTGTCTGGAAAACGAAGTGAGGGGTACTCCAACTGGTATAAACACTAAAGAGTAAAAACAATATTAAAAAGTGAATGTCGAAAGTTTCCAATATTTT
>BLSH010276046.1:2495400-2541212 GCA_018402905.1 Glandirana rugosa | reverse complement strand
AAAATAGAACGAGTTCAGAGACGGGTAACAAAAATGGTGAAAGGTCTGGGGGATAAAACATATCAAGAGCGACTTCAGGCACTTAATATGTACAGTCTGGAGGAAAGAAGGGAGAGGGGAGACATGATCGAAACCTTTAAATACCTCAAGGGGGTAAATAAGGTTCAGGAGGGCAGTCTTTTCAATATGAAACCAAAATCAAGAACACGGGGACATGACCTCAAACTAACTGGGGGGAAGTTCAAAACTAATCTTAGAAAGTATTATTTTACTGAAAGGGTGGTTGATGATTGGAATAAACTACCAACAGAGGTTGTGAGACAGTCAACAGTAAATGGCTTCAAACATGCTTGGGATAAACATAAATCCATAGTCAGACAACAAGGTTAATGTAAAAAAAAAAAAAAAAATAAAAAAAAAAAATAAAATAAAATAAAAAGGGGCAGACTCGATGGACTACTCAGTCTTTTTCTGCCGTCACTTTTCTATGTTTCTATGTTTCTATAATAGATATGATTTTAAGGTTCATGTGGGACCCAATGAAGCCCCTGTGAATTGAACCCAGACACATTTGCTTATTTCTAATAGTCTGTATGTGTTTGAGACATTATTGATTCCTGCATAGTCATATTTGTTTGCTGGTGACATCATGCTGGATAATTCCCTGAAGCATTCATAAATAGAATAGCACTGATCAGTTTTATGCTATGCTGATTCAATGTAGCTAGCAGGTTGCTCTCTGCAATAGGGTCAGGGTTTTCAGTAATATATGGCATTTGAAGATTGTCCACTACTTAATGCTCAAAAATATACAACAAAAATGTATTTTCCCAACACTGTGATCACTTCTTACATACTGCACTACACCTGATGGTACTCACTAGAGATAGATCCTGCTCTGATATGACAACCTGACCTGACATTCAAGTTACAGAGTTTGCATATCTTGATAATGACATTGCACAAGCACATTCCTCTTCCTTTAGCAACTTTATGAAAACTTTTTTTATGTAATTTTGCTAGTGATCAGAAAAAAAAACTGGTGATCTTGCCAGTCCCCTTGTGGTTCTTCAACATTCTGACCATGGCAAGCATGAAAAGATTTATGTAGAAATTGGCAGTTTTCATGCCTCATCTCCTAATTGGAGTTTGAGGATGTGGTTCACATGTCCCATACCCAGCCTTGCTTATTTTGTTGGACAATGGCTCTTGTACATAGCCATGGTGTATAGAGATATAGCATCGACAGAGAGCAGTGGAGCTGCTAGAAACCCCCTCTTCCTGATTTTTTTCCAGAAGACTGTGAAGAGAATAATTGTGGTCTATTGACCACTGAATCAAAGGCATTTGGGTGGAATTTATTGTCAACAAAGTGGTGCTTTATAGCTTCGTTTTTGAAATGATTCAATAGCTTGCCTCTGTTGACTATCCTTCACATATACTTTATGATTAGCCTTTCCTAGAGATAAAAAATGTAGCCCTAGGGCTTTAGGTAAAAAAAAAAACTTGAACTGCACATCCTGTGTATTGGGTGCTTGGAACAGGCAGGCTCCAATCAGACATTGCTATACCATTCCAATGAGTTACCGCACTGCCAAAAGTTTCTTACTCCATAATTACTTTACTAGAAATAAATAATATAACTATTGAGCAAATTGAGCAAGAAACTTTTATCTACGCAGTGACTCATT
The DNA here is from genome assembly GCA_018402905.1 of Glandirana rugosa. Classification (NCBI taxonomy): domain Eukaryota; kingdom Metazoa; phylum Chordata; class Amphibia; order Anura; family Ranidae; genus Glandirana; species Glandirana rugosa. Next base: position 2,539,521 of record BLSH010276046.1, on the reverse strand, counting down.
GGAAAAGTATATACTGTACATATATATCTATCTATATAATTATTAGCATCTTGTGTAGTATCTTTGTGGAGAGTCATACCAAAGAACACCTTACTTCTGGACAGTTAAATCCAGTTGTTGAGATCTCTGTGATTACCTTTCTGCATTTACACATCTGCGATGGCTATTATGAAGAATTCCCATCTCCCTGTAGGAATATTTATGTATGTTATATTATAAAGAATATAATAAGGTGGAACATGCAAAGATAAGCAAGAATGCTCAAAAGATCCAAGGTGTACAGACAAAGTCAGTAATTATGTACAAAAAAGCTCACTGTTGATTCATTAGGCTCTATCTATCCTCTAACTAAAATATCACTTTTTGGTGGGGTGGTCCTACAATTGTTAATTCTAAATAATGATCATTGTTCTTTTTATCTCTCTAGTCAATTGTCGCATCTAATGTTCACACTAAAGAAAGTTTTCTGCCTCCATGGTAAGTGAAGTTGGCAAGTATGCTTTTCTTTTCAGAACTAACTCTGCCTTTTCTTCCTGTAAAATAAAGATGCTAAAAATGAAAGAGCTGGTAATAGCGGTGTGGGGTCAGTCTACTCAAAGAATAAAGGCAGGTTTTAAGCAGCTTTATTTCCAGGCAATGGACTAGTAAGGTTTTCTTTTATTTGTAACTTGAAAGATCAGACATTGTTCTGGTTCGCACTACAAAAGAGATCTGTAAAGAAAAATTGTTGTGATGATTTCATTTCAAACACTGGAGGAATAGGTAGAATTTGACATTGAATTAGGCTTACAGAGCACTCTGTACAAAGCACAAATAATGTTTACACAATATAACAATGGTGTTTCATTCTGTTAACACATTTTTGTGAATTATTTATGACATTTAGATTGTTACATCTTTTTGGCTCATTTCATATAAAATATTGTGCTCTACCAAAATTGTAATGTAAACCCAATCTCTAAAATCTCATTATTTTAACAATAGGTGTGAACACATAGTTCCAAATTAAAGAGACCATGTGGTTGATTTACTAAAACTGGAGAGTACAAAATCTGGTGCAGCTTTGCAAAGAAACCAATCTGCTTACAGGTTTTTTTGTGAAGCACCCTGGTCATAACAGGGCTGCTTACAAATGTAGTTATGTTAGGTGGTAACTAGCCTGGCTAATTGGTAGTGGATCCACTGATTTTTGCCCTTAACTTGAGTATGGTGTGTAGTCCCTCGCTTCTGTCACAAGGTGACACTGCTGCTTCTGACATTAGAATGATGGAGAACAGTTAACACAGGTTATGAATAGATATGTTGTCTCAGCCAATCAGCAGGGATTTCTTTCGGCCACCAAGCATGCTGGGATAGACTATTCGGGAGTCAGGTGATCTGGGTTCTTTGCCACCCGGGTAGCTGCCTAGGGGACGTGTGTCGCATGGCTTCAGGTTGCTAGGCCAGAAGCCTAAGGCCTATCCCGGGAGCACCTGGCTACTAGGCCTGACCGAGACCTATCCAGGAATCCAAGCAGCAGCAGTGAGTTAGGCTTTGAGTCAGAGGCCTAACCAAGTTGAGGAGGTTCTGCCTGAGGGACAACCGGATCGGTGCCAGCGGTAAAGGAGAAGCAGTTGCCACAAAGGGATGACCACTACTGTTACCAGAAGCAGATGTAGAGAGGAAGGAGGTCTGAAGAAGCTCTTTCACTAGCCGGGGATGGTGAAGAGGTGGAAAAGCTTTAGTAGTCTCATCCAGCAGGTGGTGTGGGTGCACCTTGAGGATAAGTACAGCGGGTAACTGTTAGTCAAGTCAGGGACCCAGCGGGATAGCATGGGTGAATCTTGAGTGATCTACAGTGGGATACTGTGAGTTACATGTGCAGATCTACAGTGAGATATTGAGAGTGAAGTGTTGCTATAGGAGACAGTTGTTTCTTTGAAAACTCAGATTGCTGCATTCAGCTTAAAGGCCCTTTTTTGTATTGCTGTCTGCCTATTTCTATTTTTGTCTGCGGAGTCTGCTTATTTGCACATTGCATTTGCCTAAGAGTGTCCTGGTTCTAACCCTCTTCACTAAATTCACTAAGCTCTGGGGGAAATGAGTGCTGCTGCACAGTCTAATTGCCTTTAGTAAATTAGCCCAATGTCACTTTGCACATTCAGAGCAAAGTGATATTGTCTGTACATAACCCCCCCCCCCCATCTGAGGTATCTAAACTTTCCCAGTCACACTTTCTGCCTCTTTGCACTATAAGATTCCTCACTAAAAGAGGAGGGCTTCCAAACAGTCCTTGGGCCTGAGTGAACAAGCACAAAAATGAAAATTGTCATGTGGTGGGTGCCATGATGTCCCTTGTCTAAGCTCCTTCACGAGCAGAGCTTGGTCAGGTGGAGATGCTGCAGCAGGGAGGTAGTGAGGGAATAAGGGTAGGTAAACATGATCGGGAATAAAGGGGGGAACTATGTGCAGGCACTGTCACTTTAAATGGACAAAGTGACAATGTTAGCAGGTTATTTTACAACCGGTTCTCCCAGTGGCTGCAGCTGACAAGCATGTGTGTACAATCCACAAGTTGACTGTTGGATTTCTATTGAAGGTACAGCCACTGGATTGCTTTCTGTGAGTGTGCTCCTCCAGTGCAAACCCCCCGCTATGCTTCCAGGGCTCATCTGTTTCACCCATGGGCCCAGGACCTGCATGGCAGGTGTCACTGGGTAGAGGAGAGGAAGACCAACAAGCTTCTGTTTATGATCTCCCCTAGCTGTGTATTGTGAGTACCTGAGTGTTGTAAGTATCTGCGTGTGGTGAGTACCTGTGTGTGGTGAGTACCTGCATGCTGTGAGGACACGTGTACTGTGAGTATTAGAGTCAGGAAGCTAGCTGTTAGTTAATTGGACAGAGTATAATTCCCAGTCCCCATTAAATTAGTGGGTACGATGCCCGGTGGGTCTGGAGACACGACTGTACATCTTTTGGCATGTATGTGTTCCTTGATCATGCGATCGAGGGCGAATACTGCTGTGCAAAATGTAAGCTCATTGTTTTCCTTGAAGCCCAGGTCCTGAATCTAGGAAAGCAACTGTCAACACTGAGAAGACTCTCCATACTAAAGGAAAGTTGGGATCATACCCGGCAGGTGTCGGCAGGGGCCAGCACAGAGGCGGGTGGAGACAAAGAGGTACAGGCACCAGAACAGAGTAGTGAAAGAGTCAGGGAGGCTGATCCTGGGCTGGAACATCCCAATAAGTACGTCCCGGTGTGATATTGTGGAAACCAGTCAGGGACCAGCATCGCTGGAGCAGACTGGTGCCCCTAGCTGCCATTGGAGTAACTCCTTCAGTGAGGACGGGGATGAAGCCAGGGGAAAGGAAAGATAGAGTGTAGTGGTAGGGGACTCAACTCTCAAAAACACATAGAGGGCAATCTGTCACAAAGACCTAAAGCACCGAACTGTATGCTGTTTACTGGGCACTCGGGTTCGGCACATCACGGATCTGGTGGAGAGATTACTGGTAGGGGCTGAGGAAGACCTGGCTGTCATGGTGCATGTTGGCACCAATGACAAAGTTAGAGGAAGGTGGAGTGTCCTAAAAAAAGATTTTAGGGACATAGGAGCACAATTGAGGATTAGGACCTCCAAGGTAGTATTCTCAGAAATACTACTGGTACCTCGAGCCACACCAGAGAGGCAGCGGGGGATTAGGGAGGTTAACAAGTGGCCGAGGAGCTGGTGTAGAAAAGAGGGTTTCAGGGAGGCACATATACAAACTGTTGTAATTCCTACACTGTTCACCTGATTTGGATGTAAATACCCTCAAATTAAAGCTGAAAGTCTGCAGTTAAAGCACATCTTGTTAGTTTCATTTCAAATCCATTGTGGTGGTGTATAAAGCCAAAACTATTAGAATTGTGTCGATGTCCCAATATTTATGGACCTGACTGTATATGCAACCGAGGAATACCCAACAAGGAAACAGTAGGCACCCGGACAAAACTACGGGGCTTGTTCACTAATGCCAGAAGTCTGGCGGACAAGATGGGAGAACTAGAACTGTTACTGTACGAAGAGGAATTCGATTTCGTGGGAATTTCAGAGACTTAGTTCAACAGCCATGATTGGCTGGCTACCATTCAGGGATATTCCCTATATCGCAGGGATGGGGGGGGGGCAAAAAAGGTGGAGGGGTATGCCTGTATATAAAAAATGACATATAAGTAAATGTGAGGGATGACATTACTTGTGGATCATGGGAGGAGGTTGAATCCTTATGGGTAGAGCTACAAACAGAAGATACCAAGGGGAAAGTAATACTGGGAATATGCTATGGGCCCCCTAACCAGAGGGAAGAGGGGGAGGCGGACCTCCTATCACAATTTGGAATAGCGGTCAAGATGGGAAGTGTCATTATAATGGGGGATTTTAATTATCCAGATATAGACTGGGCGGAAGGTACTGCGCACTCAGCTAAGGCTCACCACTTCTTAAATGTCCTGCTGGACAATTTCATGGGTCAGATGGTAAATGCACCAACAAGGAAAAAAACATTATTAGACCTTCTGATTACTAACGACACAGACCTGATCACAGATGTGGAAGTAAGGGGCAATCTAGGTAATAGCGATCACAGGTCAATTAGTTAAGGGGAATACAAAAACACTGAATTTTAAGAAAGCCAACTTCCATAAATTATGCTCCTTGCTGGAAGATGTTAATTGGGATAAAATTCTAGAAACAATGAACGTAGTGGAAAAATAGGAATGCTTCAAGTACATACTAAACAAAGGTATTAGCCAGTGTATGTCAATGGGAAATACATTTAAAAGAGATAATAAAAGACCAGGGTGGTTTAACTCGGACGTAAAAGCACATATAAAAGCAAAGTCCTTAAAAAAATACAAGGCTTGGGGGTCTCTGTCAGCATTCCTTCTTTATAAGGTATGCAATAAGGAATGTAAGGGTGCAATCAGGGTGGCTAAGATAGAACATGGAAGACACATAGCAGAGGAGAGTAAAAAGTATCCCAAGAAATGATTTAAGTATATAAATAGTAAAAGAGGGAGGCCAATTCATATAGAACCCATAAAGAATGAAGAAGGGAATCTGGTTACAAAGGATGGAGAGATGGCAAAGGTGTTAAACTTATTTTTTTCCTCAGTATTCACGAAGGAAATGGGGGACTCAAGTATCCAAAACTATAATGTTGGTCCTCAGGTCACAGGAAGCACCCTCATGGCTAACTGAGGATAAAATTAGGAATTAACTTAACATTAATAAGTCACTGGGACCAGATGGCTTGCACCCGAGGGTCCTTAGGGAACTCAGTCAAGAAATTGCCAGACCATTGTACCTAATTTTTAAGAACAGTATACTGACTGCTATGATACCAGCTGATTGGAGAAAAGCCAATGTAGCACCAATATATAAAAAAGGACCAAGATATATCCCTGGGAACTACAGGTCAGTTAGCTTAACATCAATAATATGCAAGCTCTTGGAGGGAATATTAAGGGATTATATACAAGATTATTGTAATGAAAATGGTATCATTAGTGGTAATCAGCATGGTTTCATGAAGAATCATTCTTACCAAACCAATTTATTAACCTTCTATGAGGAGGTGAGCTGCCATCTAGATAAAGGAAGGCCTGTAGACATGGTGTATCTAGATTTTGCAAAAGCATTTGATACAGTTCCCCATAAACGCTTAATGTACAAACTAAGGTCTGCCGGCATGGATCAAAGGGTGAGTACATGGATCGAAAACTGGTTACAGGGGCAAGTCCAGAGGGTGGGGATAAATGGGGAGTACTCGGAATGGTCTGGTGTAGAAAGTGGGGTTCCCCAGGGATCTGTCCTGGGACCAATCCTGTTCAATTTATTCGTAAATGATCTGGAGCTCAATCTCAATATTTGTGGATGATACCAAAGCTAAGCAGGGCAGTAATTGCTCCAAAGGATGTGGAAACCTTGCAAGAAGATCTGAACAAATGAATGGGGTGGGCAGATAAGTGGCAAATGAGGTTTAATGTAGAAAAATGTAAAATAATGTATTTGGGTACCAAGAATATGAGCGAAAACTACTCACTAGGGGGAGAGCCACTGGGGGAATCTAAGATGGAAAAGGACCTAGGGGTCTTAATAGAGGACAGGCTCAGTAATGGTATGCAATGCCAAGCTGCGGCAAGCAAAGCTAACAAAATATTGGCATGCATCAAGAAAGGGATTGACTTCAGGGATAAATTAATAATTCTCCCACTATACAAGACTCTGGTGAGGCCGCACCTGGAGTATGCGGTCCAGTTCTGGACACCAATCCTCAGAAAATATATCCTGGAACTGAAAAGGGTTCAGAGAAGGTCAACAACATTAATTAAGGGGCCGGAGGACCTTAGTTATGAGGAAAGATTACAAGCACTGAACTTAGTCTCTCTGGAGAAGAGAAGCTTGAGAGGGGATATGATTTCAATGTAAAAATACTGTGCTGGTGACCCCACAATAGGGACAAAACCATTCTGCACAAGGGAGTACATGAAGACACGTGGCCATTCACTAAAACTAGAAGAAAGGTGGTTTAACCTTAAACTGCATAGAGGATTCTTTATGGTAAGAGCAGTGAGGATGTGGAATTCTCCTCCACAAACAGTGGTTTCAGCTGGGAGCATAGATAATTTTAAAAAACTATTAGATGGACACCTAAGGGACCACAACATTGAGGGAATTCTAATATAATACTGACATGAAAGCACACACATAGGTTGGACTTGATGGACCTGAGTCTTTTTTCAACCTCACTAACTATGAAACTATGTAACTAGCTAGTATTAACTCAGAAGTGATGTGTAAAACGTGGGTTTTTTTATTGTGCATTTTGGGGGTTTTCTAAATGCACATCTTGGCACAGGTTCTTTTAACACACATTTTGGTGTGGTTTGTAACGCACATTTTGGTGATTCTTTTAGCATGTATTTTACCTCTTTTTTAACATGTATTTTGATTTGTTTTGTATGCGTATTTTGGCAAACAGCACATTTGCTAGCCACTTTTGGGGTGCCATTAACAATTAATGGCACGGCAAGCATAACATGCATTTTGCATGATTTTCCGGAATGCATACAAATGCAGGTATAAAATGGGCCACAATACATGTTAAAAAAGCACCATAATGCACATAAAAATGTGCTAAAATGAAATCCTTGGGGGCCTGTGTGTGAAAACATCCCATGCGACACACATGTAACATATTGCTGCAAATATCAGAGAGAGAACAATATTTCTAGGGCCACTATCCATGGTTAATGCTAAACTGATGATCTGTAATGGCGCAATTTTAGTTTCACTGAGTTTTATTTACTCAGAGCAACCTTAACTTTTTGCAAATGTATGGCCTAAAATTAACATTAGTGTATGTTGTATTTTGTATTTGCTGAAATGTTGTGCTTGATAAGCCATTGTGCAAATGTCGTGTGAAATGAAAAATTGGAATTCCCAATATTTTTTTATACAGGATGTCTGTATAATGTTTGTCAATTTTAACAAATCTTCAGACCTAACAGTCTGAATAAATCGCATCTTTTTAAACTGCAGATGAATAAAACAAGTGAATACAAAAGTAATAATGTTACTTTGTATATTCCTATCCTGCATTTAAATACTGTGTTAGAAGGTCCATTTTTTACAGTGACGCGGGCGGAGGGGGGGTAGCAGCAGCAGGGTAGAAGTACAGGGCACACTACACACTCCTTTTTTACTTTGATGACATATGTAGCATGTTCAAGGTCCAGAGCTGGTTTAAGATATTCTGTATGCATAAAATGAGCACACTCAAGTCTTGTGCAGCCATGAATTATTTTGTGTGCAACTCTACTCTGTTGGCTTTACAGCCAGGACTATAGCTGGGACAGGATGCCAGAGCAGTCACCTTTGAATGGGCTCCAATTATATGCAACCGTAGCTATATGTCCCACTGCTGTAGGTGTAACTAGAGGAATGTGGTGCGTTGGCCTCTAGCCCTAGAGCAGCTGTATGCCTGGAAGAGTGACAATGCTGCTGCCCTGTTATTTGGCAGTGGGTGATCATTGTCATTATTCTAAAGGAAGCGCCAGCATAAACAGTAAGAATCAACAGATTAACAAGACTGGCAATGTTCATTTAAAACAAACAAAAAATATATATATACATTAGTCCACAACCTTTAAAGAGTCATTCACTAGCATACTTTTAATTGTTTAATATTTTTTATATTTGTAGAGATGCTGACCCTCAAATATAAATACAGTATATAACAAACAAAAGTCAAAATGTAATTGGGTAGTTCTTATAGGTATGACATAATCTCCATAATAATGTCTACATAGTCCACTATTTATGACACCACTGTTTAACCTGGTATCAAATCTATCATTTGGATTGGAATAAAACCAAGAAATGAATTCACAAAGAAACTGCCTAACAGAGAAATCAAGTAAACAGGAGATCACTCAATGTTATGTTATGCTGCTTCTGGATCCCACATATGAAAATTAAATGGCTGTTGGATAACTGATCTGTGTGTATAAATAAAGAGTTCACACCCTGCTTGAATAAACAGAATAATGAGTAAGCAATGAGAGACCACTGAGTGGTACTGTGGATACTCTTTGGTTTCAAACACAGAACAAGTGCCACATCCTATTTACTATGAAGCAAGAGAATTGATTTTGGATCACAGTCCATGGACCTTATGGGCACACATTATTCATTTGATAAAAAAATGTAAATTTATGTTATTGCACATTTAAAATCATAAACTCAATTTGAACCCAAAAAGTACAGTAGCATATTGCACTCATGTGTCGATAAGAATGGTAGCACCTATCAGAGTATACAGTAGTAATCAAAAATAATATAAATCATAACTTCTGTCGAATTTTGACAATTGGGAATGCCATTATCCCTTTACATGGGGCTCAAAGTGTTTTGCATAGTTCCGCTTCTTCAGAAGCAGAGAGTGCAAAAATAGGATGGCTACAGAAAAATGTCGGCTGAGAGAAAAAAAGAGGGAAAATCTGTATCACAAGTAAAAGGCATATATTAGGCAAGCATGTGGGTCTAATACTGCATTGAGAGTTAAATGGATGTGCACATAAGGCTACAAGTCCTAATTACAGGTAGTAGGAGTCTCCCTTATATAATACAGTCAGTCTATCCTGCTGCCAATCCTCATCATAGACATGCAGAGCTTAGGAGTATGCATAACAATTTGGATAATTTGCAAGAAATAAAGCCTGATATATTTATGTAGGGGGGCTCGCCACATACAACACCATTGTATATGGTGAGCCTCCATACAAGACAAGGCCTTATCCTCCTCCACAAAGTCTGGTGTTCCACACTGAGTTCACTGCTTGAGGAAGATTTCATGCCTTGCTAAGGTTCTTATAGAGTTTTGTGCCCCCTCCCTCCTTCCCTGAGAATGGTTTTCTTGCTTCCAGAGCTGATGAGAGGTGGTCACAGGAAATGAGAGGAAATCTTCCCAATGAGGACAGTGGCAGTATATAAATGTTTAGTGTATTCCAGGTTCTAACCTTACACCAACTTATTATCTATGTAATTGAAACAGATTAAATAGATTTCGCTAAACAAGAAACACAATGTTGCTACTGCTTTTGCTAGAGATAGTGATTTAGCACACTTTGTCTTTTTTATAATAAACACAATGTAGCAAGCAAATTTGATCTAACAACAGATTTTCAGAAGACTAGCTATCTGGTGTATTCCAATCAGTCATTTTACTGAGTGCAAGCAGACAGTGCACCCTGATAAGTCATTTGATAAGTCATACCCCCATCTACTGTTCTTAGAAAACCATGGTAGGAAGGACAAGGATGCAGTTCAAGGACATATGCAAAGATCTTTAAATTGTGTTGTAATGTTTATACAAGATCTGCCAAAATAAGTGTTGCACATCTTTTGATACGTTTTGATATGTTTCACAGTAATCATTGGATGCATAAAAAGTAGGGATAAGCAAAATGATTTTGACTGACCTGATTTACACAGCTGCAAAGTGGAAATGTTCAAGTTTGCTCAAAGTTGCCTAGGCGAAATCTGTTTTTTTCTTTATTTATAGGATCTTGTTTATGTGGTTGGTATATAAGGTAGTTTCATTTACTTCACCGAGTGTTATTTGTATGTTTTTTGGTGTATTTGAATGCTTTTTGTCAGAACACATTTTTTTGTTTTACTACATACTTTTTTTTACACTGTGTTTTTTTTTTCTTTCGTGAAGACAACTGCAACATGATTAAAGGTGATAAGGGGTTGTTTTGGGACATGTCAACATGCCAACATGTCCAGGATACTGGAAATACACTTATATAACCCTCAGAGTTATATAAATATCATCACATCCCTAATCCCCCCTAAAATAGTTGGGTTCACTCTTATTGTACTTGTCCTTTAATCCTATTCCCCCAGCCCCTGAGTGCAGCCTGCCTTGTTAAAACATAACTTGTTCTTTTCCCAGTGCTTGGCCATGCCCAGCGCTGTACAGCCGCTCCAATGAAAATTTTGCCATCACCTCCTTTACTTAGTGCACACAAGTGCATTGATCCTATTAAGTTCTATAAGTGAGCTCTATCCTAGCTCTCCAGTGACATTTCCTATGAATGACTTCAATATGCTTTGCTAGGGAAATTAAATCATTCAGTTTTGCCCATCCCTAATAATTAATATTTTTTCAAAGGATAGACCATAGTCTTTAGCCATTTTAAAGCACTATGCTTGTTTTCATGATTATCTGCACCTTACATCAACTGCATTATATGTATATAGATTTATGTACAAGGTACATTTTTAAGACACTTCTTGCTATGTATATACAGTAGCAACAGCTGCCAGGTTCTGCACCCTTTTCAATAAACTGCACCCAGGATGCCTTTCAGGCAACACAGGAAGTGAAAGTAAATCTAAATGGGGATACAGATAGGAATAAAAATATACTAACAGTTCCAACCCTTCCACACTCAAACCAGAACTAAAACAACAATTGGCTTAAGTTCTACTTCAACGCAATAGAGTTACACTTAGCCCATCTCAATGAAACCAGAGATAATATTTCCATACAATATAATTATACCTGAAACCTTTCATCAAGCAAGCAAATTTCCTTATGAGGTCAGTGACTAATGTTTTGACAAAAGCGTCATAAATTGTGAAGTTTCCTAATGCTGTGGATTCATACAGATATGGAGATGAGTGAAAAATATTGCAATACATGTGGCTGATATTTTATGCTGCTGTGAACTACAAAATCTCCTGAGGCAGCAGGATATAATTCTTCAAGCTTTTCTCTATCAGCAATGATAATGAAGCAGGGAACTATGTATAAATCACATTGTGTAAAGTAAATGGCTGCTTAATGTTTGCTTCTGTGTACATTGCTAATCTCTGTATTCAATGTGCCTTTTTCAGAAGGTCTTTTTCCAGTGCCATGTGTATCCACAGGGAAGTCAATGACAACCAAAAGACAGAAAGAAGATGACAACCAAAAGAGCAGGTTGTTTTGACACTTCGAACCAGTGTGATGAAATATTCTGTATCATAAATAAATGATGACTGTGAATTTCCAAATCCTCAGCAATATAGGGTAATGCAGAACTTTTTACACCTCACGCTATCTTGAATTTATGGGTGATTTATATGCTGTATATATATACAATATACAATTAGCAAAGCCTGTGCTTACACTGCTATTTAATACATTCTCTAGGAATCAATCCACATTTTTTATACAAATTGCATCATACCTTAATGCTTAGAGAGACACTGTACATTTGCCCATTCAGAGCAAAGAGGTGGGGGTCTGTTAAAAAGCCTATTCACCAATGTTGTAATATCACCCCACTCAGTAGTCCTCACTGCTTCATTGCTACATTAGAAAACATTCTCTGGGTATGAAGAAGCATATGACCTCCTTCCAGGATGCCTGAGTGTCCAATCACCAAACACGAACACTGTCATGTGAGGTGGAGGATGACTCCATGTCAGATGTTATTGGAGCTTCCACAGGAATTAGCCCCTGGCTTCAACAAAGGAATGGAGTGCTGGGGATGTGTGGCAATTGTGAGTCTTAGTGTGATGAAGGGTGGGTGAGGGTGAGCATCTCCCATTTGCCCCAAAATGGCAAAGTAGCGGGGTCTCTTTAACCCTTTCGTGACCAAAGATCATTGATGCCTAGGTGCCCAGATTAAATTTTACATGTCAACATGCATTAGTTAACTTAAAAACAAATATTTCGCACATCTAAATATTTTTTATACATTTTTGAAGGAAATATAGGGTTTTTATTTGGTACACTGTTTAAATAATAATAAAAAAAACACTGAGCACCAACAGCTGCAAAAGGTGAGCAAAATATCCTTTCAAGCGATCTACTATGAACTACACAACACCTCCCCTCATGTAATGGAAATGAGAAGATGCAAAGATGGGGTGGTGTTTTTAGTGCAAATCAGGAAAGCAGCCCAGATCAACAACACTGCCCTTCATAGATACAGCAAGGTTAGTGAGCATTTTGTCACCTTAGGACAGGAAGTATATTAACTGGAAGAATCCCCAAATGAAAATAAAGAAAAAATAGGTTAAAAAGGGAAACTAACACAGTCGCATAATCTAAAAACTGATTAGCTGAAATATGTAATATTTTTGTTTAAGGTTTAGTTACGTATTCATGTATCCTCAGCATGGGGAATCATGCTAGGGAATGAAAAATATGCAGATTGCAGGGAGGAAAGAATTAAAAACCCTTAAACATTCTCATAAAGAAATGAAAAGGACATGGTTTACAAGTTTTATGCTAGATGAGGTCTAATGAAATGACCTGTGGTCACTTCAAGCAATCTGCACAAAAAAGCTGTGCTTATCTTTAAAGTCACATGCATTTACTATTGTATGTAATTGACTTTCTCCAGTGTACAGATTCCATGTATAAACTTGTCCCAGCACTATCTAATGTGTCACCACTATTCCCCATTTGGGTGACACCATAATGTGAAGCTCTCATAAGAACCTGCAGAAGAATCTAAGCTGTCATTCATTCTGTGAGGTAAACAGCAGCCACATACAAACGTAACACTTTAGATGTTAGAGCAGTCACCCGTACAACTATATTTATTCTTGGTTCTCAGCCGATTACAGTGTGAGTTTCATAAAAGAATTGAGCTTCACACATAAAGCCAATCAGATACCCGCTACAACTGCAGCCAATCAGAAGATGGTGAATGATGTAATCAAGGGATGAGTAAGTCAATCTAAGTTTGGTTTGCAAATAGTTTTTTGAATATTGCTCCAAGTTTGCAAACTTTGTCTCAAGCTCTATAGAAGTCTATGGGGGTAAATCCGGTTATTCAATTCTGGCCATTTGTAGGGCTAATAAGCAAGCTAATGTCAACAAAATACACGGGAATCTTGACACTGCTGTGAGAGACATGTACCAATGCCAACATAATAATAATAATAATAATAATAATAATAATAATAATAATAAAATAAATAAAATGTATCTATCCCTACACCGAATTGCCAGCTCCCCCTAAGTTCCAAGACACACTCACAATATGGCTGCTGTGAGCTCATCATTTTATAAAACAGAAGTTGGGCTATCTATTCCTTTAAATTATGGGCTTTGTGATTCAGCTGATTGGGAAGAAGGCTATGCACTGCATTATAGGGTGTTCTTTATTTCTAACGGGGAGCATGCAAACTTTGCAAATCCTAGGGATTTACAGCAAACCTATGGTAGTGTTAAATATGGGGGATGCTTTAACATTTATTGTGCAATTGTGAAACGCATTTTGGTATTGCAACATTCCGTGAATCTTTATTTATTTTGTTTTTCTCTTTTGTGGATTTGTATAACGATTTGTTGCTGTATGGTTTTATAGCACTATTTGGTAGCGTAGAGGACAACTCGCAGTCTGGTTTTAAACCTATGGTAGTGGTGAACCTCATCCCTTATGTCAATATATTGTTCATACCACAGAACATAAAGCACATTTTTGACTGTGGAAAATCAACTGAACGTTCCTAAAATGAAAAATTTTGAACACAATTCTAATAGTATGTAGCCAGTTTTAGTTTAGTGAATTGTCTAAGGTTATACTGACTGGTAATTTATAAAAGCTCTGTTCACTTTAATTATCCAATAAGCAAGAAAGATTTTTATTTTTCAATATTGATCAGAGGAAAAAGAACACAAAAAAACAATATTGATTGCACATGCTTGAGAACACAGCTTCATTTAAAGTAATTGTAAACCCATATTTTAAAAGAACAAAAAAACAAAGCTGTCATACCTACATTCTCCATGCAATGGTTTTGCACAGAGAAGCCCTGATCCTCCTCATCACAGGGCCCTCACTGGTGATCCTGGCTCCTCCCTGCCGCTGAGTACCCACCATAAGAAGCCACTTGTTATGGGGCACTCGTGCAGGCTCACACCCAAGCTATGTTCTGTGTGTCCATTGACACACAGAGCATGGATCAGCCCCGTCCCCCTACTCACTAGCTGTGATCCAGTGCTGTCTCTGCTGCTGCATTGAGATTTGGCTCAGGTAAGTATAAGAGGGGAGCTGGGAGGGTTCCTGCACTCTGAAGGATTTTTACCTTAATGCATTAAGGTAAAAAAACTTCAGCCTTTAGAACCTCTTTATGACACTAAACCAAATGACTTTGCAATGTGAAAATGATGTACTTTGTTAAATCAACCACAATATACACATATTCAGGAAAAGAAGCTTTTGAATGCTTCAGATGTTATGTATTAAGATATGAATAACTGAAGCAAAATGTTGAGGTGGTAAGGTTCACTTTTAGTAAATCAAAGGTTTGACATTTTCAATTAACTGTTTGCTTGTGTCAGTGTCACTCCTCTCCTGGATCCTGAGAGGACCCCACCACTGCAGACAATAGGAATGTGTTTGTGTTGCCCTGCGCTACTATGGTAAATAATAAAGTTCCAAGTGCATACAATTAAACAGTGTATCAAAGTAATATACCATAAACATCAAACCGTGATGCAGATGCATCAATACCCAAATGTGCTCACAGCTACACACAAGGTGCAAAGAAAAATAAATATTGGTATTGCGCAAATTCTAAATGTACTTTAAAATAAATAAATAAAATTCATATAAGGTGCATATGTCGATACGACCAGTCAACGATCATCCTCAATATCTGATAACCATCAGCATATAATAGTTCATTTCATAAAGTGTCTCCCCATTGGTACCTGCTTATTTGTGGCCATATATTTATGGCACTGAGGTGAGAGGCTAGAGAGCAGGTATCGATGGGGAGCTGTTGGTTCACGCTCACTATCCTCTTCTTGTCTGCTCACACCAGAAGGCACTGCTCAAGACTGCTTTTAATTCATCAATTAATCAGATAAATATGTGGGAATTAAACAGTTACAATGCCTCCCATAGTGTAAAACCATCTCAATAGATCATTTTAGTAAAAGCCAATTTCATGCTTACCTAAGAACAATTAAAATGCGCATATAAGATGTAAACAACAACGTTTTCCGCCTCTCCGGTCACTTCCAGTGCACTGGTGCATCAGACCACACCCATTGTGAGCGCGAACCAACAGCTCCCCATCTCATCCCCTGCTTATTTGTGGCCATATATTTATGGTACTGAGGTGAGAGGCTAGAGGGCACAAGGTGCTGGTGGTGGCACAAGATTCACTTTAAAGTTCTGTGAGAAGAGTAGATTATGTTTACACTGGAGCACAGAGACACTTTATGAAATTAACTGTTATATGCTGATGGATATCAGATATTGAGGATGATCGTTGACTGGTCCTATCAACATATGCACCTTATATTAATTTTATTTATTTATTTTAAAGAACATTTGGAATTTGCGCAATACCAATATTTATTTTTTTGAGCCAATAGGAAATTTCCATGTCACACAGACAGTTATATGGACATCTGAAGAAGGACTCTGCGTAAAGTGGAAAAAATGGGGAGAACACTTGGGACTTTAGCATCATATGGCTGTGGCTTTAGGTAATTGAAAATGGGCATTTAGACAGTTTTTTTTTTACTCCAGTGATCAGGTGGGGGGTGGGGAGGTTGTGTGGGGAGGGATTGCATTAGCTGAGAGATGTGTTGTAAAGTATCCCTTATGGTGGGAAAATCATACTATTTAGTATCCAATCATTGCCATCCGCTTAAACCACTTTGGAGGAAACAATGCGAAGAGGATTTTTTTCTTTTTTTACTAGAAGCATACATGAAAACATAATGATAGCAAACATGTTAAGCATGCTTATTTTAGAAACTAAAAATTATGAATATAATATGAATGCTATGGAGAATATCATGGTGGTCTCCTTTCATTTCTCATTAGAGGAAACAGTTTTTTAGTAAGCAGTGTGCACTGTTGTGAGCTTATTTGCATGTATTTTCCCTCTATTTTATGGGTGCTCACTACATAAGTTTGTTGCCAAGAAGAAAGTGTAATATAGGAGCTGCAGTTGTTGGCAAGGAGACTTCGGGGATAACTTTCAGACGGCTGGCTTGTGATCTGTTGGGATCTCAATTGTCAATAATCAATGGACTGTAATCTTAGCTATTAAATGCATGCTATTTATGGTTATTCAAACACCAATAAAGGGAAGTCATCAATGAAATTCACAATTTGTTTCCATGTTTTATTTATTAGCTTTGCTAACATTGAAATGGTTTACCGGGGTGGGTGCATACAATCCCATGTGCATACATGAAAATGTAATTATCTATCATCTTCGGTTTAGTATTAAGTTGTTTGATGTGTCATCAACCACACTTATTGTGGTCTCCTTTTAACCCCTTTCTCCTATTGTTTTACCCACCTGGTTTATTTTGTACAACTGTAGAACACTTGTGTCACCAAATATTTACTGTTGTTGTATCTTCCTGGTGCGTGTGTTTCAAATTACAGTGATTGATATACCAGTAGTAATTGTTTGATAAATACCACATTGACAGCTTTATAAATATGCCTCTATTATAAATATATTTATATAAGGTGGATGTAAACCCGAAAAAAAAAATAATTCTGCCTGGTAGAGTATAGCATGTCATGTCATCTGTGCCCAATCTTGCCACAGAGTTAATCCAACTGTGAGTAATGACCTTATCTTTTTTTCAGGAAGATAAAGTCCGATTAACAGGGAAATACACAGATGATTAGCCCGCGCTCTGTGAGTGACAAGCAATTTGCTTATCTCCTTCACATAGCAGAGAAAGTTTTACATTCCCCCCTCCCTCCTCAATGTCTCAGTATAGAGATGAGTGGGGAGGCTTGTGACATCACAACTCCACCCACCGAGCTCCAGCAAACACAGACACCCACTGATTTCAGAGTTTTACAGAGCTGCTGGTGCTTACAGGAAGGACATTTGCAAGGTAGGGATAGATGCAGGAGGCTTGCATGTATATATACATTAATATTGTGCCATTAGTTTATACTGGGTGGGTGGTGGGTTTACATTCACTTTAAGTGGGGAATTATTATTTAAAACAAATATTTCACAAATTTGCAGATTCATCCTCAAGTATCAGTAGTTTTATGATAGTAATACATTTATGATAACTATTAGTGCAGTTTCTCTGGCATGGTTTGGATACTGGTGGATAGACCATGGGTGGCTACAGTATATACAGTGGTATTAGGTTTCATTTATATGTAAGATTTCTTACATATAAAACTGATCAAATGAACCAAAGCTGAATGCCAAGCAAACCGTTAAATATCCTGAGGAAATACATACAGTACATCACAAAAGTGAGTACGCCCCTCACATTTTTGTAAGTATCTTATTATATCTTTTCATGTGACAACACTGAAGAAATGACACTTTGCTACAATGTAAAGTAGTGAGTTTACAGCTTGTATAACAGTGTAAATTTGCTGTTCACTCAAAATAACTCAACACACAGCCATTAATATCTAAACCGCTGGTAACAAAAGTGAGTACACCCTAAGTGAAAATGTCCAAATTGGGCCCAAAGTGTCAATATTTTGTGTGGCCACCATTATTTTTCAGCACTGCCTTAACCCTCTTGGGCATGGAGTTCACCAGGGCTTCACAGGTTGTCACTGCAGTCCTCTTCCACTCCTCCATGATGACATCACAGAACTGGTGGATATTAGAGACCTTGCGCTCCTCCACCTTCCTTTTGAGGATGCCCCATAGATGGTCAATAGGGTTTAAATCTGGAGACATGCTTGGTCAGTCCATCACCTTTACCCTCAGCTTCTTTAGCAAGGCAGTGGTCATCTTGGAGGTGTGTGTGGGGTCGTTATATTGGAATACTGCCCTGCTGCCAAGTCTCCAAAGGGAGGGGATTATGTTGTGCTTCAGTAGGTCACAGTACATGTTGGCATCCATGGTTCCATCAATAAACTGTAGTTCCCCAGTGCCGACAGCACTCATGCAGCCCCAGACCATGACACTCCCATCACCATGCTTGACTGTAGGCAAGACACACTTGTCTTTGTACTCCTCACCTGGTTGCTGCCGCACACGCTTGACACCATCTGAACCAAATAAGTTTATCTTGGCCTCATTAGACCACACAACATGGTTCCAGTAATCCTTGTCTCTGCTTGTCTTCAGCAAACTGCGGGCTTTCTTATGCATCATCTATAGAAGGGGCTTCCTTCTGGGATGATAGCCATGCAGACCAATTTGATGCAGTGTGTGGCATATGGTCTGAGCACTGACAGGCTGACCCCCCACCGCTTCAACCTTTGCAGCAATGCTGGCAGCACTCATATGTCTATTTCCCAAAGACAGCCTCTGGATATGACGCTGAGCACATGCACTCAAATTCTTTGGTCAACCATGGCAAGGTCTGTTCTG
This sequence comes from Glandirana rugosa, assembly GCA_018402905.1. Lineage (NCBI taxonomy): Eukaryota > Metazoa > Chordata > Amphibia > Anura > Ranidae > Glandirana > Glandirana rugosa. The sequence goes on along the minus strand of BLSH010276046.1, from coordinate 2,520,638 downwards.
AGTGGAACCTGTCCTGTTAAACTGTTGTATGGTCTTGGTCACCATGCTGCAGCTCAGTTTCAGGGACTTGCCAATCTTCTTATAGCCTAGGCCATCTTTATGTAGAGCAACCATTCTATTTTTCAGATCCTCAGAGAGTTCTTTGCCATGAGGTGCCATGTTGAACTTCCAGTGACCAGTATGAGAGAGTGAGAGTGATAACACAAAATTTAACACACCTTCTCCCCATTCAGACCTGAGACCTTGTAACACTAATGAGTCACATGCCACCGGGGAGGGAAAATATCTAATTGAGCCCAATGTGCACATTTTCCCTTAGGGGTGTACTCACCTTTGTTGCCAGTGGTTTAGACATTAATGGCTGTGTGTTGAGTTAGTTTGAGGGGGCAGCAAATTTACACTGTTATACAAGCTGTACACTCACTACTTTACATTGTAGCAAAGTGTCATTTCTTCAGTGTTGTCACATGAAAAGGTATAATAAAATATTTACAAAAATGTGAGGGGTGTACTCACTTTTGTGAGATACTGTATATAAGAGCTATTTTACCTGCCATTCATTCCTGAGATTTCTGCAACCCTACCAGACAGCACAGCCAACCTGGAGATCTGTTTTTTTCTCTACTCAAGTTAAGTAATACAAACAGGTCTAGTTCCTGCTCCCATTCTATATTTAGACAGTTAGGCTTCATGCACACAGGACATTAAAAAAACAGCCAAAAAGCATCAGTAGCTTATCAGGGATGTTTTCAGCTTTTACCAGCGTTATATAATTACCGCAGTTTTTTCATGTTTTTTCGCGTTTTTAAAGGGCCAGCGTTTTTTTTTTTTCCAATTCGTCTAAAAGTCCAAAAACATTGGGGATTGGCGTTTTTAAGCATTTTTTAGCGTTTTTGGGCATTTTTGGATGTTTTAAAGTGTTTAAGCGTTTTTACAGCTGAAAACAGTCCAAAAACCCTCAGCTCTTGGGTTTTTTTTACAGCTCAAAAATGTCACTGCTAAAAACAGCTGATAACAGCCTGTGTGTGCATGAACACATAGGATAACATGATGGAGGGTTTATTGACTGTAGAAAACAAACGTCCTGTGTGCATGAGGCCTAAGGCAGAAGCAGCAGATAGATGAGCTCATCTCTCCATTACTCCATTATGCTGCTCTCTGCTCCTGTCAACATGTTCCTTGTTAGCACATGATCACTGAAGCACACCTAATTGGCTCTTTGTGATGTGTCTACAGAGCTCCAATCTGAGCACTACTGTACAGGATCTTGCAAAAGTCTGATACCAAGTCAAATCCAGACATACACTTAGGGTTCTAGTTGCTTAGCAAATATATCAACATCAGCACAAAAGGCACAAATAATACCCATAATGTTTGTAATATGTGTGAAATGTCATTTTCTATTTGTTGCCTTTCACAGGACAAATGTAAAATTCCCTAATATTCAGTCCTAGAAGAAAAAAAGCCTTAGGAACTTGGCCAGAATGTTTAAAGTATATTCATCTGATAAAGAAAAAGCCTAAAGGTGGGTACACCCATAAGAAATCAGAAGAATAATTCTGTACAATTAACGATCGCTCGATTTTCATATAGCGTGTACACAACTTTCGACATTCGATTCAGACTTTTGAAATGAAAATTTCCAAAGGGACAAATTCCCAATGTGAAGGATATCCCTTCTTAGACATTTGTCACAGAAACAAATGTCCACCACAGAAGATTTCCCCCGTTCTGCTGTTCTGGTGGTAACTACAAATTTTAGATGTCCTTTCACTTTCATTCACAGCAACATTGGTGATAGGGACAGTTAGAGGGACAAACTCTCCCTAACGTGGACACGGAAAGCAATAAAAACAGTGGTTCTAACTCCTTACCACTCTATCCAAATCTAAAATGCCTTTAGTTATCATTTAAGACTATAGCAATAATTCTGCTTTTGTTGTTCAGATTAATTGTTTTGGAACTCATAGCCTTTAAGAAATCGGCTACAAATGTTCTTAAGTTCTGTTATAAATTAGTTTCTGAAGTTTCCAAATTGCTTTCAAAGCTGGATCCCTGGGGCTTTCATTGGGAAAGGCACCAACTTGATAGTCTTAAGCACCCCTCAAGATACTGATGTGTATGTAATACAGATAAGCAATGTACACTGCTAGAGCACTTTTGCCAGAATAAGTTGAATTATTAACCCTGTCATAAAATGATCAATGATCTTGATTCTCGACCATAGTATTGGGCTAAATCACAAAACGTTCCACAGTTCCTTTTGTTTCATTTTGTTAATGCACCCATTTTACTGACCATCAACTTTCTAACTTTCCTGTTAGTTTGCCTATTGCATATGTAGCCTTTTAACATATACACTATTTTTTTAAAAATAGTGAATAATAGAGAATGTATGTTTTTATATCTTGAATGCTTATTTTTAAAGTCACTTTCTCACATTAAAAGCCAGATAGGAGTGCTTGGGAACATTTTGAAACATTTTAAATATTTTTTACATTCACATTACTGCTCATTAAGAATTACGTAAGCAACTTTTTGATTTCAAACCATTGTGGCTAAGTAAGCAGCAGTGGAAAAACAATGATGTTGAAATTTTCCAGTTTTAGCCTGTTGTACAGTAATTTTTTGTGCTTTGGATAGAGTGGGGGAGGGTCAGACTCTCTGTTAAATTTGTATTACGGTTTGTGCCCTGTTGGTGAGACTGACCCATCAATGTGTCCTGGTTCACCAGGACAAAAACATTGTTAGGAGGGATGCAAAATGTTAAAGTTGTCATCAGAGCAAGGGATGAGGGAAAATTATCCAATGAAGACAAATGTTTGAGTGACAACTGTTTAGGATGAAACTCCCTTCAGTTTGGAAATATTTCCTCTTCCTTCATAAGAAATGAAGGAAAGTCTCCCTAGTGGGTTAAAGACAGCATTGCATAACCTGATAGTGTTTTTTTATCCTTTCCTACAGCATTCACAACTAGAAAAAACGTTTTTGCTATACGTACACGTTTGTTATGCCAAAACAAAGTGAAATTCCAGCCAACTTACAAAATTTAGGTTTTACTTAGGTTTTACTGGTGTAAAATGTTTTACAGTGGTTTCTGTTTTTCTTACTGCTTATTGACCCTACTTGAAATCTAGGTGGATACTCCTGACAACCTTGGCCAATGACACAACTATAAATTGGTTGCATATGTATTGCTTCCGTTATCACTACTCATCCAAAAGCCAACTAGCCAAGACTGTGGGAATTTGCGTTGGCCATTTAGGAAGCACAACTGTTCCTAAATACGCTAAGTAATGCCCCAAGTTTACAAGTCTCATGCCTTTGATGATCAACCTTACAAGCCATTCCTTTTCTAGTCAATATTTAGAAGCTGCCACAAACAATTTGAAATCATGGGGGATGATTTCAACATCAGATATTTAACAAGTTAAGACTAGGCGTTTACATCAGATATTTAACATGTTTAATATATCTTATTTTATGTTCATGAAAGAGTGTTAATTAGTACCTGTAACAATCTAAGAGGTCAAGATTTTCACTTTACCGATAAACGAGAATGTCCCATAGCAAAATTAGAAAAACGTTTGTTCTTCTAAGGTCTTTTTTCACCAATACATGCTACTCTAAAGCAACAATTGACACCATTGTAAACTTGTTTTTGCATGCTTTTGACATTTGATAGTTGATGACAATGGGCACAGAGACCAATTGTATATTCTACGATAATAGTATATTAAAGAATCACGTACACATACATTTTGAAATGGAAATATAAAACAATAGTTATATAAAATTGAGAACTACATCAGTGTTTCCCAACCCAGTCCTCAAGGCACACCAACAGGTCATGTTTTCAGGATTTCCCTCAGATGAAACAACTGTGGTAATTACTAAGGCAGTGAAACTGATCAAATCACCTGTGCAAAATAATGGAAATCCTGAAGACATGACCTGTTGGTGTGCCTTGAGGACTGGGTTGGGAAACACTGAACTACATAATATTATATATAATAATAATAATTATTATTATTATAATAATAATATATAAATATATATATATATATATATATATATATATATATACACACACACACACGCACACAATAAATACATCTTATATAAATAGGTATTGAAATATATAAAATGGTATTTTAATATATTTATTGTGTATGTGTGTGTATATATATATATATACAATAAATATATTAAAATACTATTTTATATATTTCGATATTTATAAACAAATCCCCAGCAGTCACACCATAAAAATAGCAGTGCATTACACACTTCTAACTACATATTTCTCACTATAATAGACCATTTCCCTGTCTGGACTTAAAAAGCATAGCTTTTTATTTTGTATTTTTATAGGTTATGAGTGTTTTGATGCATTTAAACATGCCTTTTTCATGTGTTTTCTATAGGGGAGGGAACTTTCTGTGTAGCTCAAAGCATTAGCATTTACATAAATGACTTGAATATAGTGCATGATGCATGTATTTTCAAAGTGGTTCCATTTATCCCTATGGAAACTGCTTTTTCACAAGTGCAAATTCATATATACAATTCACCTCTCCAAAATACAAAAATATAAACTGTAGCAGTGAAAGTTAACATTTGGTGGTTTTTTTTATTTTTTTTATACTTTTGGTGCAGAAAACTAAAAGCATGCATTATAAATGTACCCTACTTTGCAGCCAATATTTTGCAAAAGGTTTTACAGATTCTTTTTGAACGCAACCATTGAGAGAAAAGTCTTCAGCAGAGCTGAATGAAATACAACTATTGGTACCCTGACTGTGCTGAAATATTGTACATCTGCTGCCAACTAGTGTTATATCCTGGTAGCCCACAAACTTTTGGGACATGGCATTTTGCTATTTGCTCTCTTTATATCATCTCTCTTTTGTGAGGTTTGTACTAATAACTGCCATACTTTGCTACTTTTATTTCTATTTTTTTACATTTTATAATATACAGCTTTAGTAAATATATCAATGTTCAATAGAGGTAATGCAGATGTAATATGCCATCATTTATATTGTCCAAGTAAAAACAAGCCGCAACATGTTGCTTAATATTCCATAATTCAATTCAGGACCATCAAGCTATAAAAAAACACAAAGTATTGACTACTTCTGGCCAATAAAAATACGCTTTTAAAGCTGTGGGAGTGCAAGACTGCAAACAAAAGGACATTGGCATTCATCCCAGTGTTATTCTACTCAATGCAACTTTTAGACTGTAAATAAATTAATCTTGCCAATTAAACAAAGACTAGCATGATAAATATGTATAGAGTTCCAAGCAGAAAATCATTAGAATAAGGTCAAATTGATATATCTGCATTAATGGTTACACAGCACAGGAAGAGAGCTACACTACAAAATACTGCACACAATAAATGCCAAAAAAGTTCTAGATGCTGGAGATCTATTATGATAAACAGAGGAAAGTAAAAAGAGCAGAAGCCATTATGAAAGTCAAAGCAAGTGGGTACTTTAACTATTTCATTGCCTTTTGCACATAGCCTGAAAACACAGCATTATATTTAAAATAATCAATAATACTTTAATGCAGTTAAAATCCGGCATTGCATTAATTACCCTTAACCAAGCCTTATTATTTTTCCATGCATGCTACAGTTATGTACTCTCTAGTTTACTAATGATACCCAAAACTTCAAAGATGCCGTAGAGCAACATCAGTGCATCCCAGTGAAAACAGCATTGCCAATGTATATTAACCTCAATCACTGCTGGATATCCTTTATGTGAAGATAAGAAATGTGTGCTGTCTGGTTCATCCCATTGAAGCAGACACCAACCCCATTCACAGAAAGTGGAGCTTTAATACATAATCAGAAAACACCAGCACTATATTCCTGGTAATCCGTAAAGTACCAGGTAAGTCGGTAGTATCACCGGGTCACTCTTATAGGATTTGTGACATCCTTCCCACAGCTCTAATATTCCACTTTTATCCTTAGAGACTCTCCCAGGCAAGTGAGGACTCTCTGCCAAGAAGGTTAACTCTTTCCTCTCCAGTACTAGTTTGTTCAGGTAACCTGCATCTTTGCGCACAGCTGTGCTAAACATTGCAAAAAAAAAAAAAAAAAGTATTTCAAAGCAATGCAAGATGTAACAGACATTAGAAAGCCCAAAAGCAAAGGCTTACAATGATCAGCCTGCATTCAGTGTCATCTGACAAATTAAGGATGAGTAAAGATACCCTTGTGCCACTTACCAGTTGCATCCCACATATAAACATCAGTGTGCACCTGCCACTGCAAAAACCCATGATTTCCAAAAGCCTTCTGTTCAAAGATCCTGTGTCACTTGCCTCCCGGTGAAGTCCAATAGAAGAAGGAAAAGGTTTGATTCCTGCCTGGATTTTGCTGGCCTCGGAGGTGACTCTTTTATCCGACAAATGTCAAGAAACGGCATTAGGACCTAGAAGTTCACCTGCAGCCTCAGCATACCTTTACTGGTAAACGGAAGAATCAATCAGGGGTTTTGGAGTCGCACACAAGAAGCTGATCTCTGCAGCCATTCAAGGCTCACATATCCCACGACTGCAGGCAGCTCGTAGAAGCAGCCTGGCAACATCGCAGAGCCTACACGCTGTAAGCAATGTAAGCGCTGCTGAGCATGTATCACATACAGCAGAGGAGGGATGCTCACATCCACACAAGGGGAAGAAGAAGAAGGAGGAGGAGGTGTGAGAAGAAGAGGAGGAGGGGTACCAGAGGGGGGATCCTCTCTCACTTTCTTCGCCACCTATTTCTCCTCCTTGTCTTGGTCGTAGAGACATCTGACAGTTCAAACTGTGTTATTTAGACATGTTGCCTAGGGACCAATAGGAAGAGTCCTAAAATCTTACCTCTGATGTTATACGGTTATTTAAAAGAAATGTAAAGAAGAATGCTTCCCAGCTTAAAAATGCTGCTGTCACGTTAACTCTTGAAAGCCATACACAAGAAAAAGATTATTTTAAAGCTGGAATAAAAAATATTTAAATAAGGTAAGGATTACATCTCACTCCTCTGCCTCCAGACTTAATAAGCATTTAAGACTTGCACTGCAATAATACATGCTTTTTAAACAGGAACTATTAAAAAAATATATTATTGTCTATACACTATCATTCCAAAAGTATTGGGACACCTGCCTTTACACGCACATGAACTTTATTGGCATCCCAGCGTTAATCCATAGGGTTCAATATTGAGTTGGTCCACCCTTAACCACTTCAGCCCGGGAAGGATTTCACACTTTAGGCTGGGCACTTTTTGCGATTCGGCACTGCGTCGCTTTAGCTGACAATTGCGCAGTTGTACCACATTGTACCCAAACAAAATTTGTGTCCTTTTTTCCCCACAAATAAAGCTTTCTTTTGGTGGTATTTGATCACCTCTGCATCATTTCTGATTGCCGCTATAAACAAAAAAAGAGCGTAAATTTTGCAAAAAAAAAAAAAAATTTTTCTTACTTTTTGTTAAAATACAAATCCAAAAAATATATATAAAAAAACATTTTTTTCACCAGTTTTGGCCAATTTATATCCTTCCTCATATTTCTGGTAAAAAAAAATCGCAATCGGCGTTTATTGATTAGTTTGCGCAAAAGTTGCCACGTTTACGAATGATGAGAATTCATTTCTGGGGTTTTTATATTTTTAACATTTTTTACTAGTGATGGCAGCGATCTGCGATTTTTAGCGGTACTGTGATATTGGGGCGGACATGTCGGACCATTTTGACACTTTTTTGTGACCATTGGCATTTATACAGGGATCAGTGCTATGAAAATGCACTGATTACTGTGTAAATGCATTTGGCAGTGAAGGGGTTAACCTGGAGGGGCGCTCTAAGGGTTAACTGTGTTCCCTCAGTGTGTTCTAACTATATGGGGGCTGGGCTGGCAGGGGGAGGGGAGTGATCACGGCTTCCATATACAGGAAGTCTGTGATCACATCCCTTCCCCCTCTGTCAGAACGGAGATCCGTGTTTACTTACACAGACCTCCATTCTCTCACTGAGGGGGAACCATCGCGGGTAGACGGCAGAGATCGAGTTTGCCCTACCCACTCCCTGGCCCCCGCGGAACACAGTGACACAATACTAGTTATCGCGGTTGCTGGTTTTTAATAAACAGACACGTATTGGCCCAGGTAGCCAGTGCTGTCCTTACCTGGACCGGTTCTTCACCGATATTTGGATTTCAGGGCACAGCCATTTTCACTGTGAGAAGCCAGTTGTGACTTCCTGCTGTTTCACAGCTGACTATCCACTGCGCATGCAAGAGATCAAGCTGCACTGACAGGTTGCGGGCAGGTAGGAGGGCGATGAACATTCGCAATTCTTGCCTAATTCTAGGTTCACACTGAATGTGGCTTTGAAATTGTGCAAGTCAGTGCGACTTTGGGTGTGACTTGGTTGACATCCATGCACAGATGTCTATGCAAGTCGCACTTGAAAGTGCAGGAACTACTTTTTCAAAATGGAGCATGATAAGTCACACCAGTGTGAACAGCTACATGAAAATTGTGAAAGTGGGAGCGGGTACCTGTCAAAAAAGGTACCAATTCCCCCTCCAAAAATGTTAGAGGAGGGGGAGAATCATTTGCGGTACTTTCTCTTTTAAGTGAAGGTCCACTGAAAGTCTAAAGATAGACCTGCGCTGGCAGGCTCTGGCATTCTCCTCTTTTCTCTTTCTCTCTGCTTCTCTGGTTGTGGATGAGTCTATGCCATCCTCACATAAAATGCAAGACTATTGGAGCTGCATTTTACTTGAAGACATCACTGGGCATCCGCTGAGCGTGGCATCATACAGATGAGGCTTCAGGGCACTGTTTTGCACAGATAAAGGGAGCCTGCTGGAGACAAGATTAAGGTAAATTCTACATCTTATTCCTCTACCCCTATGTTTAGTAATCATTTAACCCTTTCACTGCCATCAATATAGAAACTAAAGTACATTGGTAGCAGTGGGGGTTTTATACACATTCCTAGCAGTTGTAGCCACCAGGCATATGTATTACCAAAAGAATTGGGGCGCCTGCCTTTACACCCACATGTGGCATCCCAGTCTTAGTCCACTGGGTTCAATATTAAGTTGGACCACCCTTTGGTGGCTATAATAGCTTCAACTCTTCTGGGAAGGCTATCCGCCAGGTTTAGGAGGGTGTCTATGGGAATGTTTGACCATTCCTGAAGCACATTAGTAAGGTCAGGCACTGATGGGGATGAGAAGGCCTAGTTCGCAGTCTCTGCTCTAATTCATTCCAAAGGTGTTCTATCGGGCTGAGGTCATAACTCTGTGCAGGCCAGTCAAGTTCCTCCACCCCAAACTCACTCATCCATGTCTTTATGGGCTTTGCGCACTTGTGCACAGTCATGTTGGAACAAGAAGGGGCCGTCCCCAAACTGTTCCCACACAGTTGAAAGCATCAAATTGTCCAAAATGTCTTAGTATGTTTACACCTTAAGAGTTCCCTTCACTGGAACTAAGGGGCTAAGACCAATCCTTAAAAAACAACCGCCCACACCATAAACCCCCTCCACCAAATGATTTGGACCAGTGTACAAAGCAAGGTCCATAGACATGGATGACCGAGTTTGAGGTGAAGGAACTTGACTGGCCTGCACAGGGTCCTGACCTCAACCAAATATAACACCTTTGGGATGAATTAGAGCAGAGACTGCGAGGCAGGCCTTCTCGTCCACATCAGTGCCTGACCTCACAAATGCACTTCTGGAGAATGGTCAAACATTCCCATAGACACTCTCCTAAACCTGGCGGACAGCCTTCCCAGAAGAGTTGAAGCTGTTGTAGCTGCAAAGGGTGGGCCAACTGAATATTGAACCATATGGTTATGACTAGGATGCCATTAAAGTTCATGTGCATGTATAGGCAGGTGCCCCAATACTTTTGGTAATATAGTGTATATATTATATTAATAATAATATTATATATAATTATTATAAAGTATTTAAAAAATACAAATACTGTAGCTGCTGGTTTTTAATAAACAGACATGTACTAGCCCAGGAATTGAACGCTGTCTTTACTCGGGCCAGTTTTGGATTTCTGGCATCACCATCTTGACTGTGAGAAGCAAGTTGTGGCTTCCTGCTGTTTCACAGCTGACTCCCCACTGGGCATGCGTGAGATCAAGCTGCACTGACAGGTTGTGGGAAGGGAGGAGGGTGCTGAACATCTGCAATTCTTTCCTAAGTCTAGGTTTACAAAGAATGCAGCTTTGAAATAATGCAACTTCTCTTGAAATCGCATGATTTCAAAGCCGCATGTCAGTGCGACTTCACGTGTGACTTGGTTGACATCTGTGTGACCTCATACACAGATGTCTATGTAAGTTGCACTAGGCAAGTTGCACCTTAAATCACCAAAAGTAGTGCAAGAAGTACTTTTTCAATTTGGTGCAGCACCGCGGAGTCAGTGTTGCACTGATTTGAACAGTTCTATTGCCGACAATAGGGTGCAACTTTCATGCGACCTGTCAAAGCGCATAAAAAGTAGCACCAGTGTGAATGGGGGCTACGTGAGAATTGTGGGAGTGAATACCTGTCATAAAAGGTACCCGTTCCCCCAAAAAAATGTTAGAGGAGGGGAAGGCGAGACACATTTGCGGCTTCACTTTGCACAATTTCAAAGGCGCATGTCATTGTGACTTGGTTGACATCTGTGCGACTTCATGCACAGATGTCTATGCAAGCAGCACCTGAAATTGCCAAAAGTAGTGCAGGAACTACTTTTTCAAATTAATGTGGCACCGCAAAGTCGGCATTGCACCAATTTGAATAGTTCTATTGCCGACAATAGGGTGTAACTTGTCATGTGATTTGACCTGTTACCCACACTTGCAGTGTGTGCAGTTTCAAGTATGTGCCATAGTACACATGTGGAGGATTGTTGTCACAAGCAGTGTAACATTTATGCTACAGGTGCAACCACATGTGCCGCAATTTTTTTGTTTATAAAGGGCTTCTTAAAACTAACAGTAATAGGTAAATATTATGGACAAAAAAAGGTATAGGTGCAATGCTCACATCATCATGATTAAGGCTCTAGTCGAAACACGTTAACTCCTTTTTAGTGCCACTTTTTGTTAGTTAATACATTTGAAACACAAGTAAATATTATGTTGTACTTTGTTTGAAATTGTGTTCATTGTGACATAATATGATAGTTTATTAGACTTTGGTTTCTACCACACATGTACAAATATAGCAAACATTAGCAATTTTATTAAAGTCCACTTGTATAGTAAATTAAAGTGGCCTAATAATGTAACATAATAAAATATTTTACACCAAGCCCGTACCTTTAAAGAAGAGACTGGCTATTTATTTCTCATACTGTTCACACTACTGAATGCTGTCCATTCACAAGAAAGTGGTGCATTGATGTCTGCTGGGAAAGCAACTCTGTCCAAAGAGGTGATCTCTGTTCTCCCCTGCAGGTCTCACTATTTCCTTCTGCTGACCTCTTGTCACTGTAAGAGAAAGCTGTGATGTGAGATACATACTGTAGGAGGATGCAGTGAAAGCTGCAGGAGACCATGAAGATCAATACTTAAAGAAGTGTGCAGGCTCTGCGCAACCATTAACCATGAAGGATGGCCCAGATTTATTGCTTTTGGACCGGAGTGTGAATCATACCTAATATGTGTAGTGCGATCATCGTTTTTAGTTAATTTTTAAGCTTATTTTTCACTTTAGTATGTTACTATCATGTAAAGGGCTAATAGCCCCCTATTTGATAGTATATCTGAAATTAGGATTTGGAATTTAATTGTAATGACAGGTCCTCTTTATAGTAATATCAGGGTTGTATTAAATCCGTAATGTCATCTCTTGATTAGCCTCTCCTTCAGCTAGTGCTGCTGGGAATGACAGGGTGATTAGCAAATGGATGATTTTATAATCTTCCTCTCCTCTACCCCCCAACACCTGCCATGCCCATCATGAGCCCACAGGAGGAACAACAGAGGCCAGAATACATCTTGGGGGGGTCTTGGGGAGTGGTATCTTCGGAGGTATGTGGTAGTGAACAGGCAGCCTCTCAGTGGTGGCCCTTCCATTAGGGGCACAGGGGTGCCGCCCCCCATTCATGCATCCGTCCCCCTGATCTACATAGCAGGGCGCCGGACTATAAATTCCAATGGGGGGGAGTGTTTTTTTGAAGCATGTGATTAGAGCCAGAGCCTCTAATAGGCTTCAAAAAAGGGTGTGCTCGGGGCACATAGCACTGCACCCGGAAGAAAAAAAAACGCTAACGCTAAAAAATGCTCAAAAGCGCTAAAAAAAACGCTCAAAAACAGTAATGTAAAAATGCTACTGGTGTTTTATAACATTTTTAAATGTCCTGTGTGCATGACACCAAATGGTTCTGGCAATGTAAGAGATTTCACCTCTAAGAATTTTACCAGAATGGGTAATCTGCTACTAAGCAGGTGCAACATTGGAATCAATAATGAAAGACAGATTCAGTATGGCAAAGACTATGTATATACTACAGAATAATACAACTATGGAGCTGCATATTATTTTGTTAGTGTCGTTAAGACTCTATAACACCACGTATTCCAAATTACTTGTATCAGATTACTTGTAACAGACAGTTACTTGTGCTTATCCTCATAAACAGCATTTCTGAAGTCCAGACTAGTTCTAGTAGCACAGTCAACTGGAAGGAATCCAAGGCCCAAGGACAAAGGACTACCCCAGTGGAACTTCAGTACTTTGATAGCAGTGAGGGTAGAGCTCTCCACAGCACCTGGGTTTTCTAGCAAGGCTGCATGCTTTTAGACTCTGGCCCAGCTGCCCACATACTGGTTCTGATGGTAGATGGATGCTCATTTGGCTGCAAATCACTTGCACAGATACTTCTGCCTCATCAAGTGTGGTCTTTCTGAGCCACTGCAGTGGGGAAAGCTGATGAACCTATCTTCCATGGATGTGCCCAGCAACCCAGGGTGTTGTGGGAAACTAAGTCAAAGGCACCTGCATCTGCATCTGAGCATAGTGAGTACATATGCACTCCACTACACAATCGAGTGACACAAAGCTTCTGTCCTACTCTAAAATCCTGTAAGAATCCTGTATATTGTTTTTTCCTGTATAAAGATCACTGGTATTATTTTGCATCAAACTGTTCTTTAAAAGTGTTCTTTGGACATGTATTAGATTTTCAGCAAACATAATACCTTTAGAATTATTTTTCAATAGAGATAGAAAAAGATAGAGCTTCCATCTGTGTTTTATGTCTGTCATTTGGAATAGTTCCCGTTGTTGTCCAAGTAACCTCACGGGAAGTAAAGCAAATTTTTCCAACAAATAAAAAATGTATAAAAACCTGACAACTCTTGAGAATTCTACCAAGATTACTATTTTTGCAGTATGTGTCCATTTTTGAAAGTTTGCATAATTTCAGGACAGCACAGTGGCTCAGTGGTTAGCACATATGTCTAGCAGCACTAGGGTTGCCGGTTAAAACCCCAAACACGACACTACCTGCCTGGAGTTTGCATGTTTTCCCTGTCCCTGCATGGGTTTTCTCCGGGTACTCCATTTCCCTCCCACACTCCAAAAGACATGTTGATAGGTAAATAGGCTCTGGCCCTACTGTGTGAATGTGAGTTAGGGACCTTAGATTGCAAGCTCCTTGAGGTCAGGGACTGATGTGAATGTACAATATATATGTGAAGCACTGCGTAAATTGACAGCACAATATAAGTACCTCTAATAAGTAAAATAAATGCATTTGCTGCCTTTCCACAGAAAGTGAGGGAAATCCCCAGGGGCACAGGGAGCAAAAATAACTTGGATGGGGTTCTAAACCTTTTGTATGCTATAAAAAAAGCTTTAGCTAGAAGTAAAGTAAATACAGCTAGTAATACTACTGGTAATAAAATGATTGTCAACTTGGCATCATGAGTTAAAAAGATAGATTTTGGGCACATGAAGCAAGTTACTAGATTTCCAGCGACACAGTGCAATCAATATGAATTCGTTCTAGAGGTGAATGGGATAAGAATTAGATTGCCCTGAGCAAGATGAATTACATCAGGATATGTGAGTAATATGTAAGGAAGATGTAAAGCTTTCAAGGAGAAAGGGCAGTTTTGTAGAGTTAATGTGAGGACAAGTTATCTAAAGAAAAAAATAAAGATGGTAGGAGATGGACAGGATGAAGAAAGCCAGAAGAATGATTAAAATGGAGGCAGTGTACCGAAGGTGAAATATTATTATTTATTAATTGTTATGACTATTTTAACCCCTCTCTGACCATTGGTCATGTGCTCAGGGTAATGCCAGAGAACATAAAATTATTATTTCAAGCCTTTTTTCTCCAATAAATGAAGCTTCCACTAAACGATTCACCAAGAAAGCAATAGAAAAAAGAAATAGGAAAACAGATCAAATGTGGAGCATCTCTGCAAAATATGCTTATTTCTCCATTTGTATCTGCCTATAACACTGAATGTACAGAAACACTCCTGTCGATCTGCCAGAAAGCCAGTGTGCTCCGAATTTCCGGTTTAGGCTAATAACACAGTTCCTGTGCTGCACTAAATACCCAAATAGTGTCTGTTGGACAAGGGGATGCTGCCCGTCCCTCACTCCTCTCTATCCCACTCTAAATGCATATATTAGTTTCTCTCTCAGCTAAACAATTTTACTGTCTAGACTCCCAGGAGCCTGCTAACACACAAGGCATAGACAAAAAGACTCTTGGACACGTAATCACAGTGATTCAGAGAACTACATATGTAAGTTAGAGTTTGCAGATCTTTTAGGACTTTTCCCATTGTCCTCATTAGACTGCGATTGCATTTCACAATTGAACAGACAGGCACAGACTCCTTACATCTTGTCCTAAAACTATTTATGAACCTTCATTTTTGCACTTTGATGGTTATTTGTTTGTGTAGCAAGAATGAGGACAATCTACTGCACTTCACCGTTTCATATATACTTGCTATATTTGACAAAAATGACTTATAAAATATACAGAAAGGGTTTATAAAAGATACAGAAAGAGCTTATAAAAGAGGTACATTTTGACCTGAGCAAAATGACCAAGACTTTGAGTAAGTTATAATAAAAAAAACTTTTCGGAAACCATCCTGTGGCGAGTGGGTTTAAAAAGGAAATATGGGAAAAGAATAAATTTTAAGAAGATTTTAAGTGAAATAATTTTGTTTAGTATCCAGAAGTCAGCATATACGGATATAATATTTTATATGACCTTGTGTGAATGAGGAAACACTTGCCTGTTAGGCAGCTAGAGTAGCAGTGCAGTAGTCATGCATCAATGGCTGACTGCATAGGTTATATATTACATATATAAAAGCTCTCTAGTGTGCAAAGCCTAAGATCAATGAGTGTGGCTTCCTGGTTTATCAAGCCTTGTGACTTAAAACAGTGGAGCAGATCATTACCCCAGCTGTTTAGGTAGTACCCTTTTGTCTCCGTGCCATTAAACTTACTTGACTTCACATTTTATCTAAGCAATGCTCTTGTGTTGTGGCACTCCTCCACATCCAATACAAGAATTGTTAACCCCTGTACAGATATGGTAACATAGAGCATCAGCTTAAAATGAACTTTTATAACTCATGCTGCTACATTTTATTTGTGTCTGATTATAGCTATATACATTTTTTCACATAACTGGGCTTGCATTTTGATTGCTTAAAAATTTGTCAGAGTAGGCATCTGTTAGAGGAGAATCTGCTTTCCTGGACTTCATTGGCGCGTTCGCGCACGCATGAGCCGGAAACGGCACCAAACGGCTCTATTTCATCTGTGCATGCCCTGCAGCAAGTGCTGTCTGATCTACAGCGTGTAGTATGTGTTCCTGAGCAACCTGTATCCTGATTTTCTGTTCCTGCGACCCGGCTAGGATTGTCTACGACCACTCTCTTGCTTAATCCTTCTGTACTTTTGCCTTCCTGCCTGTTGACGACCCTACCTGAACTGACCATCCATCCTCCTGATCCCTTTGTACTGCACCGCCAGCCTGTTTCACGACCCGGCCTGTATGACCACTCTCCTCGTGCACGAGTGCACCAACGGACTCCTATCAACACCAGTAACCCAGTCCGACCCTCGTGCCATCCTGCACTCCCGAGCCACCTGTCTACTCTACCAGGGGTTCTGAGTCAGGGTAGTAAGGGAGGTTGCCCGCTGCATAAGTCAGACTCCTCCACCAGGTATGTGACAGCATCAGAGTGGAACTACTGCTTTTTAAAATAAGGAAAAGAAAAGAGTCTGAGTTTTTTTTACATTGATGCACCTTGGGTAACTATTTTAAGGAGGTGTGGGGAAGTTGTTATGCAAATATAACAAAATTTAGTTCTTTATTCTGGAGGACAACTGTTCTGAAAGTTTTCTCCAAAAGAAAGTCACACTATGAATAAAATGGACGGAAGTGCTATGAAGGCTGTTGACAACAAGTTGACTGAGTTGACAGAAGATGGGGTTATTTGAGGGAAGGGAAACTGAGCAGACAAAATGAATGACATGAACAAAATAAACAACAGATATGGCAGAGGGAGTGGAAGACTGAGGTGGACAAAGGGACCAGAAGATAAAGGGGGCAGAGTGGGCTGAAGATTTAGTGGAAAGAGTGGATGACAATTGGAAATGGCAAAAAGAGTTAAAGGCTTAGTATGAAGAAGCAGGAGTAGACTTGTCCAAAAGATGAGTACTTGCGTATGGTGTGGTGTATTTCACAAAAGACATGGTGTAAAAGAAGATCAAGGTGTTACATAGGACATGGTGTAGTTGAACTGGTGCACAGAAGAACAGAGATCAACATGGCCAGACAGCAAATATCATGGAGTCAAACAGTAATTGTAAAAAGTAGACAGCTTGATATAAGCTTGATCCTGGCAAAGTGTGTATGTTTTCTTCCTTAAGCTTCTTCTCATGTTTTTTTTTATGTGTACCTTTCCGTACTCAGAAAAGTAAACATAGCGGCACTTTCATAAATTGTTCCATCAACTGTTTCAAATGCATTTGCTCTTTCCCCAAAACATCTTTAACAAACTTAAAAGAAGTATGGATTTCAGCTTTTTTCCCCCTTTATACTTACCTAGATGGATGCAGCATCATTCCGATGCTGCATATGTCCCCCGGCGTCTGCATCATGGCCGGGAGCTGAGGCGGCATGTTCAGCGGCAGTGACCGACACAGTGTCCAAGGGGGATAAGCACTTCTGGTGGGATGTGAAAGTGATGGGTGGGTGAATGTAGTAGAATCACTGTGGAAAATGGGTGATGAATAAATGAATCAGCAAACAATTCAAAAGCCTAGTGGAGGTTAAGGGGAACTGAAAGCATTGAAAATGTGAAAGGGGACATGAGAGAGGGAGGTATTGTTGTGAGACAACCCACCAGAGCCATTGGGAAGGAAGACAGTGGGTGAAATTCAGAGGGAGGGTAACTCATGGTGATAGGTGGATACCTGTAGTAGTGCCTGATCCACCCAGGGATGATGCCCTTGTGTGATTGGCTCACTGATTTTCCCAGAAGTCTGCACTAAGATACAAGTCACATTTCAGGCATCCCCTGCAACAAAAATTACATTTTTGGTGAGATACTCCCAATAGGAACATGCCTAAGACCTCTTTCACAATTTTTCAGGTGTTTTAGCTCTAGAAATAGCACCTGTAAAGCACCTGAAAGCTGTCTCTCAATGCTCCTCAGTGTGAAAGACCACGTGCTTTCACACTGGGGTGGTGCGCTTGCAGGACGTTAGAAAAAGTCCTGCAAGTAGCATCTTTGGGGTGGTTTGGGAGCGCTGTACACAGTGCTCCAAACCCGCCCCTGCCCATTGGAATGAATGGGCAGCGCTTCCGAAGTGCCTGAAAAGCGCTTCTGAAGTGCTGCAATGCGGACACTTTTAACCTCTTGTTAACCCCTTCTTGGGGGTAAAAAGCGCCTCACCATCGGCGGTAAAGCACCGCTAAAACAAGTGGCACTTTACCGCTGCCATGGCCCGCGCCCCAGTGTGAAAGCAGCCTAAGGCTGGATGCACACCAGCCCGGTGCGAATTCCAGCCTGTCTGCTGACGAGAAAGGGCGGAGCCGGTGTTCGTCAGCTCCTGTCCATTCTCACAGCGCAGCAGCTGTGGGGGGAGGGAGGGGGGAGTGCATCTCCGTGTTAGATGCGCTCCCATTGAACACAACGGGCTGGGAATTTGCACCGCATTGCACAGAAAATGTACACTTTTTTGTGCAATGCGGAGTGCGAATGCACCAGACATACGTGAACTGGACACATTGAAATCAATGTTTTTTCAAGTGTCCTGCGAATTGGATGCAGTTTAAGCCGCATCCAATTAGCATAGGTGTGAACCCAGCCTAAAGAGCTGCAGGCCCAGCAGCTTTCCTTATTAAAGCCCTGAAGCTACTGCAGCTGATTGATAATTATGAAACCCCTCCCATTAGACTCACTGGGCACAGGGGCACAGGGAAAGAAATAGTGGTTTCTTCAGAATAACAAAAGGTAGGAATCTGCAACAAAGGTTGTTAAAATCCTTGTAATGTACATAGATCACCCAGAGGGGAATTTTTTTTTTTTAAAAAAGCGGGGTTACGCTTTAAGCTATAATGAATTTTGAATAATTTCACTATAAAATTTGTTATATTTTTTAAAGTTTGTCCATAAAAACTTGATTTTATAAATACATATTTAATACACATTTTCTTCCCAAACAGTTTTTGCAGAGCATGCTGAGCTTTCTAATATTCTTATTAACTGCTGCTTTCTAATGACACAGCCATATGGGTCTGTATGAGCAGACAAAAAGAGGGGGGTTGCTCTTTACTCTGACTCACTCATCTGATTTTCTGAATACAGCTGAACAGCTGAAGGTCAATTGACAATATTTTAACAGCCTGCCAACAGCATAACTTAGTTAGCTTTGTTATCAGCTCCCCTGCTCCGGATCTCATACCTAGAACTAGCTAGAGGATGTGCACACACCGCCGGCTACGAAATGGTGCTGTGATTAGACATAACACAAGCTGATCTGTGGGTGCTGGCCAATGGATGTCTGCTGGCACCCGCAGATCAGCGAGGAGAGACACAGAAAATAGCTCTGTCTATGTAAACAAGGCAGAGCTATGTTCTGTCAGCAGGGATGTGATGGATTTTCTATCACATCCCTTAGTAAAAACAACACACATAGAACACAAAAACAATGCTTTCGCACACATTTAACCCTTTGATCGCACTAGATGTTTAACCCCTTCCCAGGCAGTGTCATTAGTACAGTGACAGTGCATATTTTTAGCACTGATCACTGTATTAGTGTCACTAGTTACCACAAAGCACCCGTTAGTGTCAGACTGTCTGCTGCAATATCACAGTCCTGCTAGAAGTTGGCAATCACTGCCATTATATATATTAATTTTTGTGCAAAACAATCGATATACGCAGATTACATATTGGCCTAAATTTATGAAGAAATTAGATGTTTGACATTTTTTACTGGATGTGTTTTATAGCAGAAAGTAAAAAAATATTTATTTTTTCAAAATTGTCGGTCTTTTTTTGTTTATAGCACAAAAAATAAAAAACCCAGTGGTGATCAAATACCACTAAAAGAAAGCTCTGTTTGTGGGGGGAAAAAAATACACAAAATGAATTTATGTACAGCAAGGTTGCATGAATGAGCAATTGCCAGTTAAAGTAATGCAGTGCCGTATTGCAAAAAATGGCATGAAGGGGTGTACATCATCCAGAGGTCAAGTGGTTAACAGCATAGGATGTAAACACTCCTAAAAGCTTGCAGTTTGCAGACACTCCTAAAGATAACAAAAAAATGCACATGTAGATTTCTTGTAAGTAGATTTTGGAGTCTAGGCCTCATGCACACAGGATGTTTTTGGATGTTTTACAGCAGCTGTTTTCAGCTGCAGACTTTTTTTTCTACAGTCGTTAAACCCTCCATCGTGTTATCCTATGTGTTCATGCACACATAGGCTGTTATCAGCTGTTTTTAGCAGTGACGTTTTTGAGCTGTAAAAAAAAAAAACAAGACCAGAGGGTTCTGAGAGACGTTTTTCAGCTGTAAAAACCCTCTGATGCCTAAAAACGCTCACTAACGCCACTCACCAATGTTTTTGGACATTTTGTATCCATTGAAAAAATAATTAAAAAAACGCTCATTGACGCCAGCGCTAAAAAACGCTCATTAACGCTCACTAATGCTCATTAACACTCATTAACGCCGATAAGCTACTGACGTTTTAACCACTTTAAGACCGAGGCTGTTTTTTGGGTTCGGTGGTTGCAAGTTAAAAACTGTTTTTTTTGCTATAAAATTACTTAGAACCCCCAAACATTATATATATATATATATATATATATATATATATATATATTTTCTAACACCCTAGAGAATAAAATGGCGACCATTGCAAAACTTTATGTCACACCGTATTTGCTCAGCGGTCTTACAAGCGTGATTTTTTTTTGAAAAAATTTAGTTTTTTGAGTTAAAAAATAAGACAACAGTAAAGTTAGGCCAATTTTTTCCATATTGTGAAAGATAATGTTACGCCGAGTAAAATGATACCCAACATGTCATGCTTCAAAATTGCGTCCGCTCGCGGAATGGCGACAAACTTTGCATCATAAAAATCTCCATTGGCGACGTTTAAAAAATTCTACAGGTTAGCATTTTTGAGTTACAGAGGAGGTCTAGTGCTAGAATTATTGCTCTCACTCTAACGATCGTGGCGATACCTCACATGTGTGGTTTGCACACCATTTTCATATGTGGGTGGGACTTGTGTATGCGTTCGCTTCTGCGCGCGAGCTCACAAGGATGGTGCGCTTTACATTTTTTTTTTCTTAATTATTTATTTTACTTTTTATTTTTTATTTTTACACTGTAATTAAAAAAAAAAATTGATCACTTTTATTCCTATTACAAGAAATGTAAACATTCCTTGTAATAGAAAAAAGCATGCCAGGACCTCCCAAATATGAGATCTGGGGTCAAAAAGACCTCAGATCTCATATTTACACTTCAAGGACCTAGCTTCCGCCCAGCCATGTTACTCGGCTCACGGACACTGGGGTAACGGTCGCGATCATCTCCGCCGCTGCCGGCGGGTCCGGTAAGCGGCGGAGATGACCAGAAAGCGGCGGGAGGGGGGGGCACCTCTCCCACCGCTGATAAAAGTGATCTCGCGGCAAATCCGCCGCTAAGACCACTTTTATCAGTCGCAGAATCGTCTGCTAAAAAAAAGATACCGGAGTTATGGTAGCTATCTGCTACCATAACAACGGTATTAAACTTCAAACTGCCACCGTCAGATGACGGCAGGGGCGGTCCGGAAGTGGTTAAGGAAGTTTTTTAACGTCCTGTGTGCATGAAGCCTTAACCCCAACCTTGATTTTGTTAATGATAGAACTCATTGTTTCAATGGATTTGTGGACATTAACTGTTAAAGTATCCTAAAAAAATGACTGTTTATTATCATTAGAAATGATCTCATTACTGGAATAGGTACACTTTAAAAATAATATGAAATCCAAGACAGAATAGCTATTTTTATTAAAATTGTTCTTTGTGCCTGCCAATGCAGGTCTAAATTGCAGGTCAGTTCTCGGGGATTGTAGTGCTTCAAATCTTAATTTCTGTAAATAAAGTATAGCATTGAATGAGCATGAGAGACAACATATAATATATCCCTTATTGCCCTGTTAGATTGTCTGACTCTTATCTGAAGCAGCACTGTACAATCTATACAGGAAAGACAATTTGGCATATGACGTTATTTCAGATTGTGGAAAAATAACAGTACAAAACCAGACCCCCACTGTAATCCAGTATTTTTTTCTCATTTTTTTGGTGAGTGGTGCAAATGATCCCTTTGCCAATTTAAGGCTGTATGCCATTATCCAATTGATACATTTCATCCTCAACAGAAACAT
This sequence comes from Glandirana rugosa, assembly GCA_018402905.1. Taxonomy (NCBI): domain Eukaryota; kingdom Metazoa; phylum Chordata; class Amphibia; order Anura; family Ranidae; genus Glandirana; species Glandirana rugosa. The sequence goes on along the minus strand of BLSH010276046.1, from coordinate 2,498,651 downwards.
AATTCTTTGATAAGCTAATATTTTTTTTTATTTCTTAGCATAAGCAAAGGTGCCTACTATTGTTGATGTTTTGTGACTGTTTTTGGAAAGTGTAAAATATGCTACATCAGGTGAAAATTTTGAGAACAATATAAAACTTTTTGCTATGTTTAAAATGGACAAGTAGAAAAAGAAAATTGCATAAAAAACTGCATAATTTATTTTCAAAAAAGCTGTACCTTTTATGTTTAAAATGCTCTCCTTGAGCTACAGACAAGCGTCCTTACCTAGACTGGGATTATGTCATCAGTGCGCTGCAGTCAGCAGCAAGAATTTCTTCAGTCTCCTCTTCCTCGGTGATCACTCCAACTGTGACATTTTAGTCAAGAACAGCACAGGTACCCTGATTTCCATAATTATGTTATCTCTGAGCTAGCTTTTCCATTTCCATTTGACTCCAGGAAACAAACCCCTAGCCTGTATAGTGTCTGAATAAAGGTAGTATTGTCGGTGGGAGTACTGTGATCTTTGCGACAGGTAATCAATGCTTTTACATTTGCACTTTACTTAGCTTTACAATGGATATCTTACAGGAATAGTGGTTCCCACTTCTAATAACCTTTACAGTTGTACAGGCCTAGGAACTCAAGCATGCAGACAACACCAGAAGGGTACCTTAACTCTCCAGCATCTAATAAAACCAAAGTATTAGTTTTAGGGGGACTGACACTTTAAGGCTTCATGCACACGAGACTTTAAAAAAACAGCCCAAAAACGTCAGTAGCTTATCAGGGATGTTTTCAGCTTTTACCAGCGTTATATTACCACTGTTTTTTTGTGTTTTTAAAGGGCCAGCGTTTTTTTTTTCCGATTGGTCTAAAACTTTGAAAGACATTGGAGATAGACGTTTTTGAGCATTTTTGAGCATTTGAACATTTTTACAGCTGAAAAATGTCCAAAAAAACCCTCAGCTCTTGGGTTTTTTTTACAGCTAAAAAATGTCACTGCTAAAAACAGCTGATAACAGCCTGTGTGTGCATGAACACATAGGATAACATGAATAACATGATGGAGGGTTTATTGACTGTAGAAAAAAAGTCTGCTGCTGAAAACAACTGCTGAAAAACAGTCAAAAAACGTCCTGTGTGCATGACGCCTAAGGGCCGGTTCACACTGCTGCGGTGCAAATTTACCGCAAATTTATTTATTTATTTTTTTTTTTCAAATATGACTTTTATTAAAGTGAGAAGGCAGGCAAAACAAGATACATTTACATTACGTAATTCACGTGTATAGCCCCATAGCAATTTACCGCAAATTTAATATGATTGCGGTGCAAATTTTTAAGTGCATGGCTTTTTGTGACAAGTGCGATTTCTACATGTGTTGGTGCGAATCTACTGTAAAGCTGGAGCTGGAGGGGGAAGCTATCGCAGTGATGTGAATGGGAGATTGCGTTTTCAATCCGTGTTCTATTGTAGTCTATTTTGCACAGCACAAGATATTCAATGTGACCACATAGAATCAACCATTTTGATCTCAACCAAACCTTTTTGGTAGCAAATGGAACACAATAATAACCTTTTTTGTGATTAAGTACATGGAAAAATTGACATTTGATTTAATCTTCAAATATGTTGTTTTCTAAAAAAAAAAATGGAAATAAAAAAATAAGAACTCCATATTTTTGTAAGCTTATCCCCCTCCTTTTCTCTAGCTCTTAGGCAAGCCATAGATGATGCATTTTTTGTTCATCCAACCAGCAGTTTGAATGAAAAAAAAAAAAATCTATTCCCCCCATCAACACACTGATGGGGGAATCTCTCCTGCAATGTCATGGCTATAGTGACTATCAAGTGGGATAAAACCCCAACAGGCTAGAAAATTAAGCATAGGTTAAAGCCACACTAGTGGAGTTTTTTACTGGTAATTTTCAACAATGAAATCAACAATGAAGTCTAACATGCTGTACAGAAAAAATATATTATATACTCTCCAACCAGGACTTTCATGTAGTAACATGTAAATGGGACAGGCCTATTGTGGCTAATATATATATATATATATATATATATATATATATATATATATACTGCTCAAAATAATTAAATGAACACTTTTTAATAAGAGTATAGCATCAAGTCAATGAAACTGATGGGATATTGATCCGGTCAGTTAAGTAGCAGTAGCAGAGGGGGTTGTTATTCAAGTTCAGCTGCTTTTGTGTTAATAAAATTATAGGTGCACTAGATGAGACAACCTCCAAAACAGACATGGTTTTACAGGTGGAGGCCATTGACCTTTTTTTTTCCCTACTCATCTTTTCTGACTGTTTTCCACTAGTTTTGTATTTAGCTATGGTCAGTGTCACTACTGGGAGCATAAGTTGATATCTGGACCCTATAGAGGTTGCACAGGCAGCCCAACTCCTCCAGGATAGCACATCAATACATGCCATTGCCAGAAGGTTTGCTGTGTCTCCCAGGGCATGGGAGCATGGATGAAATTCCAGGAGAAAGACAGTTACTCTAGGAGAGCTGGACAGGACCATAGAAGGTTCTTAACCCATCAGCAGGACTGGTATCTGCTCCTCTGTGCAAGGAGGAACAGGGTGAGCACTGCTAGAGCCCTACAAAATGACCTCCAGCATGCTACTGGTGTAAATGTCTCTGACAAAACAATCAGAAACAGACTTCATGAGGATGGCCTGAAAGCCCGACATCCTCTAGTGGGCCCTTAGCTCGCTGCCTGGCACTGTGGAGCTCAATTGGCATTTGCCATAGAACACCAGAATTGGCAGATCCACCACTGGCGCCCTGTGATTTTTACAGATGAGTGCAGGTTCACCCTGAGCACATGTGACAGACGTGAAAGGGTCCGGAGAATTATGCTGCCTGTAACATTGTTCAGCATGACCGGTTTGGGAATCTCCACAAGATAACCTAAATCCAGTCCGCTCACACCCCCGGTAAGTTACTATAGTTAAGGAAGTAGCAGATCCTTGACCGACGTATGAGGTGTACTCCGTCCTCCTTGGGTCCTGGGTGACGTGGTCGTATACCAAACTGTTACCCAGGTTCTTAAAGTAGGACTATGGATTACCGTCAGTCTTACGGTAACAGATCCGACATCTCCAGACACGTAGGGAGGTACCTATACGGAGGGGTCCGGTAGTGACTCGGTGGTGGTTTGGCCAGTACGACTTGTTACAATGTCCGTCGTATTAAGAGGCCTGGGAAAGTGCAGACAGTGTACACGAGTCCCACTTGGAC
>BLSH010276046.1:2474949-2493523 GCA_018402905.1 Glandirana rugosa | reverse complement strand
ATTTTATGCAGGCCCCGTTGGATAAAAGAGCCAAAGACAGTTGCAGAGAAACGGGATCGTGCTGGAGGACCAAGGCTGGAGGCGAAAGCAGAAGCCTGGAGGAGGTGGAGGTATTGGTGTCCGGGTAGTTTGTATTGCTCCAAGAGTCGTGAGGGGGCAAGGGGGTGCACTTTGCGGTGTCAAATAGTTGACTGAATTTGGTAAGACCCTTTGTGGCCCAATGTTTGAAGACAGGTTCTCGGTCCCCCTGGGGGAAGAGGGGGTGTCCGCGGATGATTAGCTGTTCTGGAAGATGATGGGGTGTTTTGCAAAGTTTAAGGGTTTCCCTCCATGGCACTGCAGTGTCTCTGATCAAGATATTGTTCTTAAGATGCAAGGGGATGTTGTTAATCCCACAAAAAAGGAGGTTAGAGATGGTGTAGGGGGAAGACATTTCTGCTTCGAGCACATAGTTGCAATATCTGGATGATTTGGTGGTCCAGTCCAAACCTACCCTTAGAAGGCAGGTCAGATTGTATAGTCTTGCATTGGGAAGGTTAACTCCTCCTTCTGTTTTTAGATGGACAAGCTTCGACAAGGCAATGCGGGGTTTGCGTCCACACCAGAAGAAAGTGGAGAGTACGGAATGTAGTCTAGTGACGTCTTTCTTTGTGTTTCAACAATAATGGGATTGTCTGTAGTGGGTATAGCAGTTTCGTGAATATGTTGCCCACTGCTTCAGGTGTTGTATCATTTTTTGGATCGTGGGGACAATGTTTAGGTGATAAATGGAGGAAGGGGTTCTTCCTATTTTAATACCTAGATACGTAATGGAATTTTTGGCAAGGGGGAATACAGAGGATGTCGCCCATTGGGGGGGGTTAGAGCTGATATAAGTGGGAGGATTTCACTTTTCGAAAAGTTGATACGCAGGCCCGAGCATTGTCGGAAGCAGGTGAAGGTGTCTTTAATTGTCAGCATATCTGCCTCTGGGTTGGTGGAGAATATTAAGATGTCGTCCGCGAAGAGGGCTGTTTTCAATGCTTGGGAGCCTATGCGGATACCGGAGAGTGATGGGTGTGAATTTAAGTATATTGAGAGAGGTTCTAAGGCTAAATTAAGAGTAAGGGGGACAGAGGGCATCCCTGCTTAGTTCCCTTGTGAAGGCGGAACGCGTCAGACACCATGCCAGCTGCTACCTCCCTTGCCGTGGGAGTGGAGTACATAGCATCCACTAGACGATGGAAGGGACCGAAAAAGCCAAAATCATCAAGGACCAAACTGAGCCAATGGGAAACATTATCAAAGGCTTTTTCCGCGTCTAGTGTTATGATCGCTGGGTCCCCGACGTGCCCCGTCTTTGCCCACTCCAGAACCATAAGGACCTTCCTGATATTGGAAGTGGCTGATCTGCCCTGGGTGAAACCCGCTTGCGCTGGGTGAAGGAGAGACGGCACGATCAGTGCAAGTCTAGAGGCCATTATTTGTCTCTGTCTTTGTCGTATTTGGAAACACCCCCCAACCCAGACATCACACCCTATCTGGTGATACTAAGAACCATAAACACAGTATATTCACCATATTATCCATGTCATACTCTAATATTCAAAAAATAAATCAGGTCCAGTGGTGAGACTACTTTAATCAGTATTTCCAAGGTGTTAGTCCTGTCACCGGAGCTCCTATTTGCATGGTCAACCATGTCCCTCAAATCCCATCCTCTTTGTTTACATATATTAGGGAAGCTGCCATAGCCCTTCACCTAGTTCTGCCCCATGGGGCCCACCCCCCAGCACCAACCAACCTCTCAACACAAACCCTGCACCTCCTGTCCCATTATACATTGTTTGTGAAAAAAAGGTCAAAAACTGAAACCCCTTACCCCCCCTCACATAGAAAGTACATCAGTTCATCAATTCCTCTGATAGGCCGATGTCTCAGACCAAAAAAAAAAAAACATAAGAATTCAAATTTTAAAGTCCACTACTGTCCAATCGGGCACCTGAATGACCGGAATATCTAATTTAGTGAACCTCTCAGGAAGTTCTGCTGGAGTTCTTAAGGTAAATGATTGACAGCCTTTCTGAATGTTGAGATGAAAAGGGAAACCCCATCTATACGTAGCGCCTTCTTCTCGCAATTTCTCTAGCAATAGTTTCATATTGCGGCACATATGTAATGTATATCTAGATAGATCAGGCAAGATTTGAATAGAGGCCCCATCAAAAACCAATCGGACCTATTGACCATGCTTTCCTGATAATTTCCTCCTTAGTTTTATAGAAGTGAACTCTGCAAAGAGTGTCTCGTGGTCTGCTGTCTGACAAAGGGTTAGGGCCTTGGATCCTATGCACCCTATCTAATTCCAAGTCAGCTGAGAGATATTTATCCAGAATTTTATTTAATATGCCCAGGACCGCTGAACGTAGCTCCCCAGCTGTTACAGCCTGTGGTATCCCCCGAAGCTTCAGATTATTCCTCCTTCTCCTATTCTCTAAATCATCTTGATGTAGACGCATGGCATATATTTATTGTGATTGTGTAGCCATTCTCGCCTCCAATGCATTCAACCTCTGATCTGATTTATTTTGTATTTCTAGATCTGGGCCTCCTGAGATATCTCCATGTTGTCTACTCGTATAGACAATTTTTTAATAGTGTCCTTGACCTCCTTAAGCTCCTCTCTCGGTGTCTGCTGCAGGGCGAGTGTCATACGTTCCATGTCCGTTTTAGTGAGAAGACAGGAGAAAAATGCCTTAACATTGGAATCCAGCATCATGGCTGAAAGCCCTGGGGTTGTTGTAGCAACTGCTGTAATGGCTGCTATAGTGGCATTGGTACATGTGATGATGTTTGTTGTTTATTTATATACTGTATATACTGTGTTTGCAAGTGCCCGTTGCTATGCTGATTTTCATGACTACTGCTGGGTGATGAGAGAGGTGGTGAGAGAGGTGGTGTCCTCAGGACCTCCTGACGTATCTTATGTTGTGCATACTGTCTTTTCAATGTCTCAGATTGCTCAGAATAATCTCAGCAGTCTCAGCCCGGGCCTGCACATCCCCAGGTATGTTAAAAGTCTTAGATGTCTTAGCATCGCCTACCTCTCTTGCGACGGTCACGGGCTGCTCCATTGCAGATGCGCTACCTCTCTCATCTGCCGTCTCCTCCATGTGTTGGCCCATCAGCATGCCCTCCTCCTCAACCTCCGAAGTCGGCACTGACATGCAGACCGCCTCTGGTGCGTGCTCCAGAGGAATCTCCGTAAACTGCTCGGCAAGTGTATTGGCTGATAGCCGCACCTGCACACTGATGGATGTCTGCTCTGAGGGTGGGGAGAGCTGCAGCGGGCTGACCGAAACCTGTTCTGAGGGGAGAGAAGTCTGAGGTGCGAAAAATTTTGTAAGTGACGTGCTACGGGTGACCGGACCAGGTCTCGACGGCTACAATAGCTTTTTCTGTGCTCTCCTGGAGCCCTTTGGCATGCTTCGATGCCCTTATGCCTTCGCCTCAAAACAGTATATCAGGCTTGGTGTACCAATGCTCCAACAATCCTACGCTCGGCACTCTGATTCAGGGAAGGGTACCCAGGGCGGTCTGTCGGCAACTCTTCAAATTCACGCTGTTAGTTAGGCAATCAGCTGTACATTCCCAGTATGGATGGAGCTCCCGGAGCTTCACTCACTCACTCCGCCATTGCAGAGCCACGCCCAGCCACGGCCCGGGCGCTTGCTAGTTTACAGTGTTTTGATCGCTGAGATGGGATGTTTGAGGGCTGTACGCTGTGAGATTGATAGAGTGGGAAGAGCCAGGTCGGGGCTGTTGCGTGGGTTTCGTCAAAAGTATTTTTTGCGGAGTATTATAATTTCGAAAGGTGTTTACGAAACAGGGCTAGGATTTTTGTGGGGTTACATGAATAGGTATCTTTCACCAGTTTCAAGTGGATGGGTTTGTGTGTGCGGTCAAATCTTCTAAGAGTCAGAACAAGAAAGGTATCTGGCTTATTGCCTTTCATGTATAGTTTATGCCTAGATCGGCAGAGTGTTTTTTTGGCAGATCCCATAAGGAAGAAGTCTAGTTCCAGTCTGGCTTTGTCTAAGGCTTGTCTATGTTGGGGAGAGGGATCATCTAGGAAATGCCGTGTAGGTCCGATAAAAGGTGGATTCTAGCTGTCGATGTAGGGCTTGGCGTTCTTTTTAAGAAAAGTGGATTTGCTTATACAAACCCCACGGAGAATGGGTTTATGGGCTTCCCATAGTGTTAGAGGAGTAATGTCATCCGTGGAGTTATGAGATAGGATTACTTAATCCTTAATAGCCAAACAATGTCCATTCTGTGTGAGGGATGTATGAGGAGAGAGTCCTTAAGGCACCAAGAAGTATCAACCTGTAGTGGTACCAGGGATTCTAGTGATGTGAGGATGGCATTGTAATCTGTCCATGCGTAAGGTAGGATGGTGGATGAAAGGAGGGCTGGGGAGTTCTCGATGGATATTAAGATGTGGTCTATATGAGAGAATGCTTTGTGGGGGTGGGAGTAGTAAGTAAATTCTTGTCTTGCAGGGTTAGCTTCTTGCTAGGGGTCAAGGAGGGAGTGTTGCTGTAGCAGCTGTTGAAAGGTGAGTTTGTTTGGCCTAGAGGAGGATGAGAAAGGTGATTTATCTATAAAGGGGTAGACCAGTTGGTTAGAGTCTCCACCGATCAATAATGTGCCTTGTTTGTGCTTATTAATGACTTGCAGCAAGTGGGAGAGAAATGAGGTGGGATTTTGGTTCGGGGCATAGTATGAAACTACGGTTACTTCCTCATTGAGGAAGGTGACCTGTGAGAATTATGTATCACTATCTGCCTTCTGGATCTTCGGTCTCTGCCCGGAGCATAAAGGGAGCTGTACGATGAAAGGCAATCAAGACCCCCTTTGGTGTCCGCGGAAGCAGTAAATACCTGAGTGTAGGCTGGGCTGAAGGATTTGGGAGTGCACTTTTTGGTAAAATGTGTCTCTTGCAAACAAATGACATGAGCTTTGTCAGAGGCAAAGGATCGGAAGGCCTTGACTCATTTGTGTGGGTTGTTCAAGCCTTGGACATTAAGGCTAACAATATTTAATGGGGCCATAGTGGGTAGCAGTAATGAGGCTAGTTGTAAATTAGAAGCCTTGAGCGGGACCACCCCCCGGAAGGAGAAGGGACAGGCAGAGAGAAGGAATCAGGGGCGGAGATAAAGTTGAATATGCAATGTATGATGACATGAGAGAGTCAGGAGGAAGGGAGAAGAGTGAAAACACTGAACTCATCCGTCTGACTAGGTTGAGCAAACCTAGTCGGGGGGTTGAGGCATCGAAAGAGGGTCTACATGAGGCTTCTGAGGGCAAAGGTGGGGGCTGCAGTGACAGCCAATTAAGGGTCACACCAGCCGCGAACTATAGGCAAGTGATGAAGATTATATGAGGTGAAAGGGTCAGGTTATAAAGGAAGCTTAAGAGCTTAAGAGGTACGGCATGGTGAAGAGCCGGGCTGATACCCATATTTTAATATAACCGGGAGCTGGTAGTATCTAGAAATGGGAACATATATCTTGGGATGCGGGTACTAGGGTTAGTGAGTAGATATGGTAATAAACTGCTACCGATATCCATATAACGCCACGTGGTTTGGGTAGAAAGTTGAATAAATACTTATATTGATCTCAGGATATGATCGCTTCTATATAAAGCATTAGTGCATAAGAAAAATCATCAACACTATTATTTTTAGGGAACAGAAAGGCATCTATGGAACATTGCCCATAAATGGGCTCCTGGAGATAATATAAGAACAACAGTATAGGATTGTGCAAGGATCAGGGTGTATGTACATCTTTTATGCCCCATTCCCAGAAAGGGTGGGTAAAGAACTTTAGTACAGAACTAGAACTAGAACTATAGTACAAAAAAAGAGATTAACTTTCTCCAGGAGACCATGTAAACTATGGGCAGGTAACAGAACAACAAAAGATGCATGTGAAATAGGTCAGTGGAAAGTGAGGGTACCCACTGGGGTGTAAAAGTGGGATTCTCAGCTGTTGTGGAGGTCATCCTCAGTCCATAGAGTCAGGTGGAACCATAGGAGGGGAGGCCAACCTGCCTTCTTTGGAAGAGCCATAGTTGTTTGCTGTAGGCATGTGGAAGGGACCCTTCTCCGAGATGGAAGCAGAGCATCGGTGTTGGCACTGATCTCTGGGCGGGAATGACGGAGTAGCGAGGTGCAGATTCTGGAGGAGGGATTGCAGATCTTCTTTCGTTTTGCAGGAGTGCTTGCGGCCTTGATAGGTGCATCGGAGGGAGAAAGGAAACCCCCAATTGTAGCTGATATAGTGTTGTTGCAAGACCTGAAGCTGTGGTTTAAACAATCAATGTTTAGAGATGGTTGTTTGGGAGAGATTGGCGATTAGCTGGTATTCATAGCACTGGAACTTGAGGGAGCCTCGTTGCCGTGCTGCATTAAGGAGCTGCTCCTTTGTATGGTAGAAATGGAGTTTGGCGACTATGTCACGCAGGGGTCCCTCAGATTTGAAGGGGGTGAGAGCTCTATGGATGCGGTCCATTTTTAGATGTTCGATGGGGATGGATGGGGAGAACTCCTGGAAAAGAGCAGTGATGGTAGATTGCAGGTCGAGCACTGGGGATGCCCCGGAAGCACAGATTGGACCTACAGGCCCTATTCTCATAGTCCTCCAATTAGGTTTGAAGAGTTAGATTTTCCTCTTTAAGGGTTTCCAATTCTTTAGTGTGGTTGCCTAGGATAGCCTCTAAGTCATCCACCCTCTGTTCCAGTTCTGATGTGTGCTGGCCCCGCTCCCTGATCTCCTTAGTAAGACAGTGATCTTATCTCATGTGTGTTTGAGCGCTCTCTGTAACATACGCTCAAACTGTGGGTCCAGCTGTGTTGTTGAGGCTTGTGAGAGCAGTGGAGATGCTAGTAGCTCCGTGTCTGACTTGTCTCCATATGGCAGCTGCTTATTCCTAGGGGAGCGTTGTGTTCCTACATGTGATGGAGATTTTGGTGGAGGCCCTGGCCAGGACCTTGTGGATTGTTTTGGCCTTTGGCTTCTGGTGGGAGCCACCCAGCACCATGGAAGCCGCTCTGGTGTGTTCCTCTACTCTTATGCGGTTATGTGGTGTGAGACCCTGAAGAGGCTTTAGCGGCAGTTTGTGTGATGAGGAGCCGTCAGGCAGACATGACCGGCTCGGACGACTTTGCGCATTCACCCCCCCCAAGCCCACCCTTTTTTGAAGCAAATTAGAGCAATGTGTCCGGCGCCCTGCATGTAGATTAGGGGCAGGGGGTATGGATTAGGGGGGCGGCACCCCTGCACCCCTTATGGACGAGCCGCCACTGGTAGAAAGGGAAAGACAGCAGATATACATGTAAAACTTATGTAGGGAGATTTGTTTCATCTCTGTGTATGATCTGAGGCTGTTCACTTCACTGGGTATAGGAGAGGGTTTACAACAACCACTTGGTTTGCAAAAGGCAAATCGACTGTTCATTTCACAAGATAATTTGTCCCAGAGCTCAGTGAATGTGGGGAAGTTTCACACAAAGAATACCAAATAATATGCAAGAAAAAAAAATGTGTTTGCACATGATTGGATGTTGGAATTTAGCAGAGCTTCACTTCATTCATAAAGCTCTCGGATGAATTACCTTGCAAAGTGCAACTTCCTTTGCAAAGGGAACAGACTATTTGTAGTAAATCAATCCTTGATTACTCATGCTTTCCATATCCACACAGAATGACCTTGCCAAGCTGAGTGACTAACGTAAAGTGCCAACACTTGAGCAGTGTTGTTACTATTGAAACATTTTAAGGTAGGTCAGGTTAGCTTTAAAACAATCCTTGTCATGAACCTAACCTCTTACCCCTTTATCTCTGTCCATAAAACAATAAACAAACAAACAAAAAAAAATGTATAATTCTGATCTTTATTTTTTTCATTTTAAACAATGCAATTTTGTACACTATCTTATCAGACCTTTTTATAGTTGGAAACAGGAATAAATGTTTGCCTTGACACTACTGTTGCAGTTGCCTACATAAGTAATTATTTTCAGGCTTTAGATTCATTTAAATATGCTAGTTAAATTTTGTAGGAGTTGGAAATAGCTTGAACCTGTATTGTAATAACTATAAACATGAAAACACTTTGCATACTGTGTCTTTGTTCAACAGAAACAAAAAAGAAGTCATATGGCTTTTACCTTTTGAACAAATAACTTTTAAAGACACAAGCCCAGAATGTGACAGCTCTAGGCTTGTGAGATAAAGAAAACAATCACTCACTTACTAACTGTCCCTAAAGACTCAGGGTACTACAGCTTCATTAACGTCATCTTAATTGAATGTCAACCAGGTTTGCATTGACTCATAAAGCTGGGACTGATTGCACTGAAAATGTTCTCAAAATATTAGATAATATAGTACATCTCATAATGTGGAACTGTTCTATTAAAAGGGATGAAAGCCAAGCTCTATTGAGAAACTCAATTCCCATGTGCATTTCAAAGTAGCACAATTAATACTGTATGAAGATGAAAGGAACTTTTTCTTGATTCTGCACTGGTCAGCATGAGCTTCAACTAGCCAGTATAACATCAGTGTACTGTGCTGTGATGATTAGGAGAGACTATATTACCACTAATATAATTGAAATTCATAAATTAATTAGAAGTCAAGAAATATGAAGTCAATGCGGTGCAGTTTATTACATTCATTTGTTTTAGTCTAAAAGTATATCTAGTACCAAAAAGCAAAATTTCATATACTGCAGCTTACTAGTCCTTATATGTAGTGGCTGCATTACTTTTCTTTTTCCTTTAATTTAACCTGCTAATCCCACAAAGAACACCCTTTCTATCCTTGCACATATGCTCTCATTTGTCCATTGTATCTACTTGTAGCACTCACCCTTGGAAAGGCCTGCTGAATAGTCCCAAGGTTATCTTTCCAAGTTACTGTATCAGAAGCCAGGCACACAGCTTCAATCACTCTTCTGGCTCAATTAACAGTTTAGGGGTATCCCTTTTTATGCTTTATTAGTAGTTAAACTTGGACAGGGCATGGGGATGCTGTGGGATACTCTAATAACCCAGCATAGTGACACAAGGACACTTTTCACTTTCTTAGAGCTTCTTAGAACAGTCCTTGCCACAGAAACTAAAGGGCTGAGCCACACTGTAATACCATAGAAAATGACCAAATCTGAGCAAGAACTGGCACTGATGCACAGGGAATAATACCAGCACATAATCGCTAGGATCTTACACACAGGTCTGTACTTACAAATGTTTCTAGATACTTGGATGCCTCCTGTGATGAACTCGGGTATCAGATCACTGCCCTCCTCACTGACTGGTGACCGAGGACCCCCCTGATCTCACACTGCGCTTGTCATGAACGTAAAAATACCATTCTCAGCTGCTTCCAGCACAAAGATTCTCCAGCTTGCGGGACCACCATCTAAATGCCAGCAGCCTGAGAGCGATTGTCACCGGGCAAATTTAAGCAATTAAACCTTTCACTGCCACTGAGGTTCTTTGGACTGAGCAAGAGGAACTCGAGATTTTAGCAATACCACTTGTGATTTTAGAATAACCACCAGTTATCCTAAACATTAGCGCTCTTCAAAGGAACAGGTATCTTATAGCTTGCATTAAGAGCTTTAGGGACAAGATTAACACTTTTCAGAATAAGGTTTAATAATGAAAAGGTCAAAATTGGTGCAAATAAAATATTTACAGAAATATGGTGTTACAAAGAAATTAAAGACATAATATACAGCAGCAAAGAGATAAGACAGAATGGAAGCGGAAAAGTTTACTTGCATTTAAATGTCCATGATTAATCAGAGATTCATTGATGAGTCCACAGGTTCTCTGATGTTCATGCTTTGATGGTAAAGTGAGAACTCAGCACTGTCTGGTCTATTCCCCTTTTCTCTGGGGGTGGGGCCATATGCCCCTGACCACTCACGTGGGTAAGGAGGGCACATGGGCTGTCCGTGGTGGACCTTGGAATAACAACCTTCCCTGATATGCAATTTGCAGTATAAAAATCATATCTCGGGAGGGGGTCACAGTGCAGCCCCAACATTAAGGAATTCAAGCTCAGCATGCACAGTGCATTAAAATAAGTCTAAACACAACAGACTTGTCACTCTCCCTTACCCTGGGAAGAGGAGAAACTAGCAGTGGCTTCCCGTATGATCAAATTCATCGACGTTTGGATTCGTTTTATTCGGTATTAATTTCTGCATTCAAATATATACTTTTTATTAAGATGTCACGTTCCTATCTCGAGTTATGACATGTGGGCAAATTTTACCTTTAAAATTGCTTGAGGGTCTCTGGAATGTTACAGATGCCTGAGGGAGGGGGTTTATGGCCCCTATCATCTCAGGCATCCTGCTCTGTCTCTTAATGGATCTGATTTATTGGTTTATGATCAGGCTTGGCAAAACACATCCAGGCCTTTTGGAGCCTGTTACTAGGACCTAGGAATTCCTAAGTTGATGGGAGGGGGGACGAGGAGTGAGGGGTTTCCTAAGTTAGAACTGACATGGCTGCCAGTTTTTGTGAGTCCTGCATGTGATATCATTACATCTCCCCCCTTAGGTGGTTGCATGGGAGGGGAATGCAATTCTCCTCCTAACACAACCCCCTATGGCTGACTTGCCACGTGGCACCGCAAGTATGCCTGGCCAAGGCGTTTACCTTTGTGCGGACTGGCCCATTTGCCTTGCTGGAGAACCAGACTCCCTTTTAAGGAGTGGGTTGTTCTAGGTTGTTCTAGAAGCACTGTTGCGCCCACAAGGTAGGTTGTGATGGGCGAGTAACCGGCGGCTGTAACCACCTGGATCATGAGGCAGCTTCCACCCCGGAAGGGGCCCACCAGACCACAAAACACTTCTGTTCAGACGCGGCATAGGTTAACAGAGGGGGTGCCTTCCTGCCTAGGTAGAGGATGAGATATTTCTCTTCTGTCTCATCCCTCTGGCCCAGTGCTGCACCTGACCCAAAGGGATTGGCACCGATATGCACCAGGACCAGGCCGTGGTTTCCCAGGGTCCGTGTCTCAGGTGCACAGGCCAGTACCTTTGTCAGGAGGGCATGGTCCTCCTTACACACTGACATTGAGGATACCATGTCTGTTGGTGCTCGGGTTGGTCAGTCAGTCACAGGTTCAGCTGGGCCCCAATAGTAGCACTCCCGCATTCTATTGTATCCAGCTGTACCCAGGAATGACACAACCAGTATGTTGGCTTGACGAGGACACCAGGCCATGCTAGCCTCAACCTTCCCAGTTCCTAACCGCTGGGTGCTTTCTCCTCCCTGCTGTTTCCAGTACTGAACAGCTGACATGCCCATTTGATAGTTATTAGGGAGAGCTGTCAGAGTGGGCCCTGCCAGGTTGTTCAGGACTGCTGACAGGAGCACCAGGTGCTCCACCCAGACAGGGTCAATCGCTTCCAGGTCCCTCAAGCAGGTCACTTCCCAAGGTTCCATCTCACCCATTAGGTCAGTCTGAACCTCTAGAGAGGTGACTGGTGCGTTCTCAACCCCAGGTAGCATTGCGGCCAAGGCAAGCAAGCCACACGGGGTGATGAAGGCTGACTCATCCTGAGCCTTCTGTGTTAGAGGGGTTGGTCCACACCTCCTGCTCAGGTCAATGATAGTGAGACAGTGGGCATCTGCCAGCTGCTCTGGAACTTCATGGTTTCTGGGCATGGGGGAGACCCCAACCGCAGGGTGGGCATTCAGCATTGTAAGGCCCCCCAGAAGCCTGGTCGTCTGGCTTCTTTTAGGAACCAAGACGACAGGGGGTGTCCAGGCTGTCCGAGCTCCTTGAATGACCCCTGACTGCAATATTCCCTCTGTTTCTTTTGTCACGCCTGTCTGCACTTCTTGTGAGACAAGGTGGATTGCAGGGGTGAGGGGAGGATACACCCTGCCGCCCACCCTGTGGACGCCATAGTGTGCCCTCCCAGGGTTTCCCATGACCCTGACATGACACGTGCTAAGGACTGCCAGCATTAAAGGTACCTAGAGGGAGAAGGGCCCTGGTAGCTGACGGCCTAAGCCCACTCCCTGAGTGTCAGCTACCCCATCTAACAGGGCACCTATCTCTTCCCCTTCAGGTGTACTGTCTCTGGCCATTTTGACTTCACCTGTATCCTCACAGACCATATCAGGTGACACCTTCAACCAATGCCTCTTAGGTTGACTGGACACAATGAGCAGTGGTTTAACCCTTCCAGTCTCCAGGCCCCCTGTTGACTGACCTGTCAAACCCATCTGTTCATTGTCTTTTTCAGGCTTTCATTTATCTTTCTCAGCAGGTAAGCTGATAGCTAGCCTGTTGAATGCTGCAAGGCTTGTGTGTGTCAGCAGTGCTAGCTTTGCTGTATTACCACAAGGACCAGCCAGCCCTCCAGTGACACACACAGACCTCGGCTGGGAGGCACAGTCCTCTGGATCAGAGCACAGAAATGGACCACCTGGGCACTCCTTGGTTCTACAGCCAGAGACAGTGTCTCTTGCCCCCGTTCAGCATTGTGAGTGACCTTCAACAAAGACAATACATTATTACATTCAGTAATTACATTTTTATCATCAACTACACATGCATCTGATATTGGCACATGCAGGGGGACTTCCTCTCCTCTTCCCCTCTGCAGAGGCATAGTATGACACAAGAGTGCCTAAGTCAGCACCCAACAGAACGCCTGTGGGGATCTCATCTGTGACTCCCACCTCTCTCATTCTACTCCCAGCACCCCAATCAATAAAAACATGGGCACGGGGTACTCGTGAATGGGTCCTCCAACTCCGGTGAGGCTAAAAAACTTCCCAGGGATGATGACCCTTCTTTCTATCACCTCTGGTCTGACCAAGGTGACTTCAGCTCCAGTGTCCCGGAAACCCATTACAATCCGGTGGCCCACGATCACTGGCTGCAAGTTGGCATTGGTTCCTTGATGTTTCCCACTGACGAACAACACAGTGGAAGGGTTGCTGGTCGGTTGGCCAGATGATGTCATCTTCTTCTGCTCAGGGTACTGTGTTCAAAGATGGCTAGGCTTGCCACAGGAGTAACGCCTGTGGTTGTCAGTCAGGGTGGGCTTGGCACCAGGAACTGCAGGTTCAGACCGCTGAGAAGCTTGGTTGGCAGGCATAGGAGGGGTTGCCACGTGCGATTTTCCCCCTTTCCAGCCATTCGGTGGGGCCTTGCAATGGTCCAATACCCGAATACTGATGAAGGTATCGGCCAGTTCTGCTGCGGCTTTAGCAGAACTGTGTCATGAGACCATAGTAAACATTCTGTCTTGAAACCTCATTCTGTCTTGAAACCTAAGCAATCTGTTGCCTACCTTTGCTGCATGTGTCCCGTTAAAGGCCGGGCCTGCCTCACCTGTGAGCTTTAGTAGGCCTTCCTCAGCTGGCCTCCGCCCCAGGCCTTAATTGGTAACAGGATATAAGCCTGGCAGTACAAGGCTGCATTGCTGATCAACGTTTGTTTGTGTTTGGCTTCAGTGTGATGTCTCCTTTGGTTGCTTTGAGTCTTATCCGTGTTCTGATCCTTGGCTTGTCTGACTATCCCTTCCTGCCTGATACCTCGATCTTTGGCTTGTTCTCGGTTTCTCCTGTTTGCTTGTAGCCCTGACCCTTTGCTATTCCTCTGACTATTCTTGCTTATTCCTGTACTGCTGCTTCCCCTCTTCCATCTGTAGCCATCCGAGCCTGAGCTAGGGGACCCTGGGGGTCGCAACCTGGATCCAGTTGCAGCCAAATCCATCCTCACCACCAGAGGCTCTGGTGAATACCCCCTGGCTCTTTCCGCGCCCTGGGGAAACCGATGCACTAGCTCCCTGTGTTCCAGTGTCTGTGCTCTAGGGGGCCCTCTCCCTGTATCAGCCGGTTCTACTCAGCAGCAGTCAGCCATAGGTCCACAACCTTGCAGTGCACATCGCAACCTTAGCGTGCACTTCGCACTTCAGTGGTGCAATTCCTGCGTGCGCATCCGTCACCTGACCCCAGGTGCCGTGACAAACTGAGCTTCCGCTCTAACACAAACTGTCCGACGTTTGGAGGACAGATATGCAAAAGCTGATCTTCAATCATGAAATCTTCCAGGGTCAGGCCCCTAGTCCACTGTTGAAGGTGGTACCTAAACAGCTTAACACATCCATATAGGAGTCCCCAGGGCATTTTTGCAGGGCCCTCAACGGTTTTCGGTACACTTCCAGGGTTAGTCAATATTTCTGAATGATCGCAGCCTTTATGGCATCGTAGTCTTCGTCCTGCTCCGCTAGCAGGTCGACATATGCGTCCAGGGCCTTGACTCGTAGCCCTGGTGTCGGGTACCGGGCCCATTGTGCTGGGGGAAAATGGTACTGACGACAAGTTTTTTCAAACGACAGTAGATACACGTCAATGTCACTGTCCTTTTCCATAACTGGAAATTTGGTGGCTGGGCTTGCAGGCAGAGGGGTGTCACTGTGCTCTAGAGATCCGAGGTTCTGAGCCTGTCATTGCTGTTGGAGTCGCAACATCTCCAGTTCGTACTGATGATCAGCCTCCCTCTGAGCAGCCTCTCTCTCAGCCCGGCGTTCTTCTTTCTCAGCCTGGCGTTCCAGAAACTGCAAGTACATCCCAGGATCCATTTCATTGAGGCGCTCTACGGTTTCCTGCAGTTGAAGAGAGTCTATGATGGTTGCAGGCAATCTGGGGCTGGCCTGCTCCTGCCGTGGCCGAGAGGGGACATTCAGGGGTATTCTCGTGTCAGAACCACTGGGCTTTGGAGTACCAGGAGCCCCTACAGCTTCAATTTCCCCTGGAGTTCTGGTCTGCTCGGATATCGTACTTCTGTGGGCCTTTATCATGTCTCCACGAGTTTTGTCACTGACGTCAAGGCCTCTTGTTGTACACTCAGCAGTCAGGCCATCTTTGCTCATCTTCTTATAGCCTGATACCCCAGATATTTTGCAAGTGGAAAAGATGGAACAGAAAGCAGAGATAGAAAGGAGCTGTAGGAAGGAGTTGTTGCAATATGTCTCTTTAAAAAACAAAAAATATGCACCAGCTTGTCTCTACCTACTGTTTCCACAAAGATTACAATCCTTCAGTGGAGAGCTAATTTCTAACAATGCACTGAATGCTCTTAAGGCAAAATTATCCAACCACTGCCAACCAATATGTGATGAACTCGGGTATCAGATCACTGCCCTCCTCACTGACTGGTGACCAAAGACCACCCTGATCTCACAACACGCTTGTCACTAACGTAACTATACCACTCTCAGCTGCCTCCAGCACAAAGATTCTCCAGATTGCGGGACCACCATCTAAATGCCAGCAGCCTGAGAGAGATTGTCACCGGACTAATTTAAGCAATTAACCCTTTCGCTGCCACCATCTCTTCTTTGGACAGAGCAAGAGGTACTCAAGATTTTAGCAATACCACTTGTGATTTTAGAATAACCACCTGTAACACAAACTGTCACCGCAGACAGATGAGTTATCCTAAACCAGTGGTTCTCAACTCCTGTCCTCGGGACCCACTAACAGGCCAGATTTTAAGTATCACCTTGGGGAGATGCAGATTAGAATGCTGCAATCACTGAGCAGCAAATTATTTCACTTGCGATTTATTTCAGTTATCTTGCAAAACAGGCCTGTTTGTGGGTCCTGAGGACAGGAGTTGAGAACCACTGTCCTAAACAGTAGCGCTCTTCAAAGGAACAGGTTCGTTATAGCTTACATTAAGAGCTTTAGGGACAAGATTAACACTTTTCAGAATAAGGTTTAATAATGAAAGGTCAAAATTGGTGCAGATAAAATATTTACAGAAATATGGTGTTACAAAGAAATTAGAGACATAATATACAGCAGCAAAGAGATAAGACAGAATGGAAGCGGAAAAGTTTACTTGCATTTAAATGCCCATGACTAATCAGAGATTCGTTGATATGTCCATAGGTTCTCGGCTGTTCATTCTTTGATGGTAAGGTGAGAACTCAGCACTGTCTGGCCTATTCTACTTTTTTCTGGAGGCCAAGGGGTGGGGCCATATGCTCCTGACCACTCACATGGGTAAGGAGGGTCCGTGGGCTGTCCGGGGCGGCCTGTGGAATAACAACCTTCCCTAATATGCAATTTGCAGTATAAAAATCATATCTCAGGAGGGATCACGTGCAGCCCCAACATTAAGGAATTCAAGCTCAACATGCACAGTGCATTAAAATAAGTCTAAACACAACAGAATCTCTGTTACCCTGGGAAGAGGAGAAACTAGCAGTGGTTTCCCGTATGATCAAATTCATCAACGTTTGGATTAGTTTTATTTGGTATGAATTTCTGCATTCAAATATATACTTTTTTTTAAGCTGTCACATTCCTATCTGAAGTTATGACACGTGGGTAAATTTTACCTTTAAAATTGCTTGAGGGTCTCTGAAATGTCACAGCTGCCTGAGGGAGGGGGCTTATGGCCCTTATCATCTCAGGCATCCTAAGCTGTCTCTTAATGGATCTGATTTATTGGTTTATGATCAGGCTTGGCAAAACACATCCAGGCCTTTTGGAGCCTGTTACAGGAACCTAGGGATTTCTAAGTTGATGGGAGGGGGGATGAGGAGTGAGGGGTTTCCTAAGTTAGAACCGACATGGCTGTCAGTTTTTGTGTGTCCTGCATGTGATATCATTACACCTCCTTCCAATATCAGCCAGATATTTCTCCTGTGAACTCTCCAGGCCAAATTCTCAGTGAAATCTCCAGAAACAGTTCCAGCAAAAAAAATGGTAAAACAGGCCCCCCAGCTCCAACACAGCTTGGACCTTGATGATCACTTAAACAGGTCCCCCAGCTTAAATGTAGCTTGGACCGTGATGAGCAAATGTAGAAGCACAACTGGACTGGCCAGAAGGGCAGCCCTTCATGCTGGGATCTTCTCTTCCTGGACAAAAACAAGGCAGCCTCAGGCCCTAGGCTACTTATGCACTCCTCTGTCACATACTGGGCATTCTCCCTCAAGGAATGGGTGGGACTACAGAAATATTAAGACTGTGGGCTTGCCTCTTCCAGCCCTCTACATTATAAAATCTGCCAAAAGGCAGAGGGAAGCAGTCACACTTGCAGCCAGTGAAGCCTAGTACACCCCAAAGCAATTACAAACTGCTTCACTGATTACAGGGGAGCTAAAAAGAACTAAATTTACCCAGTCTATCTAGCAGCCTGTCTAAGAGGATGCTACATCTGGAGTCAGCCATGGTTGTCACACAGATTGGATTTCAAACATGTCTACCTTTGTTGATCTCCTGATGGCCCTAACAGTTTACACAATAAAGCCTAAAAAGTGAAAATGAGCATAGAACCAGTAAGCTGTGATATTTAAAATTTTTGTTTTTCGGATTTAGATATGATTTAAAGTGTTACTAAACCCACAACAGTAAAATCTGTCTGTATGTGCAGAATAGCTTGCTTGTTATACTAAGGCCACTTTCACACTGGGGCGTTTTTCTGGCGATTTTGAGCTAAAAATAGCGCCCTTATAGTGCCTGAAAAACACCCCCCCCATCCACCCCAGTATGAAAGCCTGAGTGTTTTCACACTGGGGCGGTACACTTGCAGGACGTTACAAAAAGCCCTGCAAGCAGCATCTTTGGGACGGTACACTGCCTCTGCCATTGAAATCAATGGCAAGCGCTTCCGAAGTGTCTGCATGCCGCTTCGGAAGCGCAGCACGCCGGCACTTTTAACCCCTTTTGGGGGGTCAAAAGCGACGCACTCCTGCCTGTATAGCGGCGCCATAGCGCCACTATAACAGCGGAAAATCACCACTGAAACTAGTGGTGATTTACCGCTACCACCTGCCCCAGTGGGAAAGTAGCCTACAGTGAAATTTAAGGGGTTAATCTCTGCATTGTGTAAAAAGGCTCTTTGATCTTGTATGGCCAGATACTCTACCTCTGTAATGCTATACTACATGTGTACATGGTTGTAAGCTGTGTTGTAGGTTTCCTGTTTTAGTTTTCAGGTCACATGGTCATATTTACATCACAAATGTGGCTGTGTATACAGATCCTAACTGACTGCCCAGACCCTCCCTCCTCCTCCACGCTCAGTAACTAAAAAAGAACAAAGTGGGTGGGATATTACATCTAGAATCATGGAGGATCCGCCTTCCATAAAAGCACATGGACACAGACTGCAGTGATTCCATAAATGAGATAACACCTTTGTACCTGTTTTTGCAGCCTCAGTTGCAGCCTGCAGCTGTGCATATAGGAGGTACTAAGATCTACATTATAGGGTGGGTGAAACAAGAAAAAATCAATGACTCGCACCTCCTCCTCCCTCCCAGACCCGTCAGTCAATCCTAGACATATGTGTCGGTGTAAACACTACATTTATACTGGTACACTGGACTTTTGATTTTGTCCTTTGGATGTTGTGTCGAATGTTGGTACATGTGTACATCATATCGTAATGTCTCCATCTCATAGACCGGTATGTTCTAGTTTCTCGGAAAAATGTGTTACGTCTCTAATTGGGGAATT
>BLSH010276046.1:2449347-2467027 GCA_018402905.1 Glandirana rugosa | reverse complement strand
CCGCATATGTAAACGTTGTTCAAATCACACATGTGAGGTATCGCCGCGTGCGTTAGAGCAAGAGCAATAATTATAGCCCAAGACCTCCAATGTAACTCTAAACATGTAACCAGTAAAAAATTTTAACGCATCACCTATGGAGATTTTTAAGTACCAAAGTTTGGCGCCATTTCCTGAGTGGGCGCAATTTTAAAGCGTGACATGTTGGGTATCTATTTACTCGGCGTAACATTATCTTTCACAATATACAAAAAAATTGGGCTAACTTTACTGTTCTGTTTTTTTTTTTAATTCATAAAACTTTTTTTTCCAAAAAAAACGCATTTGAAAAATTGCTGTGCAAATACCGCGTGACATAAAAAGTTGCAATGACCACCATTTTATTCCCTAAGATCTCTGCTAAAAAATATATATATAATGTTTGGGGGTTCTGAGTAATTTTCTAGAAAAAAAACAATGATTATTACATGTAGGAGAGAAATGTCAGAATTGGCCTGGTTGGAAAGTGGTTAATCCTTTGTGGGTATTGAAGTATACTGTATATAAATATATTTTTTGCCTGGAGTGTAGCATTAATTTATGTTTGTATCTGCAGTAACTTCATGTATACCATACTCTTTTGCTCTCCTGGAGGACTTAATGGCAGTTCTTCTGTGCAGTATATACTGTATATTACTGCATATTATGGCCACCAACTCTGGTGAAGTATGTACACTGGGAAATAGCAATGTTTTTTGCATCCCATACAAGGAATTTTAGGGAGCAAGCAAGAATTATTAGGATAATGTGGTCTATCAATTACAGCATGTGGGCTATTGGCAGACTTACTATCATAGTAGCCCACACAGCTGCCATAAGGCTTAAGCAGGGGGGATGGGGGTGGGGTGGGATTTCAGGTTACAAGGGATGAGAGATGAAAGACAGAAGGAAGACTTCTTATTCTTACCTGCCCATTCTGCATATAAGAAGACTTCCATCAGTGTGGCACCCACTGTGACAACTCCCCAACTTGCTGCTGTTATGTGTAATCACAGAAGCTGGCAGAGGAAGTCTTCCACTGCTCAGTTCCTCTGCAACAACGACTCATGAGATCATGTAATGCAGAGTGTAGCTGATGATGTGGTAAGTGGAAGACTGCTTCTTCTGGATTCTGTGTTTACAGGTGATAGCAGTGATCAGGCAAGCTGTCACAGTGAGTCCTGTGCTAAAGTATTCTTTAAAGGGTAACCCCACTTTCATAGGAAAAAATAGCAAATAAAACATAATATAGCATATACAAATGTTACACAAGCCATATTTTAATTTAATATTATTAAAATTACCTTTCCTTTAGGGGGCGTGTCCTGGCCGCGAGAGGAGATGGCCGCCTAATTACCGAGCTCTGCCGCTCCGCTCCTCCGTTTAGCTATTCCAGCCCCTCTACAGTGACTATTTCCCCTCCACCATAGAGGGGAACCTGCCGGGACCCGACCGGAATATGCCCAGGAAAGATAAGCAGGCGAACGGCTCCCGCAAGCTGGACTTCTACATGAGGCCTGCTCAGAGTAATGGCGCCGCTCAGCAGAACGGAGTAGGAGAAGGGCGGGCGGACCACACGATACCTACACAGGGAAGCTCTGCCACTGAGATGGATGACTGACACTGCTGCACCAGAACAAGATCAATCGCCGATCTCAGGGGACAGAGGTAAGAGACTAGCAGAGTTTCCTCTGCACTCAACCTAATAAACAGCCGCCCACTAAAAAGCAACATGACGTTGGGACCTGTAGTCCCACAATAGGAGATACCTCCATTCCCCCTCTGACAGCCTTCCCCACATCTGATAACCCTGCCTCAGAACAGGCAATTAAAACCATGCTCCTGGCGCTGCAAGCAGACCTGCACAGGGAGCTCAAAGCCTCCATTACACAATTGCAAGGGGAAGTCACATCCCTAGAAGACCGCACAACATACATTGAGCAACACTTAGAAGAAGCTACTAAAGCCCACAATAGGATGGTTGACATACAGGATGACCAAGCGGCCATAATACAAATGCTGCGCCTAAAGGTCGACGACCTAGAGGACCGGTCGCGCAGGCAAAATATAAAAATCAGAGGGGTCTCAGAATGCCTAGCTACCCCAGAAATCATCCCGTATCTACAGCAGCTCTTCCGGAAGCTCATACCTTCCCTCACCACAAAGGATCTACTCATAGACCGAGCGCACAGGGTCCGCAAGCCGCAACATCTGCCGGCATCAGTACCTAGAGATATCCTTGCGAGACTACACTACTTCCATGTAAAAGAAAACATCATGAAAGCAGTGAGATCACTACGCTCTATGCCAGAACCCTTTACCAAAATATTGCTTTTCAATGACATCTCCCCGCCACCTCTCACGTAAGACTTTCTCCCAAGTCACGGCGACCCTGATGGAACAAAAAATCCCCTATAAATGGGGATATCCCACCAAACTGCTAGTAACCCACAACAACCAACAAGTCTCGGTCCTCACCCCGAAAGAGGGTGTCAAGCTTCTGAATAACTGGGGCTTCAGCACTCAAGAGCCACCCCCGAAACCAAACAGGGGTCCCCACCCAAAAATGCATAATCCTTGGGCCTCCAGATCTAATACTTAACAGACCGCACTCAGGGTCCCACACGCCTTCCACATGAGAAGGGTACTTGATGGCTGGACAACTATCTCACCAATATGTCTAATCCAGCTTAGGAGCATGAGAGTCAGACTGGACACTTCTCACAGCCCTCAGGAATATAGTATGCTAAGCACACTAGCCTAAACCACAGTCTACAGCTGCAACTTTGTTCAATTACTTTTCTCTTTAGTTTCTGTCAATCACCTTGTTCTTGTTTGTTATACTGCACAATCAAAGGTTGGCGATACTTGTTGAACAGTGAAATACTTACCTTACTGCAAAAGGGTACTACAGTCGTGCGACTGCTGCGAGCCTCGCACAGCTGTGGAGCCTATCACACGAGGATTATTCCTCAGTACTCACAATACCCCTCTGCGGGACATCAGGAGGAGTGAACCCCAAAAAACGCCTGGAGTTGATTATCCTCATCTCCTCCCTAAGGTATCATGTCCCTCACAATTGTCTCCCTAAACGTGAAGGGACTAAATAGTCCCTTTAAACGGTCACTACTATGGCGAGAAGCCAAATTACAGAAAGCGGATGTCCTGTGTATCCAGGAAACACACTTCACTGAAAACAACCCCCCAAATGCTCAAATAGGCTATTCCCAACATGTCTTCATGCACGTTCGGATCAAAAGAAAAGGGGAGTCATGATAGCAATCAGTACATCGGTGGCTTTCAGACTCATCCACTTAGATCAAGACCCAGCTGGTAGGTACATAATACTGTCTGCCTATCTCAACAACCAACCAGTGGTCATTGCTAACATATATGCCCCTAATACCCACCAAAAACGTTTTTACAGATCAGTTTTTCAGAAACTTCAACACTTCCCCAGAGACCAACTCATCCTCTGTGGGGACTTTAATGAGGTCATTGACCCCCTCATAGATTCATCCAATGAAAAAAGGAGAAGGTCCACAGCCCTATCATCCCTCATCTCACAAGAGGACCTTTATGATCCTTGGAGATGTCTACATGGCGCTGAAAGGGATTACTCCTTCTATTTGTCCTCGCAGAGATCTTATTCTAGGATTGACCTCTTCCTGACCTCCAAAGCACTTCTACAAAAAAATCACGAAATCATCCATAGGTAGCATCACTTGGTCAGACCATGCCCCTGTAACAATAACCCTCCCTCTGAACTCCCAAACAACCAATCATAATTTATGGCGACTAAACCCCGCCCTATTTGATGCCAAAGAGAGTCAGGAACAGGTCAAATCCACAATCCGCTTATTCTTTGATGTCAATGCATTATCAGTCTCCAGTCCCGCCACTTTGTGGAATGCCCACAAAGCGACACTAAGAGGTATATTTTTAAAAATGGGTGCCCAGGAGAAAAAAAGGAAGAATAAAACCCTAGATGGCCTCCTAACACAGATCAGAAACTTAGAATCCATTCATAAAAGAGACCCCAAACATTCCGTATCCACAGCTCTCAATAAATTAAGAAACAAACTTAGCTCTCTCCTTCAAAAAAGTCATGACTTCTACATTAGACGCTTGCGCCTCTCCTGGTACTCCCAGGGGAACAGACCAGGTAAGTTCCTGGCACAACAATACAAGCGGAGAGCTACACAAAACAGGATCGAATCCCTAGTGGATGACTAGGGCCGTAAATTAATAAACCCTAAAGACATTGCAGATTGCTTCAGCTCCTTCTATTCAAAACTATACAATTTAGAACAAAACCCACAAGAGCCCAAACCTACACCGCAACAAATAAGTGAATTTCTGGATCCATTACAACTCCCCATCATTTCTCCAACACAGCTTGAGTCCTTATCCACACCCTTCACACACAATGAGATTAAACATATAATTAAAAAACTTCCCATGAACAAGGCACCAGGCCCCGACGGATTTGGCAATGAATATTACAGAACCTTCTCTGACCAGTTGGCCCCTCACCTATGTGACACCCTTAACAACTTTTTAGAAACAGGAAAGATCCCTTCGGAATCATTAGAGGCAACCATCACCACTATACATAAAACAGGTAAAGATCCCCAAAACCCAGCAAACTACAGACCCATCTCACTACTAAATACTGATCTTAAGATCTACACTAAATTATTAGCCACCCGATTAGCCAAGTATATTCCCAGCCTGGTCCACCCAGACTAGGTGGGCTTTATACCACGCAGGCAAACATCTGATGCCACTCGAAGATTTATAGACATCATTGCCTGGGCCGAGCACTATCGAACGCCTTCTCTGCTGATCTCCTTGGACGCAGAGAAGGCGTTCGACAGGGTCAACTGGTCATATTTGTCCCTGGCTCTACGAAGATTCGGGACTCAGGGTCCCTTCCTGAACGCCATATTAAGCCTATATTCCACCCCCAAGGCCAGGGTCTTGACCTCAGGACTCCTGTCATCGCCTTTCCCCATCACCAATGGGACAAGACAGGGCTGCCCTCTATCCCCCCTGATTTTTGCCCTATCCATTGAACCGCTTGCTCAAGCTGTCTGGGAACACACCTCCATACAGGGCCTGGAGATCAGAGGGAACCAACAAAAAATAAGCCTATATGCAGACGACATAATTGTCTGTATTACTGAACCCGCTACATCCTTACCCGCTCTCTGTGACCTACTAAACACATTCGGACAGATATCTATGTACAAGGTAAACCATTCTATATCCTCTATGCTGGGAGTTGCCCTCCCACCCCAACTCAGAGCTTCCATTTCAAATTACTCCCCGTTCTCCTGGGCACCAGAATCCTCACTACCATATTTAGGTATCAAATTGACTACCCCTATAGACATGACCCTTCGTATTAACATATCCTCTCTACAGCAAACATTATAAGATATCTCAAAGACTCTTCTCAATACACCAGCGTCTTGGGCAGGAAGAATAGCCCTTTCTAAAATGTTCTTGCTACCCCATGTACTATATTTTTTCAGGACTTTGCCTATCACAATACTACAAACAGACCTATCGAAACTTCAAGTCACAATCAACAGATTTATCTGGGCATCTCGCAAACCCCGGATCAAAGCAACCCTCCTCAGGGCCCCCAGATCTCACTTCGGCCCAGGGGTCCCAGACCTGAAATCTTACTACAGAGCTACTATCCTAGCTCAAACGAAAGCTCTTTGGGGGACCTTGGAATCACAGAGATGGATGGAAATCGAAAAGGTAGCCCTCTCAGATAATCCTCAAGAATTTCTATCAGCGGTTTGGTTGGGATACCACTCCCCCCCCGATCCTTCTTACCTACTGTGAACGCAACAATTACAGTATGGAAATCTGTGAGACAGATAACCCCAAACCTACATGCACAGGTCCTGCAACACCTTCCATTTTCTGCCCTCTCTGTAATTACGCCTGATCTGCCAATACAGAAGTGGGTGTCGCTGGGTATCAAATCTGTTGGTCACTTATTTCAGCAACACCAACTTATACCCTTCCCCCGACTTAAGGAGATCTACAACATCCCGAATAAAGACTTTTACGCATTCCTCAGAATCAGACACTCCCTCTCATCCATCAACTTCTCAGAGGACACCATCACATCAGAAATTGTCTCCTTCCTCAATTCCACCAGCAACAAGAAACAAAGCATATCGGTACTATACAATACTCTGATGCACCAAAAAAGCAAGGATAAACCAACACCCATTCTGTATTGGAAAGATATACTGAAACAGTCATTCCCCATCTCAGACTGGCAACAAGCTATACAAGCCCCTTCGAAATTCTCAAGGAACATCTCCCATTGGGAAACACTTTTGAAAATATTGCATTGCTGGCATTACACCCCTGTACGGCTAGCCCAGATTTACCCGTCTCACACCAGGGACTGCTGGAGGAACTGTAAACAAGAATGACACACCCAACATATCCTATGGGAATGCCCATACATCATTCACTTCTGGAAAGACATAGCCAAGTTAATCGAAGATATTACAAAGCAACGCCCTAAGATGACCCCGCAGCTGGCTCTTTTTGGTCTCGGCCTCGGGGAGTGGCACCCAAAATTGCATTCCATAATTACCCACATCTTAGCTGCTGCACGTCTCTCTATAACCAGAATCTGGAAAGAGGCTACCCCTCCTACAATACAACAAACTATTGTAATGCTAAATGTACAATTGCTCATGGAGTTCCTCTACTCTAAAGCACACATGTCACTGGAGAAGTTCTATGAGCGATGGCAGCCTTGGCTTTCAGACCCCAGAACCAATAAACTCACCTAGACAATCCAGACTTAGCATTATCAACCTGAATTAAGGGGGGCTGGGATACCACTAAACCCCAACCCCTCAGCCACTCTCCGAGGAGCACAGCCTCACTCTAGATATGTACCTAATCTTCTACCTGACTGTTCTAACTGAATTACTAACTGTTGTGCCAATACTAAGTTGTTACACCCCTCTCTTTATGCCTCATACTCCTTTACCCATCCCAACCCCCACCTCCTCCTATTCTGCACACGATGCTAGACCACTGTGTGGCACGTCCCTGGTCACCCCCAGGACACAGGTGTGTCCCCATTAGGGGTGCTCTGGGGGTGCCCTCGGACCTGCCCGCAGGACTACAGTTATGTGGGGGGACTCGGCCCCGGCTGAGCTCGCACCACAGATAGTTTGGCTGACCTCAAATGGTCAGCCCACTCATGTTATGCTTTTTCTCTCTTGTATTGCTACTCAATTGTTTTCTATTGACTCATTACCCTCCTATTTGTCTTACTTGAAAAACTCAATAAAGAATATTGAAAAAAAAAAAATACCTTTCCTTTTCAATCTGTAGTGCTGTAATTTTCTGTAAAATGCAATGCAATATGGCTGTAGGTGTTCTGTACACAGATGGTGTATTGAAAAAAACCCAGAAATGCCAGTCCCTGATGCAATTCAGATTTTAGGCATCCTTTGCAACAACAAAAAATCTTTTTTCGTGGGATAGTTTCAAAGAGATTGATCACATCTAAAGAGACACAGACACTGCATCTTCCTCATTAGAACACTGCATCTTGTTAGAACACTGCAAGTGCATCAGCTGATTAATGATGACAAAGTCACTCCCATTCAGATTCACTCTATACACAACAAACAGCATTTTTTTCTGAGCAGACAAAGGTAGGAATCTGCAACAAAATTTGGTAAAATTTCCGCAATGTACATTGATCACCCAGAGGGAATTGTTTTTTTCTCAACAAAAGTGGAGTTACTCTTTAATCACTGTGCACTTTGCTATGTGTCACGTTTCTGTACATTCCCTATTGAACAACACCTCAATCTATATGCCTTGCTGTACAATCCCATGCTGTGTGCTCTATTCTGCACTACCTTATTTCATAAGCCACGCTCTATTTTCTCCATTCTGCACTGGCGTATTCTATAAGCCCAAATGTACAATTATATATTTCACACTGCATAATTCTGTTTGCTGTGCTGTTTATTTTATATTCTATGCTGACCCACTCTATATGCTATTCTTTACATTTTAGAGCTGAACTCCAACTTTATTGTCACTAGATCTGAATGGAATGATCAGTCCCAGCATCGATCATACTTCTCTACTATGTTGCTCTGTTTTCTGCAGCTCCCCTCCTCATATTCTGGGCTTAGTTGTGACTTTGCACCATGTGACACGCTGTATATCCTGTTGTTAGATTTTGTCCCATCCACAACCACTTCCTTCTGCATCTCTAGCCTATAACACACCCCTCTGTATTCCTTGTGACTGTGCAAATGATGTAACTTCCTTTACAGCTCTGATGGTGAGTGGGATGGAACACATCCTAATTAGCATTCAATCCCGCTCAGTCGCACCTACAGGAAGAGTCCAAACCTCCCAAGTCCCACCTCACATCATTCAAATAGGAAATGCCTTCATACACAGCCTGCTCTGAAAGCTAGCTGTGCTGCTGCGAGGCAGGATTGAATGGATCACAATTAGAATTCAGTCTTGCCCAGTTTAATATGCCGACCAGCGGCGGCCCATCCATTAGGGGCGCACGGGCGCTGCTTTCCCTATCCATGCGTCTGGCCCCCTGATCTACATGCGGGGCACCGGATGCATGGATTTCAATGGTGGGGATGTATTTTTTTGAAGATGATGATTAGAGCCAGGGGCCAAAGAGTGGGCTCGGGGCATAGAGCACCGCGCCCCAATCCCACCCAGCTGTGTGACAATAGCGAATGAATATTCGCAATCGCCACACTGATCGTCCTGCCTGTCAATCAAGAAGCGGGTCTTGAGACCCATCACTCGATTGGCTGGATGGACAGGTGATTCTATTGGACGCCTAGGAGGAGGAGGGAGGAGCCACGCGGCGGAAGCCGCCGTTATGCAGAAGGGGAGGAGAGGTCACAGGAGTCACTGCCTGTAGGAGCTTGCAACCTGTCTGCTGCCCGCCACCCATAGGAGCCCACAATCTTGCCACTGCCTGCCCCGTAGGAGCCCGCATCCCGCACGCTGCCCACCCCCAACCTAGATGGGGTAAGTGGCAAGGGTGTCGCTGACTGACCGATTGAACGGCCAACCAGGAGAGTTGTTTGCCACCCCCCAAAAAAGCCCACCAGCCGCCACTGATGCCGACCAGTTTAAACAGGGAGAGTCCCACCCCTTAGATCCCATCCTCTCAGAGCCCTTTCGATGTGGTCTTGCAGTAAGCCATTATTCTTTGGCATTCTGCAAGACAAGAATGGCACAGAAGGAGGTATTACACATTTATACTTGCTTTGCAGACTGGTATAGATTGGAAACAGAGAGAAGTGGACTTTACTAGCACAACAAAACTCAAATATAATCAAAATTCTAATATTTTATTTATCCAAAAATTGATTAAAAGTTCATAAACCTCTTGTATCACATACAACAGAGCAAATACTGGTAGCTATCATCAACCTCAATACAAGGTAACACTCCCTAGAGAGGGTATTGCTTTTCAGACTGACCAGTGATCTGCATTCGGATCACTCTTCAGGGAGCATTTGACAGGCGGTAAGAAGGAGTTGTATCACCTCCTCATCACCTATTTTAACCTCCTGAATGCACATTGTGCGCAATTGCAGTGTGGCTTCATTCACTAAAATTGGTTGTGTCTGGCATGCGATAGTGCCCACGAAGCACATCAGGAGGTATAGTTCCCACTACTGCCATGAAGCATGAGTATGGCAGTCGTGGCATGTGTTCACCCCCAACCATTGCCCTTTCAGCTAAAGGGGACCAGTTGGGGGGTGGTTAAACCTTGTAGTTGTGTTGCATTTTTACACCATTAATTTAAACAAGCCCTAAGATTGCAATGATTCTAGTATGGTAGTGATCCCTTGCATTTAAGGAGAAGTACAGCTAAAGCTCTTTTGGATGTACTTCTCCTATCGATCACAGGAGTGCAGTTCGTTCTGCACTCCTGTAAATATATTTTCAGCAGACAGAGGGCTGAAGCCCGCTGTTGGCTGACATCACAGAGCCTGTTCAGGCTTGGGCAAGATCGTAACAATGAAGTTGGGATCTGCCCACATGCCTGAACTGGCGAGTGATAAAAGAATTCCATTCCTTTCCTTTCACCACCCACGTGAAGGCCCAGAAACACCCACAGTAACAGTGACAGACAGCACACTTGTCCAATGCTGGGACATGTGCTGTCTATCATAGGTGGGAGCTGATCCCGGAGGCAGGACTTGTGTGACGGCAGCACCCAGCAATTCAAATTAAAGCTGACACAGCAGGCAACACCAGCCTGCGTGATGATCCAGCCGATCCTTTTCCTCTCATCTCTGATCCCCTGCAGAGGTGAGGCTGCATTGCTGGGCACAGGTGAGGCTGCATTTCTTGGCACAGGTGAGGCTGCATTTCTGGGCACAGGTGAGGCTGCGGTCCTGGGCACTGGTGAGGCTGCATTCCTGTGCACTGGGGAGGCTGTATTCCTGAGCACTGGTGAGGCTTCATTGCTGGGCACTGGTGAGGCTGCATTGCTGGGCACTTGTGAGGCTGCATTGCTGGGCACTTGTGAGGCTGCATAGATGGGCACTGGTAAGGATGCATTGCTGGGCACTGGTGAGGCTGCATAGATGCTCACAGCTGAGCCCTGCATTCTTTATATAGCACACTGCTGAGCCCTTCATTCTTTATGTAGCGCACTCCTGAGCCCTGCATTCTTTATGTAGCACACTCCTGAGCCCTGCATTCTTTATGTAGCACACTTCTGAGCCCTGCATTCTTTATGTAGCACACTCCTGAGCCCTGCATTCTTTATGTAGCGCACTCCTGAGCCCTGCATTCTTTATGTAGTGCGCTCCTGAGCCCTGCATTCTTTATGTAACATACTCCTGAGCCCTCCATTCTTTATGCAGCACACTCCTGAGCCCTGCATTCTTTATGTTGCACACTCCTGAGCCCTCCATTCTTTATGTAGCGCGCTCCTGAGCCCTGCTTTCTTTATGTAGCATACTCCTGAGCCCTGCATTCTTTATGTAGCGCACTCCTGAGCCCTGCATTCTTTATGTAGCGCACTCCTGAGCCCTGTATTCTTTATATAGCGCGCTCCTTAGTTCTGCATTCTTTATGTAGTGTGCTCCTTAGCTCTGCATTCTTTATGTAGTGCGCTCCTTAGCCCTGCATTCTTTATGTAGCGTGCGCCTTAGCTCTGCATTCTTTATCTAGCACGTTCCCTAGCCCTGCATTCTTTATGTAGTGCACTCTGTTTTTCCTCTATCTTATCTTAATAACATTTATATCTCAAAAAATTCTAGGTATCTTTTTTTTTAATCTTTATATATGGACGAAATGTGAGAAAAAACGTATATATCATACAATCATTCCATAAACACATACCACATACACTGTATATATAATTTGAGAAAAATATGCTGAGAAAAATATGCTTATAAAATAGGTTACCAATAAAAAAATATGTCCCCGGATTTCACTTTAAAAATCTGCTACAAGTGACTCTCATAGCCTGCCCTGAAAGTACAAATGCTCAAAGGATCATGGGACATGTAGTATCAGGACTGGGAAAGGAAGGAAACAGAGAACTTCAGCCAGGAGAAAGAGTGACATCACAGACACAGAAACCTACTGTATACAGCTAAAGGAGGTTACACATAAACTGACAACGGGGTTGTGATTCGTTTACATGCACAATGCATCTGTTGTTGGGGTGGAAAATCTGGAGTTCTTCTTTAAATCCCACGCTGACCCATTATATACACTGGACTGCACAATTTATATTCTACACCATCCCATTTTTTACAATGGGATTTACACTTATAATACTACATCACTGGCATGGACTTTCACTGTATTGTTCAAGACTCCATCTTGTTCACACTGTTGAAATGTGTTCTGTAAGCTTCACTTAACACACAGACATAGGTGTGCGCAGGGGGTGTGCCAGGTATGCATGGGCACATCCTCATCACTCAGTGTGGTGCCGACTCCTCTCCTACTGCCCGGGCTTCCCCCTTCTCTCCTTTCCCCTTGGCTGCTGCGTGGGATGTTTCAGTATGGAAAGCAGTGGAAAGGGCTAGTCAATATGTAATTTACTGGCCCCTTCCTTTTCTAAATGAACACAGTGAACACACTCACTCACTGTGTTAATTCACAAATGGAAGCATAGTAAACACAGTTTACTATGCTTCAGTGTGTTTGAGCTTTGAGTGTTTGAGTTTTGCGCACAGCTATGCACACAGACACTTCTGCTAGAAGCTCTCTCTGTCTCTACTCCCCCCTCCCCTCTCAAGGTTTTACTTTTGCAATTGTTCAATTCGCTAGCTTTTAATAACATATTTCTATTGGTTAGTTTTTAATAACATTTCACACCACCCCTTTCTTACCTATGTATAAAATATTATGTAATAATACATTTTGTCACGAACAGACATTTTAAACACAGTGATTGCGTCCTGTGAATCTGTTCCTGCAACTGCAGAATTAACTTTTGTTTTTAGAGTCACAACCAGAAATATTCCCATAACTATCACTCAACCCTGTATGCTGTTCTGTATATTTAATATTCCACATCGCTCTATGTAGGATATTGTATAATATATATATCATAATATATAAATATGTATATATATATATATATATATATATATGATACACTCTATTCTAAACAGTGTACTGTATCCACTACCCCCCTCCAGAGATCTGTACTTACCTTATCATCACTGCAGTGTCCACTTCAGTGCTTCCTGACCTGCTTTGGAAAATAGTGTTGTACAATGTTTTTTTTTTCCTGTTGGGACCCATTAAAATGATGGCCCTATGATTTCTAGCTATGTTCCTGAAGCAGTATTTTTAAATAAACAAGTCCTTATAAATTAAAATTATAGCATGCAATAATATTTAATTCTCATAATGAAAAACAGATAGCACCTTCAAGTGGTAAAACTAAATTATGTATGGTTAAAAAAGCAGTGCTAAGCGTTGCAGATAAACGTTCTGTATTTTGTACCATTGACTTAACCTTGAACCTTCTTTGCAGATGTACAACACTGACCTCATGTGGCTAATAATCCTTAACATTAAGTGGTCTATTTTTTCCATGGGAAATATTCATTCTGAGCTGCAGACGTGTAATTCAAACAAAGCAGCCAATGTAACAAAAATTTAGACACTTTCTTTCAACCCAACTTTAATTTTGTGGGCATTAAATGGAAGTATGAGAGCAGAAATTCATCAAAAATCAATCCAAAATTGTGTTTGCTCAATCCACCTAACATGTCACGAGATCTCAGAGCAGACTTTCACATTGCCTCTTGGATTGCTAATTAATTAAAAATGTAGCTTTTGATAAATCATTTAAAAATCCATAACAAGGACTCACAAAAAAACACAATTTAATAAGTATTTAACTGGGTGATTTTAAGGCTCCGAAAAGGGAAGCTAGCAAAGTTACCAAACTGAAAAAGTCAACATAATCAAAAATGTATTTTTCAGCAGTTTCTATTTAGGAGATAACGTTGTCACTATGGAGTTGATTTACTAAAGCTGGCAAGTGCAAAAATTGGTGCAGCTGTGCATGCTAGCCAATCAGCTTCTACTTCCAAGGGTACTAGCCAATCAGCTTCTAACCTCAGCTTGTTCAATCAAGCTTTGACAATAAAACATTGAAGCTGATTGGTTTCTGTGTGGAGCTGCACCAAATTTTGCGCTTTCAAGCATTAGTAAATCAACCCCTATGTGTATGCGTCCAAAACATACAAAACTGTCATTTAGAAGTATGGGGTGATCTTTGTTAAAAATTAATCTGTTCTGGATAGCTGATAATTTAAAGCAGATTCTAATAGAGACAAAGAAAAGGATCCAACACTATCTCCATCCCTACCACCAATACCACTGACACACAGCTTGCAAGATGTTATAAATTTTAAGCCATAAAAATCTCTAAACTTCAAGCCTTCACAGATTGCCAAATTGACATTATTACCCCAATATAGACTTAGTGGCCCCAACGTTACTTTCTTTTATTGCAGTATACTGTATATGCCAACTTTTTCCCAAAAGAAGAAAGGATCCTTTGGAATATTGATCCATTTTTTTTATTTCACTATTATCTTTTTATTAAAATTTCTGCTTGGATTATATTCTAGCACCTCAAAATAGTTTCACCAAGGTGGATTCTCCTAACACTCTAAATTTTATGGAACGGAACAATACTGCTATTGAAAACAAAACCTTTCCTGAGAAAAACATGAAAGCAGACACTGCTGCCCTCTACTTCCAAAAATGGTTGTTGTCTGACTGTCATGCTGACTAGCACGTTGTAGTTTGTAATCTGGAACTAGGCAGATAAGGGCCTTTTCAATTTTTGTGAATTTTTCGGTATACTCATTTTAGGTCAGTGACTTAAAGTGGATCAGCATGATAGCCAGCAACTAGCATTATCAGAAAAAAGTGCGATGGAGCATCCAAGAGACATCACTTGCTAAACTTTCATGGCAATGGCACTTCTACTCACTATTGAGTCTCCTAAGCTATAATGTATGATATCTGAGAAAGAGAATTAGCCATATCAGTATATTATCTGGTCTTTTTCAAGAGTAAATTGTTGTGACTGGCATTTCAGTTTGAAAAATTATGTGTGAGAGTGCGGCTGTGTATGTACTCTGTGTGTGTGTGTGTGTGTGTGCATATATATATATAATGTTTAGGAGGGTGGACGGCACCAGGAGGTAAAAATAGTTAATTATGCACATAATCAGGTGAGCCCCCAAAAAGCACTTCTGTGCATACATAACTACACACATGGGAAACACCTGTGCATAGTTAACCATTTTTACCTGCTGGTGCTGTCCAGCTTCCTAAACTTTGTATCTTTTCCCATTGTTGGTATGTCTTTGTTTTACTCTACAGCTAATTTCATCTCTGGCTGTGTCTGTGTGCCCCATGATAGAGGGGCACCCCTGCATTTCCAAAAGGACAGTGAGGGGTGCTTAGCTGACTTCCATTGAAGTACAGTAATATGGCCTTCTTGGCATAAAAGAGGAGGATGCTCAGTAGAGTGTTCATCGCTTTGGAAAATGCCAGTTGATCCACCAGACCAAGGAGGCAAATACTGATTGTCAGAGGGACATTTATGGTGGTTAATCCATGAAGAAATTGTGTCACTTCTTGCCTATAGTCCTGAATCTGTGGACATTCCCAGAAAATATGCGAAAAGCCTGCAGGGGTACTACAGCATCTCCAGCAGCTAGCTGAAGAATTGGGGTATATTTGGTGTAAGTGTTGTGTAAAATTTTGAGTTGGATCAGTCTATCTAGTCGCAATCAACGACTGAATTGGGCAATCCCACATGTCCTCCCAGTCTTTGCTGTCCAGCTCCTGCACTTCCACCTGCTACAATCCTCGCAGACCATCCAGGCCAATCTGAATGGACGGTAACAATGCATTATATATCTGGGATAATGGCTTAGAAAGATCGGCATCCTCCATTAGGGCCTCCAGGTCATCCTGTTCCAGCCGAAGTGAAGAGGATTTGAATTGTGAGTCATAAGCATGGAGGGGCTGCAGGTACCTGAAAAAGAAAGAGTTCGGGAGGTGAAATTTGTTTTTCAGTCTGTCGAATGTGAACAGCCCAGACCCATCACATATATGCATTAAATATTTAATTCCCTTATTAGCCCACAGGCCCGGGTCTGGCAAAGATTGAAATTCTTGTAACCTAGGGTTGAACCAAAGTGGTGTCTTTGGAGACCAGCGGGCTTTCGCAAGATTGGGCTTGGTCAAGACAAGATACCATGCTCTAATGACTGCTTTCATAGCTGGTGTCAGAAATAGACAGGAAAAACTCAACGACGGCATGCACTCTTGCCCGCTGCACGGTGCGCAGACTCGATGTCCGCCGGCGACCTGCGATCACCTTCTACAGAGGCAGAATGGGGATCTGCCAATGTAAACAAGGCAGATCCCCGTTCTGTCAGGGGACATGACACTGATCTACTGTTCAGTTAGGTTTGTCATGTCCCTGCCAGCCCAGCCCCCACACAGTTAGAACACGCTGTGGGAACACAGTTAAACCCTTGATCGACCCCTAGTGTTAACCCCTTCCTTGCCAGTGACATTTATACAGTAATCAGTGGCTATTTTTAGCTCTGATCGCTGTATAAATGCCATTGGTCCCAAAAAAGTGTCAAAAGTGTCTGATCTGTCTTCCCCAATGTTGCAGTCCTGATAAAAATCACAGATCGCCACCATTACTAGTAAAAAAAAAAAATAATAATAAAAATGCCATAAATCTATTCCCATAGTTTGTAGACGCAATCACTTTTGTGCAACCCAATAAATATACACCTATTGCAATTTTTTTTTGACCAAAAATATGTACAAGAATATATATCGCCCTAAACTGATGAATACAATTGTTTTTTTATACATTTTTTTGATATGTATTATAGAAAAAAGTAAAAAAAAATGTTTGTTTTCAAAATTGTCGCTCTTTGTTTATAGCGCAAAAATAAAAACTGCAGAGGTGACCAAATATCACCATCAAATGCCACCAAAAGAAAGCTCTAGAGTTCTAGAACCTACATCATATAGGACCATCCGACAGTACTGAAAGCCTTCTCAATGTTGAGGGCTACCAAAACTCTTGAGGCAGACTCATCAGGTGGGAGCTGGAGGGCAGTAAAGACCTGTCTAAAATTAATGTCTGTGAACTTGCCAGGCATGAAACCAGTCTGATGTATGTTAGCCAGAGATGGAAGGACCTTCATAATTCTGTTGGCCAGCACTTTGGTAAGTATCTTGAGGTCACTGTTCAGTAGGGATATAGGTCTGTATGACGAGCAACATGTTAAATCCTTGCCCGCTTAAGGCAGTAGTATTATGTAGGCCTGGTACATGCTGTCAGGCAACCTCCCAGTTTCCAAACACAATGATAAATAATTGATTCAGTTTGGGAGCCATTAGGGCAGCATGCGCTTCATACCATTCACTGGAAGACCGTCAGGTACCGGAGATTTATTATTGGGAAGGGAATAAATTGCATCCTCAATCTCCTGACACATTAAAGGTTTATCTAGGGCTTCCCTGTCCTCTTCGGATCTGGGCTAGGGTGGGGGTCGTCACATAGGGGGCTGTAGAATAGATGAAACTCATTCAAGATACCAAATGGGGTCTGTAACCTGGCTGACCCTGGGGATTATACAGGGTGGGCCATTTATATGGATACACCTTAATAAAATGGGAATGGTTGGTGATATTAACTTCCTGTTTGTGGCACATTAGTATATGTGAGGGGGGAAACTTTATATTAGGGGTCCCAGTCGGTCCAATGTCTGGGGTAAACCATAGAACTTACTCAAAGTAGATAAGATGTCGGGGGATACACTGCTGGGGGTGGGATCGGGTCTAGGCTTCTCCTGTCCCTTCGGGATCTATTTGGAAATTACACAGTCCTCTAACTCCTACGTTAAATAAGGGAAGGGTTATTATTTAGAGGCCATGGACTGCCAGAAGGTCACTTACCATACTTCGCGTACGACGGGATTACCGAGGGTTTGACTTAGTTAATAAATAGTAACACAAACCTTTGACCCTCCAACGGACTGTCGTACATGGTCCGGATGTA
>BLSH010276046.1:2436228-2446836 GCA_018402905.1 Glandirana rugosa | reverse complement strand
CTATGGATACTGGAAGCCTGTGCTAGCATTTCTCCTGCGGTGTTGCTATCAGTGTGTGAAGAGTGGGAGAAGAGGGTTGCATTGACAATCCAACACAATGGGCAGCACATTGAACACATTTTATAAGTGGTCAGAAACTTGTAAATAACTCATGAAAGAATAAAGTTACTTTAAAACTAAGCACACCATTGTTTTTCTTGTGAAATTCCCAATAAGTTTGATGTGTCACATGACCCTCTTCCTATTGAAAAAACAAAAGTTGGATTCAAAATGGCAGACTTCAAAATGGCCGCCATGGTCACCACCCATCTTGAAAAGTTTCCCCCTCACATATACTAATGTGCCACAAACAGGAAGTTAATATCACCAACAATTCCCATTTTATTAAGGTGTATCCATATAAATGGCCCACTCTGTAGTTTGATGGATGGGCTCTGCCAGTCTTGCCACCAAGTTAGCTATCAATTTACCATTTTGTCCCCTGACTCAAATAGCTTGGCTACAAGCTTGTGGGTGTCAAATTGCACCGGAGAGGTATAATGCAGCTTCAGTTCTCTTCTGACTTGGGTTAGGTTAAAATAATTGTCCTGGGTGGGATCTGTCGTGAAAGTTGTCATAGCCTCAGTCTCGCTCTGTTCCAGTTGAGTGGTTTGTAAAGCAAAGCTAGACTTTACAACCTTAATAGAGCAGACATATCCCCCCCCCCGGGTATGGGCTTTGCTTGCCTCCCAAACCTTGTCAAGGGAGGTCGAGCCTTCATTAATTGTCCTGTATTCAGAAAGCTTCGGGTCCACCATCTCCTGAACCTTAGGATTGTTTTTCCAATGTGATGCCAATCTCCAGCATCCCAGCTTGCGGGGTGTGCCCAGAGTCACACGTAGTCCCAAACAGCAGGTCGATATGGGAACCTGATCTATGCATGGCTGAAACATGTGAATAGGTCCTATCCTCCGGATGCTTCCACCACCAGAGCTCATGCAAACCAAGAATGTCTGCCACATAACTAAGTCCTGGGAGGCAGTTCTAAGTGGATTGGTCTAGAATGGCATTAAAGTTTCCTCCCACTGTAATTCTGTGGACCTGGAGAGGGGCGAGTTTGGTGGTAAGTGAGGATAGAATGGTGGAATCAAACGGAGGAGGGATATCAACATTACTCAGTGCCCATCATTGGGCATACATTTCAAGAATCAGAATGATTTATTGGCCCCCAAGATCCATGAGGACCTGTTCCACCAAGCAAGGGAGTGACTTGTTCAACACAATGGTTAGGGATAAGCTGTCTATGCAAGTTGAACATAAGTTTGACTCGAACATTTGCTGTACGGCCGTTCACTGAATTTAGAACATTATGGGGTGTTCGCACCAAATTCATGCACCCCATAATACATTGCTAGACCGTGCAAAATGCCACCCACTGATTGGCCAAACCATGCACATGACCTGCATGCTTTGGCCAATCACAGCGCGCTCTGCTGTAAGAGCCATGACTGGCTAAAAGGCAGGGTTCCTTTGGCCAATCATGTCTCAGAGGTCTCCATCCACGCCCCTCACTATATAAGGCTGCTTTAACAGCGGCCCCGTGTAGTGTGTGAATGTGGAGACCGAAGGCTGACATTTAACTAGTTTAGCTAGTATAGTCAGTGGCGTGTAGGCAGTGTGGTATATCGATCTAGTGCAGAGTATATACAGGCAGTGAAGTATATACAGTATCTCACAAAAGTAAGTACACCCCTCACATTTTTATAAATATTTTATTCTATCTTTTCATGTGACAACACTGAAGAAATTACACTTTGCTGCAATGTAAAGTAGTGAGTGTACAGCTTGTATAACCGTGTAAATTTGCCATCCCCTCAAAATAATTCAACACCCAGCCATCAATGTCTAAACCGCTGGCAACAAGAGTAAGTACACCCCTAAGTGAAAATGTCCAAATCGGGCCCAATTAGCCATTTTCCCTCCCCGGTGTCATGTGACTCGTTAGTGTTACAAGGTCTCAGGTGTGAATGGGGAGCTGGTGGGCAATATTCCAACATAATAGCGACCCCAAACACATCTCCAAGATGACCACTGCCTTGCTAAAGAAGCTGAGGGTAAAGGTGATGGACTGGCCAAGCATGTCACCAGACCTAAACCCTATTGAGCATCTGTGGGGCATCCTCAAATGGAAGGTGGAGGAACGCAAGGTTTCTAACATCCCCTAGCTCTGTGATGTTGTCATGGAGGAGTAGAAGAGGACTCTAGTGGTAACCTGTGAAGCTCTGGTGAACTCCATGCCCAAGAGGGTTAAGGCAGTGCTGGAAAATAATAGTGGCCAAACAAACTATTGACACTTTGGGATCAATTTGGACATTTAGGGGTGTACTCGCTTTTGTTGCCAGTGGTTTATACATTAATGGCTGTATGTTAAGTTATTTTGAGGGGACAGCAAATTTACACTGTTATACAAGCTGTACACTCATTACTTTACATTGAGGCAAAGTGTAATTTCTTCAGTGTTGTCACATGAAAAGATAGAATAAAATATTTACAAAAATGTGAGGGGTGTACTCACTTTTGTGAGATACTGTATATATACGCTGACTTTAGTGTAGACTATATGCAGCTCATTCAGTGTATAGTATATAGAGTCCGTTCAGGCAGTGTAAGAATATATATGTACTTTCCTATAAACCTAGATGTGTCTCAGACCACTCATATATGGTGATCCATGTTCTTGTATTGCCACCTTCTACGCTACGTAAGGCCCCATAGAAATCAAATGCCTTCTGTCTTAAATTATTTACTTCACATGAAGACCTAGAACGGAGCATCTGGGGGTTTCTTTGCCAACTAGCAGAGTTCAGAGGCTATACTTACCGAATGGGAAGCCCTTTAGGTGTATTTAAGGTGACTCCTGATTGCAGAGGTTACCAAAATCAAAAAGCGATCAGAGGAACTGAGGGAAGAGTTGGAGGCACAGGTTTGTTCACTGGAACAAAAATATGTGCAGGATCCCACTGAATCAGCCATGGAGGCCTGGCAGTCAGCTCAATCAGCTTATGAGCATTTGCTGACCTCCTCGGCTGAAAAAAAGTTTTTTTTTTTTAAATTAGCATTTTTTGAGGAGGAAGAAACAACAGGCTGTCTTCTGTCTAGGATAGCAAATTCAGAACAGCGCTCTCCGGCTATCAGAGCAATAAAAAATGCTAGGGGGCATCTAGTACACTCCCCAGATCAGATACTGCAAGCCCTGGCAGGATTCTATGAAAAATTGTATCTCCCAGCTTAGGAGTATAGATCTGAGGAGTTGGATAACTACCTAGAGGGGATAGCATTCCCGAATCTTACTGAGGCCAAACGAAGAGAACTTGATTCCCCGCTTACACTAGAGGAACTACAAGTGGCATTGACGACTTTTCCTAACTGTAAGGCTCCAGGGGAGGGTGGTCTCCCTATGGAGATTTACAAAGAATATTCAGAACTGTTACTACCCCGATTGTTAAGAATGTTCAACGCAGCTAGGGAACTAAACACGCTTTCATCTTTAATGTCTAAAGCCAACATTGTATTAATTTTAAAACCAGGGAAAGACTCAATAGACCCAGGGCTCCTATAGGCCCATATTCTTATTACAGGCCGACATTAAGATATTGGCTAAAGTACTGGCCCTTAGGCTAAATAAGATCATCACATCTGTCATTCGCCCAGACAAGGCAGGCTTCATGCCCAACAAATCTACTGCGGTTAACTTGAGGAGACTTTTTCTCAATATGCAGTCTCAAGCAGACAATGTTGGACACAGAGCCCTGCTTTCCCTAGATGCAATGAAAGCTTTTGACAGCATAGAATGGTCATATCTCTGGGAGGTACTGAAGAAATTTGATTTTGGGGAGGTGTATATCTCATGGGTGTGCCTGCTTTATTATTACCCCCAAGCAGCTATAAGAGAGGCAGGCAGACTGTCACCATCTTACTCTGGGGAGGGGCACCAGACCCCCCTGCTGTTTGCCCTCTCCATAGAACCACTCACAATCCAGAACAGGCTTCTGCTATGGAGATAGACAGGAAAATGTAATGCTCTTTGCCAGGGCTATGCAATTAGTGGACCTCCAGCTGTTGCAAAACTACAAGCCCCATCATACCTCTGGGTGTCATGCTTGTGGCTGTCAGAGTGTTGCTATGCCTCATGGGACATGTAGTTCTGCAACAGCTGGAGGTCCGCTAATTGCATATCCCTGCTCTATTCAAATGATACAATGATCTTGCTGGGAGACATGAAACAACCATTGAAGGAGAACATGGAAACTATTTCAAAGTTTGGGAAGTTTTCAGGTCTCAAGATCAATTGCACCAAATCTGCATTGATGCCAATAGATCGAAATCACATGGGAATTGGAGACTTAGTGGAAGAGATACCAATTACCTCATCCTTTAGATAACTGGGAATTTGGGTGACCCCATGTATTGGAGACTATGGCCGGCTTAATATTTCCCCCCTTTTGCTAAAATTTAGGTAGTGTATTAAAACCTGGAACTCTTTATGTATGTCAGTGGCGGGCAAAGGGAATCTAATTAAAATGATTCTTATGCCCCAACTGCTGTACATGCTTCAGAACTCACCTGTAGTGATCTCATTAAAAACTTTTAGGATAGTAAATGCCATATTTCGCACATTAATTTGGAAAAACCAGCCCCCTATAATAAAACTAGAGCACTTACAACATCCCAAAGATGAGGGAGGTCTTGCATTGCCGAACCCGTGGCTGTACTATCTGGCTTGACAACTATAGCACTTGATAGGCACCATGCACACAGAAACAGATGGGGAGGACAGAGTCCTAAGCTCCGCTGAAAAGCTCATGCTTCATACGGTGGGCGGCAGCTCAGTCCCGACCGCCCTGGAAGCATCGGCGTTCGGAAAACACCAAAAAACTCTACCCACATATAACTTAATACAGAATTTATGGAATAAAATGAAATATCTTCAGGGAGCGACAGGAATTACTGAATATTCCCCAATCTGGACTAATGATACATACCTTGAGTTGGCCAAACTGCAGCATGGTACCAGGTGGAAAAGATATGGCATTGTATATTTGAGACAGATTTTCAATAACGGGGAACTCCTTACTTTTGAGGCCTTGCGAATGGCATTTAACATGCTCCTTTCAATGCACTTCTATTACATGCAATTGAG
The DNA here is from genome assembly GCA_018402905.1 of Glandirana rugosa. Lineage (NCBI taxonomy): Eukaryota > Metazoa > Chordata > Amphibia > Anura > Ranidae > Glandirana > Glandirana rugosa. Next base: position 2,441,657 of record BLSH010276046.1, on the reverse strand, counting down.
GCATGCAGTCAAGGCCCAGAGCAGAACTTCTGACTGGGCTGTAGCCTCTCTGCCCTATTTACCTTACTGAAGGCAGCAGATACCTCCAAGGGTTTCATATCCCAAAGTTATAACATACTGCTTCAACTATTTCTAAGAAAACACCCCCTGAGAGTGAAGACTAAATGGGAGGAAGATGTAGGAACCCTAGATGAGGACCAGTGGGAGAAGGCTTTACAGGCTGTAACTACCTGTTCCCTAAATGTGACCCAGAAACTGACACAGCTGTATACCCTACTGAGGGTGTATTATACCCCACATAGGCTTCATAAGATGGGACTACCCCCCACACCAGAATGTACTAGGTGCAGACGAAACCACGGTGATTTGATCCATCTGCTATGGAGCTGCCCCAAACTACATTTATATTGGAGAGTAGTGATAAATACCTTGAACCAAGTGTTCCAGGTGTCGATAGTACTGGACCCCAAACATTGTATACTGAATCTTTTAGATGAGTTTGAATGGGAAAACCACACCAGGGAAGTTATTAATCAAACCCTTTTCTTTAGCCCGCAAAATGATAATGATACACTGGAAATCCAAATCCCCTCCAAGAGTTAAGGAATGGGTGGCCACAGTAGGCAACACTATGCAAGTGGAAAAATTATATATCAGCATAGGGGAGGTAACCGCTTCAGAAGACGTCCAATGACGAAACGCGTAAGGCGGGGCCAGCTAGTACGCACGTACGTTTGACGTTATGATCGGGTTCGCTTACTCGGTACAGGGAACACCAGCTGACAGAAGAGGAAGCGAGACGCCTCTTCCTCAAACAGTAGCCGCGCTACCACTGGCATTTTTTCCCTTGTACTATTACCGAGGAACGCAGCCACAATATCTTTTAACTTGTTTTTAATTGGTTTGGATAATAAATTGTTTTTTGGATTTACACTATATTGGATTTCTTATCCTTTTTACACTCCATACAATCGGAAAGTTTTTCCCACTACTGTGAAACGTTGCATCAACCTGGAGGAGAGTTGCTGGGAAAGGAAATCAATACAAGGAGCCTGACACAGAGGATCACCACCCGAGCTGACCGGGGTAAAGATTCAGCATAGGCGAGCTACCCCTGCAGGGGTACCTAGCTCTGGTGAGTGGGGGTGCAAGAGGGGAGCACTGGATTGAAGCACTGGATCACTTTACATGCTTTGAGGATTTGTCACCAAAGTCACTGAACACTTTCTACTGCATTTGGAATTTCAAAGAGACTATTATATAATTATCATTTTCTGCTGATTAAGGACACTATACACCAAGTTTCTTATAATATTTATCTAAGACGGTGTCATTTATAATATTTTTTGCACATTTGCACATTTTTTTGATGTACCTGTATGATATTTTATATTGATTATAATCAACATAGTAATACGCATTTTTTATGTTTTGCACAGCATTTATGGTGTTTAGATATAAGGGTCATATATTTAGGTGCAGCCTGAAATAAGACTAGCACCCAGAGGGTTAGCGCCATCTTCCTGACATACCATTCACATACTTATTTTTCCTTTTGGGAAAGTAGGAGGGCAGCTTCCCCACAATTGCTTACTCTATTCCACTATAGCACGGGACTCCCCTTTATATACATATAAAATACAGTATACTATATACACAGCTCATTCAGTGTATAGTTTATAAAGTCAGTTCAGGCAGTGTAACAATATATATATATTATAATGTATATATATCTATCTATATATATATATATATATATATATATATATATATACAATATCTCACAAAAGTGAGTACACCCCTCATATTTTTGTAAATATTTTATTATATCTTTTCATGTGACAACACTAAAGAAATGACACTTTGCTACAATGTAAATAAATGAATGTACAGCTTGTATAACATTGTAAATTTGCTATCCCCTCAAAATAACTCAACACACAGCCATTAATGTCTAAACCGCTGGCAACAAAAGTGAGTACACCCCTAAGAGAAAATGTCCAAATTTAGCCCAATTAGCCATTTTCTCTCTCCAGGGTGTCATGTGACTCATTAGTGTTACACTCAGGTCTGAATGGGGAGCAGGTGTGTTAAATTTGGTGTTATCACTCTCACTCTATCATACTGGTCACTGGAAGTTCAATATGGCCCCTCATGGCAAAGAACTCTCTGAGGATCTGAAAAAAAGAATTGTTGCTCTACACAAACATGGCCTAGGTTATAAGAAGATTGCCAAAACCCTGAAACTGAGCTGCAGCATGGTGGGCAAGACCATACAACAGTTTAACAGGACAGGTTCCACTCAGAACTGGCCTCGCCATGGTCGACCAAAGAAGTTGAGTGCACGTGCTCAGGGTCATACATATCCAGAGGTTGTCTTTGGGAAATAGATATATGAGTGCTGCCAACATTTCTGCAGAGGTTGAAGGGGTGGGGGGGTCAGCCTGTCAGTGCTCAGACTATAAGACGCACACTACAAAAAATTGGTCTACATGGCTATTGTCCCAGAAGAAAGCCTCTTCTAAAAATGATGCACAAGAAAGCCCGCAAACAGTTTGCTGAAGACAAGCAGACTAAGGACATGGATTACTGGAACCATGATCTGTGGTCTGATGAGACCAAGATAAAATTAATTGGTTCAGATGGTGTCAAGCGTGTGTGAGGGCAACCTGGTGAGGCATACAAAGACAAGTGTGCCTTGCCTACAGTCAAGCATGGTGGTGGAGTGCCATGGTCTGGGGCTGCATGAGTGCTGCCGGCACTGCGAAGCTACAGTTCATTGAGGGAACCTTGAATGTCAACATGTACTGTGACATATTGAAGCAGAGCATGATCCCCTCCGTTCGGAGACAAGACCGCAGGGCAGTATTCCATCATAATGACCCCAAACACACCTCCAAGATGACCACTGCCTTGCTAAAGAAGCTGAGGGTAAAGGTAATGGACTGGCCAAACATGTCTCCAGATCTAAACCCTATTGAGGGGGGGCGGAGCCACCAGCTGGAGCGGATGGTAGCTTAATCCAGGAGCTCCGACACAACGGGTCCTACACATCGGCTCACAGCGACATTTAAAAATCTCCAGAAGGCCTGAGAAGTCTAAAAGCAAATGGGAACATGTCCCAATCAACTGGCAAAAGAGGAAGAGAAGCATCGAGGAAGATCGCAGACTTCTTCGCTCCAGCCTCGGGCCGCCGGAGTCAAGATGGCGCCGGCTCGAGACACGCGGCTCCTTCCTCACAGGCGGCGGACCCGTTCGTTGCGGAAGATTCGTTCGTAACCACGAATGGCAGGAAGAATAACACGCAGGGTGAGTCTCTGGGGGAGAATACCCCGCTTTCAACTACTCCCACAACTAGCCCACTTAAGCAGAGAAGGAGGATTGAGGACAATATGACACTCCATGGAGAATGGGAGGGGGAGGGAGAAGAGATGGAGGAGGCTGCTGCAAATAGCCAGCAACTAGAAGACTTCCCCACCACAGGACAGACAATAACAGACAACACAATGAAAGAGATGCTTCTAACTTTAAGAGGGGCAATTCAGCATGATATGGCATCCTTAATGAGATCCACCAGAAAGGAGATAGATAATCTCGGTGACAGGGTGGATTTTGTTGAAAATAAAATGAGTGACTTCTCTATAGCTCATAACGAACTGGTCGATGCCCACTGCGCACTGGAAGATGAGATGAAGTTGCTCAAACTCAAGGTCGCAGATTTAGAAGACCGCTCACGCAGGACCAATGTCAAATTTAGGGGTATCCCCGAATCAGTTAAACCAGCCGAGCTATACAAGTTCCTGCTGCAACTTATGGCAACAACGTTGCCGACACTGACCCCAGGCGACCTAATTATTGATAGGGCCCACAGGCTACCAAAGCCGCACCACTTGCCTGAGAGAGTCCCTCGCGATGTAATCGCACGCATTCATTTCTTTCACGTTAAAGAACAATTGATGCGCTACTCCAGACAACACGCAGCTCTCCCAGACCCCTACGCAGGCATCTCGCTGTTTGCAGATCTTTCTCAAGTCACAATGATGGCCAGAAGCAACCTTGTCCCTATTACCAAGATCCTAAGGAACCACAAGATCTTATAAAAATGGGGATTCCCCGCCAAGCTCACCCTAGAGATGAACAACAGTACCTATACTATAACTTCGCAAGACAAAGGCCTGGAACTACTCCGCAAATGGGGATTGCTCCCGTAAACTGCCAGCCCTACAGAAACTGGGTCCCACTCCAGGAAAACCAATCAACACAATGCTGCAAAAGTTGGCTAAGGTCAGAAGCGTTTACCTACAGTACTGCACTTCTCACCTCATTATCACCCAGTTCCACCTGTCATTAAGTCCCCTGGGAAGGGGTTCGCTCAGTCTACCTTAAGGCCTAGGGGCCCTCCCACCCATTGTTTGGCTAAATGGTCCTTCGTTTGCCTAATTTCTCTCACTGCCCATTTGAGGCTATCCCTATTTGGATTCTGCAAGTTTAACTTCCCTTCGAAGTTGACCCCCTCAAAGGAGAGGCGATTTTGTTAGCTCTCTCTACGACTCCCGGATTTGTACAGACCACTGGCCAGTGACTGTATTCCCTCCTGTTAGAGGACACTTGTTATACTAGATGTTGGTTTACCTAGAACCGGACTTGAAATACTCCAGCGATCTATATGGTCCAATTCCTTCACCCCAGGACTTTCAAATGACGAACGATGATAATCTCCTACTATCGCTTTCCACCAAAATGCAACATAGCTATGAACTCCACCTAAATGTCTCTTAAGTTTATGTCATTCAACGTGAGGGGGCTAAATAGCCCCTTCAAGCGTAGAACTCTCTGGAAAACTGCATTGATGCATGAGTGCGAGGTTATTTGTATCCAAGAGACACATTTTGCTAAATTGAATGCTCCGAGATGCTCGCATCCGAAATATCCGTATATATTTACAGCCAATAATACTGCCAAACGTAATGGTGTTATGATTGCGATTAGAGATTCAGTTGCTTTTAGTTTGATCAGCACTAGAGTTGAGCGAACCTCTGGAAGTTCGGGTTCTGCTGGTCCGTCCGAACTTCGGGACAAAGTCCGGGTCCGGACGGAACCCGAACGATCGCACGGACAACGCTTCAAGCCTGCCTGGTCGTCTTGGGCTTGAAGGTCTCCAAGCGAGTTGAGATCACGACTAGTTTGATTTTCGTTGACTTAGAGATTAGCGTTAGTATTGTGGTAATGCAAACCGTCATAATAACCGACATTTATATATGCCTATAAAGCCTACGCTCGTAGAGCCTCGTAAGTTAAATCGTTTTACACAGAGAACCTATGTTTATTGGAGCGTGAGTACGTAGTTACGTCAAAAGGTCTCTCAAGATGCGAACTTCCCCGATAAATCGGGGGAGTGCAACTTACTGTATTTGAATTCTCTGTAAATC
>BLSH010276046.1:2421585-2432350 GCA_018402905.1 Glandirana rugosa | reverse complement strand
CAAATCTCCAACTCTAAGCAGCGGTATTTGAAATCTCAAATTCCCCCAACAATCTGATCGTAGAGCACGATCGTAGCGATCGTTGTTCTATGCAGAGCTTGATCTGCAACTCAAAGCAGCGGTATGTGAAATCTCTAATTTCTGCTATCTGTCCTCAGAGCAACAGCACAGACAGCAGTAGTAAAGTAATCTATCTCAGGATGCAGGATCAGGTCTTAAAATGGCTAAAATCTGTCCCTCACGCCGTCAGCTACCTTTCCCTACACTAACCCAAGGAGCATGTGACTGCAGCACTGTGACTCCAGCTTATAAAGAGGCTGGGTCACATGATGCACCGGCCAATCACAGCCATGCCATTAGTAGGCATGGCTGTGATGGCTTCTAAGGGCAAACCAGTGAAACGCTTGTTGATTGGCTGCCCTGCAGCTTCTCAACACGTGGAGTAAAATAGCAGAACCCCGGACCGAACCCGAACGATTTTTGAAATGTCCGGGTCCGGGTCCGTGCCACGGACACCCAAAAGTTCGGTACGGACCCGAACGTTACAGTCCGGGTTCGCTCAACACTAATCAGCACCCTAGCAGACGAACAAGGTCGATATATCATATTAATAGCGGAAATAAATGTCCAATATACGCTAGTGAACCTCTATGCACCTAACAAAAGGCCCTTGAACTTCTTTGCAAGGATGCTGAGCAAAATTAGAAAAGTTCAAAAAGGAAAGTTGATAATATGTGGGGATTTTAATATTGTGCTAAATAATGAATTAGATTGCTCCTCAGTGAAGCGGAGATCTGGTCAAACCTTGGGCCCCCTCTGTAATAAGGAAAATCTTTACGACCCTTGACGCTGAAAAGGATTATACATATTTCTCCATGGTTCATAAGAGTTACTCCAGGATTGATTTATTTTTAACAGATACATGTGTACTCTAAGACATAACCAAGTCTGAGATCCAGAACATCACATGGTCCGATCATGCCCCTGTCACCATTGAGTTGAATGATTCCACAAAATTATCCCGCAGAGGTCTATGGCGTAACAATACCTACCTTTTATCCCACCATCAATATAGAAGAGAAATAGAGGAAAAACTAAAGGAATTCTTCACCTTCAACTCAAACGATCAGTGTCCCTCAATGATGGTTTGGTGCGCCCATAAGGCCTTCGCCAGAGGACAACTAATACAACAGGCCTCCAGAGTGAAAAAACTCAAAATGTATCGCATCTCACAACTGCACAATAAGATTGCGGTTTTAGAGGAAAGGCATAAAAAGGCAGACCCAGCTGACCAATCCATACTAAGAGAATTAAATAATGCTAGAGAAGAACTGAGACTAGAGCTCAGATCTGACTACGACCTCTACTTTAAGAGGCTCAAAGTCTCCTGGTACTCACAAAACAACAAAACCGGGAAACTACTAGCATCACAACTTAAAACTCGCCAAGCCAGAGCCAACCTTACCCATATTAAACACCACCAGTCAGGTATCACCTATAGGAACCCCAAAGAAATAGCAAATGCCTTTAAAGATTACTACAAATCTCTTTATAACCTGAAAGATGACCATTCCACACAACAACCAACAGACCAGGACATCACACAATTCCTCCAAGACACCACGCTCCCTTCACTGAATGAAGAGTCACTCCAGAAATTAAATGCCCCAATTTCCATTAAAGAGGTCACTGAAATTATATCTTCATTACCTATGCACAAATCCCCAGGTATCGATGGCTTCTCAGCCGAATACTATAAAACGTTCTCCCCACTCTTGGCCTCGCACTTAACAGATGTTTATAATACAGCTGCTTCATCCGGAAGCTTCCCCAAAGAAATGCTACAGGCGGTTATTGTCACCTTACCCAAACCAGGGAAAGACCCCTCCACCCCCCAGAATTTCAGACCCATATCCCTTCTTAATGTCGACATTAAGATTTTTGCAAACATTTTAGCTAATAGACTGCTTGAATTTACCCCTCTGTTAATCGACTTAGACCAAGTGGGCTTTGTGAGAGGAAGACAGGCTTCAGATGGCACAAGGAGGATGATTAACCTCCTTAGACATGTGGAACTAACCCACACTCCAAGGACTTTTCTGACATTAGATGCAGAAAAAGCTTTTGATAGGGTGCACTGGGGTTACCTATCAAAAACTCTATCCAAATTTGGCATATCCGACTTCCTCCACTTTGCCATTATGTCCTTATATTCCAACCCAACAGCCCAAGTATACACATCCGGTCTACTTTCCGACTCCTTTTTAATATCTAACGGAACCCGCCAGGGTTGCCCTCTATCCCCCATCATTTTTTCACTCGCTATTGAACCTCTGGCAGAACAGATAAGAGCAAACGAAGAGATACACGGTATAAAAATAGGCCATGTGACCCACAAACTGGGATTATTTGCGGATGATGTAATACTAACCCTAACTAATCCAGAACAATTGCTTCGAAAAACACAATCCGTACTGTCCAAGTTCAGCTTAGTCTCGATGTATAAAGTCAACACATCTAAATCCTTTGCAATCTCGCCTAATATACCCAGCTCCCAGATGGCCAAACTTAAAACAATCTTTCCCTGTAATTGGAACCCTTCATCCATTACATATCTAGGGATAGAACTGACCTCACCCACCGCCAAATTATTTGCATACAACTTCCCCCTCTCATCAAAAAAATCCAGGAAGACTTGTCTCGGATTGGCAGAGTACACCTCTCGTGGATTGGCCGCATAGCGGCTTACCAAATGCAAATTCTCCCCAAACTGATATATCTATTTTGAACCCTCCCCATACCCTTACCATTTTTCTATTCTCTAAGCACCCTGGTACGCAGCTTTATTTGGAACAAGAAACAACCTAGAATAGCCATGTCCTTGCTATATAAACCCAGATCGATGGGGGGTCTTGGCCTTCCTAATCCACAAGCCTACTACCATGCCGCCATTCTAGACCAGTTACGATACTGGTTTTCTTCTCAAGAAGACAACCTCTGGTCAAACATTGAAAGGGAACTTACCCCAACGCACAACCTTCCCACCATGGTGCTGGCTGCTAGCCTCCACCACAAACCTTTAATACCAGACTACCTGACCATTCAAGCCACAGTAAACGCCTGGAGCCATTTCAATAGACAGGACTAGCGGGAGGAGCAAACAACCCTCATCAATATCCCACTTGCTACCTACGAATATCTGATCCCCAACTTCTCGACATTACAGTGGAGAAAAAAGGGCTACCATTACACACTGGGTGAACAGGAGGAGTTATCGGCCCTAGACCTTTTTAAAGCCCAGCAGATTAAAAATTTCATTGCCAAGCACCCGAACCCAAGTATTAAAATCCCAAACATTATATGGAACTTCCTACTAAGCAATCTCCCGCGGAAAACTAAAGGGATCTCTCTACTCTATAAATATTGTAACTACCACCCCCCCTTTAAGAAACTACAAGCTATGGTAAAATGGGAAGCTGATCTAAGCAAAGAGTTCTCTGGAATACAGTGGGCCAAAGCGCTTAAATACAACAGCAAATCCTCCCATTGTGTAGAACACTGGGACATTGCCCAAAAAATCCTCCATAAATATTACATGACACCTACTAGATTACAGGCCATAGACCCCAAATGCACCACCCTATGCTGGCGAGACTGCAAAGATAGAGGAAATTTAAAACATATACTATGGGACTGCAAAGTTGTACATCCCTTCTGGTCGGCAGTCTTCTCACTTATCGAGGAAATCACAGGCCAGGTATGCTTGCCCAACGCCCCTCTAGCATTGCTATCTCTGGATATAGAAACTTTCCCTCCCAATTCGAGAGTGGTAGTATCTCATATAATGTACGCAGCCCGGGTTTCCATAACAAGCAAATGGCGTAACAAAGTAGCACCACAAATCGAGGAAGTCATATCGAGAGTCAATTCTCAGTGTAAAATGGAACAGATTTTGGCATTTAAGGATAACAGGGCGCACATCTTTCAGAAAAACTGGGACTCCTGGACCAGGTCTAACAGAGCCCTAGGACTCAATTAAAAAACCTTGCTATATCTAAAGGTGAATTCTAAGGTACATTCCCCCCCATTTGATGGACCCAGATCTAGTTAGAGAACTAAATGAGTGATATTGATGTTTCAGAATGGAGAGAAGGAAGCCGACCTAAATCCCATCGTATCTTGGTGGCCAGTTATGGTTTATTCTGGTTTAATCTTGGTTTATATTGTTTGGTTTGACCCGATCAAGCTGATAAGGTGACTCCAACCCAACATTAAAGGGGGATGTCAGTCTCTATATTTAAACTCTCTAAGCCATGCCACAGTGAGTTCCCGTTAGGGGTGGCAGGCAGTTCACTGTGAGAGAGGGATCCTTCTCGCAATTAGCTAGAGAACTAGTTCTTCTACTGATATCTTGCTTTACTAAAGCCCTACTTTACTTTGATGTAACATCTGAATGCACCTTGTCTAACTGCATCATACTCTTTCCGATCTAATGTTTATGGTATTCTTTTATGTATTGAACAAAATCATTCAATAAAAATATAATGTTTAAACCCTATTGAGCATCTGTGGGGCATCCTGAAACAGAAGGTGGAGGAGCGCAAGGTCTCTAACATCCACCAGCTCCGTGATGTTGTCATGGAGGAGTGGAAAAGGACTCCAGTGACAACCTGTGGAACTCTGGTGAATTCCATGAACTAAGGCAGTGCTGGAAAATAATGGTGGCCACACAAAATATTGACACTTTGGTCCCAATTTGGACATTTTCACTTAGGGTGTATTCACTTTTGTTGTCAATGGTTTAGACATTAACAGTAGAGTTGAGCAACCCGGACTGTAAAGTTTGGGTCCGTACCGGACTTTAGGGTGTCCGTACCCCAAACCCGTACCCCGACATTTAAAAAAAAGCCTGGGTTCCGGTTCGTTATTCGGGTATTTTTGGCGCCTTTTCTATAGCTGCTGGGCAGCCAATCAACAAACTTTTCACTAGTTTGCCCTTAGAAACCATCACAGCCATGCCTACTAATAGCATGGCTGTAATTGGCCAGTGCATCATGTGACCCAGCCTCTATATGAGGCTGGAGTCACGTAGCGCCGCATGTCAGATCGTCTCAGACTAGAGTAGGGAGAGCATCATGGCGGTGCTGTGAGGGAAAATGACTGTCTTATAGTGCATTAGGGAGACGTTCCTGTCCGTGCTGTGAGGGAGACATTAGCGGTCAGAACCATTTTATAGTGCATTAGGGAGACGTTCTTGTTGGTGCTCTGAGGGAGAGATTATCATTCTAAAACCATCTACTACTGCATTAGGGACAGGTTCCTGTTGGTGCTCTGAGGGAGAGATTATCATTCTACAACTATCTACTACTGCATTAGGGACAGGTTCCTGTTGGTGCTCTGAGGGAGATATTATCATTCTAAAACTATCTACTACTGCATTAGGGACAGGTTCCCGTTGATGATCTGAGGGAGAGATTATCATTCTAAAACCATCTACTACTGCATTAGGGAGACATTCCTGTTGGTGCTCTGAGGGAGAGATTATCATTCTAAAACCATCTACTACTGCATTAGGGACAGGTTCCTGTTGGTGCTCTGAGGGAGAGATTATCATTCTACAACTATCTACTACTGCATTAGGGACAGGTTCCTGTTGGTGCTCTGAGGGAGATATTATCATTCTAAAACTATCTACTGCTGCATTAGGGACAGGTTCCCGTTGATGATCTGAGGGAGAGATTATCATTCTAAAACCATCTACTACTGCATTAGGGAGAGGTTCCTGTTGGTGCTCTGAGGGAGAGATCATCATTCTAAAACCATCTACTGCTGCATTAGGGAGAGGTTCCTGTTGGTGCTCTGAGGGAGAGATTATCATTCTAAAACCATCTACTACTGCATTAGGGAGAAGTTCCTGTCGGTGCTCTGAGGGAGAGATTATGATTCTAAAATCATCTACTACTGCATTAGGGATAGGTTCCTGTTGGTGCTCTGAGGGAGAGATTATCATTCTAAAACAATCTACTACTGCATTAGGGAGAGTTTCTTGTTGGTGCTCTGAGGGAGAGATTATCATTCTAAAACCATCTACTACTGCATTAGGGACAGGTTACTGTTGGTGCTCTGAGGGAGAGTTTATCGTTCTAAAACCATCTCCTACTGCATTAGGGAGAGATTCCTGTTGGTGCTCTGAGGGAGAGTTTATCATTCTAAATCCATCTACTACTGCTTTAAGGAGAGGTTTCTGTTGGTGCTTTGAGGGAGAGTTTATCCTTCTAAAACCATCTCCTACTGCATTAGGGATAGGTTCCTGTTGGTGCTCTGAGGGAGAGTTTATCGTTCTAAAACCATCTACTACTGCATTAGGGAGAGGTTCCTGTTGGTGCTCTGAGGGAGAGTTTATCATTCTAAAACCATCTACTACTGCATTAGGGAGAGGTTCCTGTTTGTGCTCTTAGGGAGAGTTTATCTTTCTAAAACCATGTACTACTGCATTAGGGAGAGGTTCCTGTTGGTGCTCTGAGGGAGAGATCATCATTCTAAAACCATCTACTGCTGCATTAGGGAGAGGTTCCTGTTGGTGCTCTGAGGGAGAGTTTATCGTTCTAAAACCATCTACTACTGCATTAGAGAGGTTCCTGTTGGTGCTCTGAGGGAGAGTTTATCATTCTAAAACCATCTCCTACTGCATTAGGGAGAGGTTTCTGTTGGTGCTCTGAGGGAGAGTTTATCGTTATAAAACCATCTACTACTGCATTAGGTAGAGGTTCCTGTTGGTGCTCTGAAGGAGAGTTTATTGTTCTAAAACTATCTTCTACTGCATTAGGGACAGGTTCCTGTTGGTGCTGTGAAAGACAGATAATCGTTCTAAAATCATCTCATACTGGTGTAGGGAGAGGTTCCTGCTGCTGGTGTGAGTGGTGGAGAGGTTCCTGCTGCTGGTGTGAGCGGTGCATTTCTTGCACAAAAATAAAAAGTTGATCTACAATTTTCTTTTTTTTAAAAAAAAAGAATAATAATTTATTATTTTTTAATATTAATAAATATTGCTACATAGTACATTTGTGTCCACAATGAGTAGAGCGTCAAATAAGGGACATGGTCGTGGTGCTGCTGGTGTTGCTAAAGCTCCTGCTGCAAGGATAGGACGTGGTCGATCTGTGCCAGCTACACACACAAGTGAAACACCTTCCTCAGGTAGCCGACAGAACCTTCAACGTTATATGGTAGGCCCGAATGGCGCTCAACGAATGGTGAGGCCAGAACAAGTACAGGCGATAGTAGATTGGGTGGCTGACAATGCCTCCAGTTCCTTCACATTGTCTCCCACCCGGTCCCTTGATGAAAGCTCAGAGTTGGCACCTGAATCCCATGGCTATCTGTCTTTCACCTCAGCCCCTTGTAAATCAGCCAAGCAGTCTGAGCCCCAAGTCATGCAGCAGTCTCTTGTGCTGTTTAATGACTCTGCTAGTGTGCTTTCCGTGGGCCATCCACATAGCGCTGCCCCAGAAGTGGAAGACATTGAGTGCACCGATGCCCAACCAATTCTGTTGCAGGATGAGGACATGGAAACACAACTGCAGCATGTCTCTGATGATGACGAAACACAGGTGCCAACTGCTTTCCTCAGTGTGCAGACTGACAAGGAGGGCAGTGGTGAAGGGTGGGTGGAAGATGATGTGAAGGATGATGAGGTCCTAGACCCCACATTGAATGAAGTTCATGCGAGTGACGTGTGCAGTTTGGAGGAAGAGGTGGTGGTCGCACAGAGGCACCAGCACAGCAAAAGAGGAAGCAGGTTGCAAAAGCGGAGCGAGCGTCCCCTAGACAGTATGCCTGCTACTACCCACCGCATCCAGGGACCTAGCACACCAAAGGCATCTCAAAGGCGTTACCTGGCGTGGCAGTTCTTCAGAAATGTGCTGACTACAAGACACAAGTGGTTTGCACACTGTGCAATGATAGGCTGAAGCGAGGCACAAATGTTCTAAACCTGAGAACAACCTTCATTACCAGGCATCTAAATTCAAAGCACTTGCTGCAGTGGAATAAGTACCTCAAAATGCAAGAAAGGTCTCGGCCTCCTCCTGCTTCCTCTTCTGCTGCTGCCTCTGCCACTTCCACCACCTCTACAGTGCCAGTGTCACCTGCCACCCAGCAAACAGACGATGTGACAGCAATGCCACCATGTCCGCCACCGTCCCCAAGCTTTTCCCCACGGTCCCATGGAAGCTTAAAGCTCTCCATCTCCCAAACACTGGAGAGAAAGAGGAAGTACCCCCCCTACCCACTCGCGATCGCTGGCCCTGAATGCCAGCATTTCAAAATTCCTGGCCTTTGAAATGCTGTCATTTCATCTGGTGGACACGGACAGTTTTAAATACCTGATGGCGATGGCTGTCCCACAGTACGTGGTTCCCAGCCGCCACTACTTTTCCAGGCGAGCCATCCCTTCCCTGCACAAACAAGTCGGGGACGAGATCAAGTGTGCACTGCGCAATGCCATCTGTGGTAGGGTCCACATAACCACTGAGAAGTGGGCCAGTAAGCACCGGCAGGGACGCTATATCTTATCTTATCTTAATATTTTGGGGGCTACCCTAATTAGAAAAACAAACAAACAAATAACAGTGTTGGCTACCTCCTCCTCCTCCACCACCGCTACTTCCACCTACACTGCCACGGTCACGGCCTACTCAAACTCTAGGCTCCTACTCCACATCCACCTCCTCCTCCCATTTTTTTTTTTTTTGTGGTTTTAAGTTATTTCCCTATCCACATTTCTTTGTAGGGCACTTGTCCTACTCCTTACCCCCATTTTGCTTCTTTTTGCAGCCCTCTCGCCCTTACCAGGACTTTTTTACAGCAACTTTTGTGCCCAAAAGTTTGGGTCACCATTCACTTCAATGGGGTTCAGGGTCCTGGGTCAAGTTCGGGTGAAGTTCAGTACCGAACCCAAACTTTTCCATGAAGTTCGGCCAAACCAGACGAACCCGAACATCCAGGTGTCCGCTCAACTCTAATTAATAGCTGTGTGTTGAGTTATTTTGAGGGGACAGCAAGTTTACACTGTTATAAAAGCTGTACACTCACTACTTTACATTGTAGCAAAGTGTCATTTCTTCAGTGTTGTCATATGAAAAGATAGAATAAAATATTTACAAAAATTTAAGGGGTGCACTCACTTTTGTGAGATACTGTATATATATACGCTGCATTCAGTCTAGACTACATATACAGTGCATTCGGGAGTGTACAGTTTATAATACATTTTAGTGCTTCTATAAGGTAAGTAGTGAAGCGCTGACAGTGACACACTGTGCAAAGTAGTATTCCTAGTGCAACTTCCTAGTATATAAAACGTATATAATGAATAGAATTGAGCGAACTCATGGATGTTCGGGTTCGGTGGGTTCGGCCGAACTTCGGAAAAAAGTCCGGGTTCGGTACCGAACTTGACCCGAACTTTACCCCGAACCCCATTGAATTCAATGGGGACCCAAACTTTTCGGCACAAAAATGACTGTACAAGAGTCCTAGAAAGTGCTAGAGGGCTGCAAAATGATTTTAGAACAATAATCTGTCCCTTACAACAACAGCAGGAACCTGACCCTATAGAACTAGAAGATGATTTTAGAACAATAATCTGTCCCTCTAAGCAGTAGACTCTACCTAGTCCAGTCAGATCTTTCTGTAATGCAGGATGAGAGCTGCAATCTGTCCCTAAAAGCAGTAGTAGTAATCTCTACCTATCTACCTATCTGCAATCTGTCCCTCACAGCGCCGGCAGCATCCTCTCCCTACACTACACAGAGAGCATGTGACATGCAGCACTAAGTGACTCCAGCTTATAAAGAGGCTGGGTCACATGATGCACTGGCCAATCACAGCCATGCCATTAGTAGGCATGGCTGTGATGGCTTCTAAGGGCAAACCAGTGAAACGCTTGTTGATTGGCTGCCCTGCAGCTATTAAACATGCGTGATCAAATACCCGAACCCAGAACTCGAACCCAAACTTTTTTTCAAATGTCCGGGTTCGGGTCCGGGTCACGGACACCCCAAAGTTCGGTACAAACCCGAACTTTACAGTTCGGGTTCGCTCAACTCTAATAATGAATCACTTTACATAAAACAATCCAAATGTGCCATACATTAAAATAACTTTTAAAAGTGGCATTAGCACATACCAAATATGCTATCTTTTTTACACTAGAGAGATGGTTTCGTGTCTCAAGGCTGGACACCCATAAGGACAAACGTGATAAAAACAAATTAACCAAAGTAAAGTATCATAAATAGAGTTGAGCGAACTTCTAGAAGTCCGGGTTCTGCTGGTTCGGCCGAACTTCGGGTCAAAGTCCGGGTTCGGGTCCGGACAGAACCCGAACTTTGTCCCGGACCTTGGGCCTGAAACTGGGCTTCAAGCCGGCTTGGTCGTCTTGGGCCTGAAGATCTTCAAGCGAGTTGAGATAAATACTATGAAATGAAACCAATTAAACAAAAATAGTGCAAACAGGAATACCCACAGGTCGGAACTCTGTGCTTTGGTAGAGAGATCACATTTTTTCTATCGTATAAACCATACACGATTACGGTGAAAATTTTCAATAAAATTACATACCGTGTAAACCTAACAAAATACATTTCACTAAGTAATAATCTCAACTCGCTTGGGCTTGACATTTCAAGCCCAAACATGGCTTGAAACCCCACAGGCACTGGGCCTGGGCTTGGGCCTGTAAACTTTTTTTCAAACCCAAGCT
>BLSH010276046.1:2345550-2384607 GCA_018402905.1 Glandirana rugosa | reverse complement strand
GTGCAGCTGTTAGATGGGGGCAGGATAGGCCTCTCTGAAGAGATACATTTTCAGGGATCATCTAAAAGTGGATGGAGTAGGAGATAGTCAGAGAGATTAGGGAGTTCCAAGGGATGGAGAGGCTGTGGAGAAGTCCTGAAGGGGAGCATGGGAGGAATGACTGATTGGATGTTGCTGCCTTGCATGACCTCAGTGGCTATCTTTAGTGTGGGCAGTGCTTATAAATAGCACTATTCTTTTTCAGTTGGTGAGCATTTTGCAAAGTCACTAGATCATGGACAGGAACCCACTGGTCATAGATAGTGTGTCTAGTGCAGGGAAAGGTTCCTGGGGTGGAGGGACAGAGTAGGGATTGCTCATCTGTGCCACCAGTTAGAAGCCCTCCCTCCCCAAGTGCCTTGTTGGCAGACTGCCTTCTAGTCACCTCTTCTGTCAGATGCTGCTGGGCGTCATCGGTTGTTTTCTGGATTCCTTTGCAAATTCTCTGAAAAACTCTCTGTAAGTTCTGCCATGCCATTTTGGCCATGTTACACAGATGTTGTCGGAACTTTTATGCCAAAATGGTTATAAGCCTCACACATCAAATATAAACAAAGCATATACCTCTATAGTGTGCACTTGTCTCTGTTAAGAGCTCAAAGTGACATCGCTGTCTGCTTCTCTGTTCCTATGCTATCAGCATGAATCACTTCTGACAAGTTTTCCTGACACCAAGAGAATAAGGTGACATGGGAGGTGATCTCCAGCACACTGCCTGTAATTGACAGCCTCAGCTCTGTTCCTGTGTGCTGTGTGAAGGGGGTGTGTCCCTTCCCTCCAATCAGCTCTCCTCTCACCTCTGCAGTGTATAACTTCAGCTGTCCACCCCCTGTTTTCTGAACACTCAGATGAGCTGTATAAATTCTGGACTTTGAAAATCTGTAGAGAAGAGACAACAGCAGATAAACAGGTACAGCTTATGTAGGGGGGTTTGTTTCATTTGGTTTCATCCCTGTGTATCACCTGAGGCCATTCACTTCACACTCACCACTCAACCTTGATTTTTGTAGAGAATGTACAAAAAAAGGGTTATGTTATATATGTCATAACTGCATATTGATTTTGTGATTTAATTCTATAACATAACTGCAAAATATGAGTCATTGTGTATTTGAAAAATGGTGTGTTTACTTTTTTATATCTTTTTAACCACTTAAGGACCGCTCCATGTACATAAACTGCGTCAGGGCAGCCCTTAAGTTCAAAATAACGTACCTGTACAAGATTTCTTTCTTCGGTGCTGTCAGAGCCCCGCTCCCGCTGTGGATGGACACAGCGGGAGCCAATCATTGGGTCCGGTGGACCCGATGTCCGCCAAAAACCTGGCAATCGCTCAGAGAGAGGCAGAACAGTGGTCTGTCTATGTAAACAAAACAGATTGCAGTTCTGCTTGTAGGAAAGACAGAGATCTTGTGTTTCTGCTAAGCAGGAACACGGATCTCTGTCTTTCTTTAATTAAGCCACTCCCCACATAGGAAGAAATCACTCTCAGGGAACACAGTTAACCCTTTGATCACCCCTGATGTTAACTCCTTCCCTGCCAGTGTAATTTATACAGTGACAGAGCATTTTTTTGATCACAGTATTGGTGTCACTGGTCCCCAAATAGTGTCACTTAGTGTCCCATTTGTCCGCCGCAATGTCTCATGCCTGCTAAAAATCACTGATCGCTGCCATTACTAGTAACAACAATAAAAAAGTCCATAAATGTATCCCAGGTTGTAGATGCTATAACTTTTGCACAAACCAATCAATATACGCTTATTGGGATTTTTTTGCCAAAAACCTGTAGCAGAATACATATTGGCTTAAATTGATGAAGACATTTGATTTTTTACATTTTTTATTGAATGTGTTTTAGAGCAGAAAGTAAAAAATATTTTTTTTTTCAAAATGTTGGTCTTTTTTTGTTTATAGCGCAAAAAATAAAAACCACAAAGGTGATCAAATACCACCAAAAGAAAGCTTTATTTGTGGAAAAAAAGAACATCAATTTTATTTGGGTTCAGTGTCACACGACCACGCAATTATGAGTGAAAGCAAATCAGTGCCGTATCGTAAAAAATGGACTGGTCAGGAAGGGGGTGAAACCTTCTGGAGCTGAAGTGGTTAAATATCAATTTTCTTCAACTTACAAGCATAGTAACACCTCTGTGATCGGAACTTCCCAGCATTTTTAACTTCCTCCTCATGTGATAAGCACACTGAAGTTTTCCAAGGATAGAAAAAGCTTTATATTAAATTATTTCCATCTCTTGTGTTGAATTTCATCTTTGTTGAGATACCTTGAACTATCCTAAATACCAGGGCAGCTGCTTTTATTTTCTCAACACTGAAGCTATCATGTGATTATAATGCAAATACCTTGCCACATAAGACTCACTTTTAGAAAGTGTTGACAAGGCTAGTATCAGTATATGAAGAACACAAGCAAATGGAGTCTGCAATACATTTCACTAATATCTTTGCTATGCATACTATATCATATACATAGTTTAGATGGAGATGATTTTTTTCTTGAACAACAAAACTGGCTTTTCACTTTAATACTGTCAAGCTTTCTGACATCAATAAAAAGATGCCATCTGACAGTAGATGCATGATTTAGATGCAAATATTCTGTAATTAATTACAACATATTTCTTAGGATTTTTCTATTGCCATAGTAACTAGTTACTGTGTTACAATAAGAAACACAACATATCTTGGTTACGCTTTGCTTCTTGTACAATCATTAATTTAACTTGAAATGTTATGGCTTTCATAAGTTCATTCATCATGAACACTGAGAGCATTTTATTCAGTTTATTATTATATAGTCATGAAGACATTGAAAGAGTTCTATTATTAGATGCCTTTCAATGTGAAAACTTAAAATAAAGTAGGAATGAATAGGTTTGAAGTTAGTGGCAGTCAATCCTGCTCCATAGTATATCAAATGAGTTTTTACAACTAAATGTTGTGGCATGTTTTAGACCCCACTAATTAATATTATTATTATTATTATTATTATTATACAGGATTTATAAAGCGCCAACAGTATATGCAGCATTTTACAACATTAGGTCAGACAGTACAGTTACAATTACAATTCAATATAGGAGAAATCAGAGAGCCCTGCTCATTAGAGCTTACAATCTAGGAGGGAGGGTCAAGTGATACAAAAGGTAATCGCTGTGGGGGAGGAGCTGATGGAGAAAGTTGAAGAACAATTGTTAGATGAAGGCAGGATAGGCTTCTCTGAAAAGATGGGTTTTCAGAGATCGTCTAAAAGCAAACAGAGTAGGAGCTAATCAGACAGATTGGGGTAGGGAGTTCCATAGGTTGGCAAAGGCTTGGGAAAAGTCCTGGAGGTGAGCATGGGAGGAGGTGACAAGGGAGCTAGAGAACAGGAGGTCTTGGAAGGAACAAAGAGAATGATTAGGTTGGTATTTTGAGATTAGGTTAGTGATGTAGCTGGGGGCAGAGTTGTGGAAGGCTTTGTAAGTTGTTGTTAGTATTTTGAATTTAATTTGTTGGGTGAGTAGGAGCCAATGGAGGGATTAACACAGAGGAGTAGCAGACACTGAGTGGTTGGTAAGGTGGATGAGCCTGGCAGCAGCATTCATAATGGACTGAAGAGGGATTAGCCTCTGTAAAGGTAAGCCAATGAGAAGGGAGTTGCAGTAGTCTAGGCAGGAGATGACCAGGGAGTGAATTAGGAGCTTTGTAGTGTTGTTGGTTAGAAAGGGACGTATTTTGGAGATGTTGCGGAGGTTGAGGTGGCAAGATTTGGACATGAGGCTGAAAGGATAGTTCAGAGTTCAGGATTACACCTAGAACCTTGGCATGCAGGGATTGGCTGAGAGTTGTGCCATCAATCTTGACAGAGAGATCTGGGGAAGGGGGATTACGAGCTCAGTTTTGGATAGATTGAGTTTGAGGAAGTAATGTGAGATCCAGGCTTATGTGTCTGTTAGTAGATTAGTGATACGTGAGGAGACTGAAGTAGTGAGCTGAGGGGTAGGAAGATAAATTTGGGTGTCATCAGGATAGAGATTTATTTATTTATTTCAGGTACTTATATAGCACCGTCAATTTACGCAGTGCTTTACATATACATTGTACATTCACATCAGTCCCTACCCTCAAGGAGCTTACTATCTAAGGTCCCTAACTCACATTCATACATATACTAGGGACAATTTAGACAAGATCTAATTAACCTCCCAGCATGTATTTGGAGTGTGGGAGGAAACCAGAGTACACGGAGGAAACCCACACAGGCACAGGGAGAACATGCAAACTCCAGGCAGGTAGTGTTGTGGTTGGGATTCGAACCAGCGACCCTTTTACTGCTAGGCTAAAGTGCTACCCACTACACCACTGTGCTGCCCCAGATGATATTGGCTGACCCAGGAAGGAGGTGTAGATTGTGAATATCAGAGGGTCAAGAACATAATACCATGCATTGTCCTGGATGCCACCAAAACCATGCAGTTTCCCAAATACCACTAATAACAAGAATGGTCCCAGATTCCACTGATAACAAGAAGGGTCCCAGATACCACTAATAATATAAATGGTTTCAGATATGACTCTTAACATGCAGGGCTCCAGATACCACTTATAACTGATAGAGTGTCCTAGATACCACCAATAACATGCAGGATCTCAGATACCACTGATAACATGAAGGTTCCCAGATATACTGTAGGTCCCAGATACCACTAATAACATAGAGGATCCCAAATATAGGTCCCAGATACCACTGGTAATAAGCAGGGTCCCAGATATCACTGATAACAGGAAAGGTACCAGATACCACTAATAACATGAAGGGTCCTAGATACCACTGATTACATGCAGGGTCCCAGATACCACTGATAACATAGAGGGTCTCAGATGGCACTGATTGCATGCAGGGTCCAAGATGTCACTGATACTATGCAGGGCTCCAGACCCCTAACATTCAGGTTCCTAGATACCACTGATAACACACATAGTCCCAGATACTACTGATAACATAGAAGGTCCCCCCTCCACCAAATGATTTGGACCAGTGCACAAAGCAAGGTCCATAAATACATGGATGAGCGACTTTGGGGTGGAGGAACTTGACTGTCCTGACCTCAAGCTGACAGAACACCTTTGGGATGAATTTGAGCGAAGACTGCGAGCCAGGACTTCTTGTCCACATCAGTGCTTGACCTTACAAATGCGCTTCTGGAAGAATGAAACATTCTCATTGACACACTCCTAAACCTTGTGGGCAGCCTTCCCAGAAGAGTTAAAGCTGTTATAGCTGCAAAGGGAGGGCCAACTCAACAATGAACCCTACGGACTAAGACTGGGATGCCATTAAAGTTCATGTGCATGTAAACGCAGGAGTCACAATATTGTTCACTATATAGTGTATGTTATCTAATTCTGTGTATAGTCCTAAGTATTAGTTACTATACAATAAAGTTTGAGAAATGCAAACAAATAAAAAAATAATTATCTCACACTCCAGAACACCACAGAACAGTAACAAACATAAAGATGAGTTTTAAATATTTTCTTACAAACAAGGATTTTGTACACCAGTTAAAAATCGGATAATTCATATAAACAGTTCCTTTTGCATTTTTTGTATAGATAGTATTACCAACAGTTTTATTACATAATCATGTGGCTGAAAAAATGTTTTAATGTTGCCCGGATTACATATTGTTAATGTATCCAAAGTTGGGATGCTGCATTATCTCCTTTTTTAATAAAACTATATTTATGCTATCTTCTGCACATACCATGGGAGCATAAAGCTTCCTGCATGGCAGGTTTTATGAGACAGGGTGATGACTCAGCAGTCTGACGGAAACAGCAAAGGATATAGGAGCAAGGGAAGGTACTGTAAGAGGAATTTAAAGTCAAAATATTTTTTTTTTTTTTTTTTGGATAGAGTAGGAAGTTATTAAAATTCCTGTCAATTTTTTTTTTTTTAGCCATCTGTGTGCAACTAGGAAAATCTCTCTTCCATTTGTGTAGATACAAAAGAAAGTGACAAGTCTTCTTCCCCATGTTCAGTCCTAATGATCGTGGTCAACAGGAAAAATAGGCAGGGTGACTCTACCCAGCAATATATACCCAACAGGGCTCTAACCCCTCACCACGCTATACAAAATGTAAAACGTTTTGGTCTTAGATGCACTTTAACCACTTCAGCCCCGGAAGGATTTACCCCCTTCCTTGTGATTCTGCATTGCGTCGCTTTAACTGACAATTGCCCAGTCGTGCGACATTGTACCCAAACAATACTGATGTCCTTTTTTCCCACAAATAGGGCTTTCTTTTGGTGGTATTTAATCCCCTCTGTGATTTTCAAAAAAAGTCCGGGTTCGGGCCCGGGGTTCTGGTATTTTATTACACGTGTTGAAAAGCTGCCAAGGGCAGCCAATCAACAAGTGTTTCACTGGTTTTCCCTGAGAAACAATCACAGCCATGCCTACTAATGGCATGGCTGTGATTGGCCAGTGCACCATGTGACCCAGCCTCTATATGGGCTGGAGTCACCGTGCTGCATGTCATATGCTCTCAGGATAGTTTAGGGAGAGGATGCTGCTGGCTCTGTGAGGGACAGATTGCAGAACATCTCATCCTGCATTACTGAATGATCTGATTGTGGACTAGGGAGAGATACTAGTACTGGTGCTTTGAGGGAAAGATTGCAGACCTCATCCTGCTGCACAGAATGATCTGACTGGACTAGGTAGAGTCTGTTGCTTTAAGGGAAAGATTATTCTTCTAAAATCATCTCCAGCTTGTACAGGGAAAGGTTCCAGCTGTTGCTTTAAGGGAAAAATTATTCTTCTAAAATCATCTCCAACTTGTACAGGGAAAGGTTCCAGCTGTTGCTTTAAGGGAAAGATTATTCTTCTAAAATCATCTGCAAGCTCCATTCACAAAGTGTATTCTAGCCGCATAGAGCCATATTAGTGTTATAAAATCATGTCCAAGCTCCATTCACTAAGTGTATTGTAGCCGCATAGAGCCATATTAGTGTTATAAAATCATGTCCAAGCTCCATTCACTAAGTGTATTGTATTCGCATAGAGCCTTATTAGTGTTATAAAATCAATGATTTTATAACACTAATATGGCTCTATGGGGCAACAATACACTTAGTGATAGTGAATGGAGCTTGGACATGATTTTATAACACTAATAAGGCTCTATGCGGCTACGATACACTTAGTGAATGGAGCTTGGAGATGATTTTACAACACTAATATGGCTCTATGCGGCTACAATAAACTTTGCCTATACAACTTGGAGATGATTTTAGAACAATAATCTTTCCCTTAAAGCAACAGCTGGAACCTTTCCCTGTGCAACTTAGAGATGATTTTAGAACAATAATCTTTCCTTTAACCTCCCTGGCGGTATGATTATTTCCGATTTTTGGTACTGAAAGCGGTACGATTATTTTGCATGGAAATTTGGCATTTTCTATTGTAGGCCTGTAATTCTGAGGAATAACTCACTTAAATCTGTCCAAACCAGAGTCTAGTAGACATCCCGGGTATGATAAAGTTTGAAACATGAAATCATAAATTATAATATAATAAATAACTATAAATAATTATCAGAAATAATAATGTAATAGTAATAAAATGTATTCAATAATGTAATCAAACCAAAAACACTGAAATTTGCTCATTTGCAGAATTGTCGCTGTCGTCACTTTCAGTTTCTGATGATAAATTTCCCCAAAAATCAGTATCACTCAATTCTGCAAATCATTCTTATTTACTATCGGTGTTTTCTAGCTGATAAAAAAACACTTTTGACGTAAAGGGACACTTTTTGGTTGCTATGGGCATTCTCATGTTTCCAGGCAGAAAGAATGACATATATAATATAAAAGTGCATGCAGGGCTCTAGGCAAACCACTAGGGACAAAGTGGTTGTGAAATGATTTCATACAGCAATGTAATCTGTAAGATTACAGTGTACTGTATGTATACTGTGTGTTTCACTATTTGAATTTCCCGCCGGTCTCCGTCCCTGTGCGACGCTTGCAGGGAACGGAGCCCGGCACACAGAGGCATCAGGCGGAGGGACAGACACGCTGACACCGCAGGAGAACATCGCTGGATCCAGGGGACAAAGTGAGTAACCCAGCCTGGATCCAGCAATGCAATCCCGAGTGTGGCTCGGGGTTACCGCTAATGGTACTGAAATTCCACTCTGAGCCACACTCAGGATTACCGCCAAGCAGGTTAAAGCAACAGCTGGAAACTTTCACTGTACAACTTGGAGATGATTTCTTGCACAAAAATAAAAAAAACAGTGTTGGCTACCTCCTCCTCCTCCACCACCACTTTCACCGCCTCCTCAACCTCCAACTCCACATCCACCTCCATTTTTGATTTTTTTTATGTGATTTTAGTTTAAAATTAATTTTAAGTTATTTCCCTATCCCCATTTCTTTGTAGGGCACTTGTCCAACTCGTACCCCCATTTTCCTTCCTTTTGCAGACCTCTAGGACTTGCCAGAACTTTGTTACAGCCATTTTTGTGCCTAAAAGTTCAGGTCCCCATTGATTTCAATGGGGTTCGGGTCAAAGTTCGGGTCAAGTCCGGACCCGAACCCGGACTTTGTCCCGAAGTTCGGCCGAACCTGCCGAACCCGGACTTCCAGAGGTTCGATCAACTCTAATTATAAACAAAAAAATGACAATTTTGAAAAAAAAAAGAATATTTTTTACTTTTTGCTATAATACATATCCAAAAATAAAATATAAAAAAACAAACGTATTCATCAGTTTAGGCCAAAATGTATTCTTCTACATATTTTTGGTAAATAAAATCACAATATGCGTTTATTGATTGATTTGCACAAAAGTTATCTCGTTTACAAACCATAAGAATTGATTTATGGTGTTTTTATCTATTTTTTTTACTGGTAATGGTGGCGATCTGTGATTTTTAGTGGGACTGCGATATTGCGGCGGATAGATTGGACACTTTTGACACTTTTTTGGGACCATTGACATTTATACAGCGAACTGATCTAAAAATAGCCACTGATTACTGTATAAATGTCATTGGCAGGGAAGGCGTTAACCTGCAGGGGGCAATCAAGGGGTTAACTGTGTTCCCTCAGTGTGTTCTAACTGTGTGGGGGCTGAGCTGACAGGGGACATGACAGATCTAACTGATCTCGATGACAGGGATCCGTAGATCACTGTCATGCCTCCTGACAGAGCGGGGAACCGCTGTGTTTACATCAGCAGTTCTCCGCTCTTCTTCTGTATTAGACGATCGCGGGTCGCTGGCGGACATCGAGTCCACCCGACCCGCGGCCACACTCAGGGAGCATGCGGCGGGCATGAGAGCATGCCACTGGCTGCACTCGCCCGCCCGCATGCTGCACCTGCGCGAATCACCGTTTATAAACGGCGCTTCACGCTACGCTGCCACTCTGCTGCAGTAAATGTACGCGAGCCGGACAGGAACCAGTTAAGAAACAAATGTATTATCAGTATTACTATTGGAGACAGGTATTCTGGGGGCAAATATATTAAAAAATTACATTTAACCCAATCTAAATCAGCAACATTCAAAGACGAAAGTTTTATTGTGAAGTTCCATGATAATCAAAACTGGCACTCCAACACACTAAATGAATGCACCTGTGTTGCAGCGCATAACACAAACGTAGTAATGCACAACTTTGGGTTGTGGTGTGCTGCATCAAGAAAAGGAGTGCAGGTGCATTTTATGGCCTGTTTTAGTGAGTGAGGTAACAAGCCACACCCGACTGGAAAGGTGTCAATGGTGTCTTAGGGTTAGGGTTGAGCTTAAAATTTAGGGGGTAAGTGTTTTGTCAAGTTTAAAGCGGTAGTGAACTCAAGGCAACTAATCCTGTAAAAGCATAATAACAGAATTCAATGCCATTTTAAACACAGGAGTAAGCTGGAGCATCATAAAATTCTTTTTACAATTTCTGCAGTTTTTTATTATTGTAATCCATTACATCCCAAGCTGACGTCATATTTGCAGACACCTCCACTGTCTTCCCTAATCTTTCGTTCTTTTCATATGTCACTGCAATTATCTTGTGCATGCATAATAAGGTAAACCTAAGCCTGAATTGGGGGCGTGTCCAAGCCGCAGACCAAGATGGCTCGGCTCTAATACTTTCTGCCACACAGGGTCTCCACCCCTGCTCACAGCAGCTAGACAGAGACAGAGATTTTTCACCCCAAAAGGGGATATTCTAACAGGGGAACACCCTAGCTATGGCCCACAGATGAAATCCACCACCGGGACCGTGCAATCTTACAGATTTCTTCATTAAGGCAAACAGCAAATATTTCCAAGATGGTGCCCGGGAGAGCGGCTCCTCTCCCCCTCCTCCCCACATAGAACAACTTCTTCCTCCAGCACAGGACGACATCTCAGACAAGGAGGAAACCACACAGCAGCAGTACAATCCATTAACTCCTGACAGAGGTAAGAGAGCTGCAGAATCCCCAGCACACTATCCACAGAAGCTCCCTTCAGCTAAAAAACATCACTGGGCAAACGTCCCTGGATCAATGTCAGACAGTACAACAGAGCACACAGCACCCCTAGCTACCTTCCCTGCATCAGACGCCCCTGCCTCTGAAAATACCATTAAGGCTATGCTACTGTCCCTCCAGGCTGGCCTACACTCTGAGCTACGCTCCTCAGTGTCCCATTTGACTCACAGAATAGATGGCACTGAGGATCGCACAGACCACCTAGAGTCACAACTAGGAGTGGTGGTGAAGGCACATGATGAAATGGGAGATGCCCATGAGGAACAAGCAGATGCGATTTGCAAATTGCAAATGAAAATTGCAGATTTAGAAGATTGTTCGCGGCAGAATAATATCAAAATTAGAGGAATCCCTGAAGATGTTAAACCACAAGATCTAATGCCCTATCAGCAGCAGCTCTTTCTAAAACGTATCCCAGAGCTCACCCCTAGAGACCTTCTAATGGACAGAGCACACAGGATTCCCAAACCAACACATATATCTGACACAGTCCTCAGGCATGTGCTCACAAGAATCCACTTCTACCACATTAACCTCCCTGGCGGTATGATTATGTCAGATTTTTCCGTCTAAATGTGGTACATTGTTTTGCATAGAAATTTGGCGTTTTGTACTGTAGGCCTCTAATTATTAGGAATAACTCACTTAAATCTGTCCAAACAAGAGTCTAGTAGACATCCGGGTATGATAAAGTTTGAAACACAAAATCATAAATTATAATATAATAAATAACTATAAATAATTATCAAAAATAATAACATAATAGTAATAAAATGTATTTAATAATGTAATCAAATCAAAAACACTGAAATTTGCTCATTTACAGATTCAGTGTCTGATGACGGATTTCCCCACAAATCAGTATCACTCAATTCTGCAAATGATTTTTATTTACTATCGGTGTTTGCTAGCTGCTCAAAAAACACTTTTGACGTAAAGGGACACTTTTTGGTTGCCATGGACAGTCTCAAGTTTCCAGGCAGAAAGAATGGCATATATAATATAAAAGTGCATGCAGGGCACTGGGCAAACCACTAGGGACAAAGGGGATATGAAATGATTTGATACAGTAATGTAATCTTATAGATTACAGTGTACTGTATGTTTACTGTGTGTTTCACTATTTGAATTTGCCACCGGTCTCCACCCCCATGTGACGCGACGCTCGCAGGGAACGGAACCTGGCACAGAGTGAATCGGGTGGAAGACAGCCCGTGGACACAGCGGGGGGACATCGCTGGATCCAGGGAACAAGGTGAGTAACGCTGCCTGGATCCAGCGATGCAATCCCAAGTGTGGCTCGGGGTTACCACTCTTGGTACAGATAATTCACCCGAGCCACACTCAGGAATACCACCAGGGGGGTTAAGGAATGCCTTCTCAGAGAAGCCAGATCTTTGTGCACACTTTCCCCTCCATATAAAGGGATTGCTCTATGCCAGGACCTGCAGCCACATAAAAATTGAAGGAAGGAATTCACCCCCATCCCTGCAGTTCTGAGAGATCACAGTATCATATAACGATGGGGGTTCCCTACTAAATTACTGGTAACATATCAGGGGCAACAAACCACCATCTCATCCCCTAAGGATGGATACAAAACACTTCACAACTGAGGTCTGGCACCCTCATCGCTGACAAACCGCCCATGCAACAACACAACCCGCAAGTCCTGAGGAAATGGCTCATTAACAAATACATAATCCCATTGAAGTTTTCATGAACACAAGCTTACCCTTTCCCCACTCAGCTAGAAGTCTTGCTCCTCTCTGTTCAATGTTGTTAGGCCCAAATTGTGGCTCACATTGTTTTAGTATATTTACTAGTTTGAACTGTTTTCTAGTTACTGCACACCCCAGGCACGAAGTGTACTAAGCACACAGCAGTAGTTCAATACAACTGGTTCTCTCAACTTTTCTTTTTTGTTTCTCTTTAGTTAACCACAAATAACCTGATTTGATATAATTTACTATCTATTTTAGTTAAAAAGCTGAGTCTAGGTACCTTCCCTCACCCTTCCAGGCCCTCTCCACTCTCACACAAATGGAAGATCTTTATGACTCCTGGTGATGCCTTCATGGGACGGAGAGGGACTATACCTTTTACTCAGCCGCGCAAAAATCATACTGCAGAATTGATCTTTACCTGCTACACAAAAATACCCTACAAACAATATCCCACGCAAATATAGACTTGATAACATGGTCGGATCAGGCCCCAGTCTGGATCACCATATCTGATACCGGACCCAAGAAACTGTCCACTATTTGGTGCATGTACTCCTCCCTTCTATCCCAACCTAAGTATGAGGAAAAGATCAAACAGGAATTAGAAAATTATTTTTTATGTAATATCAACTCTGTATCAGATAATGTGTTACTTTGGAATTCACACAAAGCATACATGAGAGGGGTTTTTATTAAGCATGGGGCCCAGGAGAAATGAGTGCAAAGCGAAAAACACAACCACTTCCTCGACCAGATACGTAAACTTGAACAGACAAACAAAACTTCCCCAAACGATGTAGAAACTACCCGACTTTCGTACTCTCAGAGAAGAATTCTGTTCTTTCCTACACTCCTCCTTTGACCACCATATTAAAAGACTAAAACTCACATGGTACGACTCTGGTAACAGACCAGGAGGTCTCTTAGCCAGACAAATGAAACGGAAAGCAGCAGCATCCAAGATCCCATACATGCAGTCTCCCAAAGGCTGTAGAGTCAGTAACCCTGCAGACATTGCCAACTGCTTTCGGGACTTCTATGCATCCCTCTACAATCTGAACCCCTTTCACAGACTCCCCTAGCCCAGATCCCAAACATATCACTCAGTTCTTAAACCCACTACAACTACCTTCCCTCATGCCCCAACAACTAGCAGCCCTAGACGCTCCAATCTCAGTGCCAGAAATATCAAAAGCTCTCTACCCCTATGGATTCAGTAATGGATATTTCAAAACTTATGCGGAAAACATAACCCCACACCTTTGTACTTCCTACAACCAAATTATGCAAATAGGTAACATCCTGAAAGAATCCTTAGAGGCCCTTATTGTCACGATCCCGAAAACCCGGCAAACCCCATGATAATCCAGCCAATTATAGGCCTATATCACTTCTAAACACCAACCTCAAAATTTATGCCAAGATCCTTGCCTCCCGTATCTCACTCCACATCCCCTCTCTAATACATGCTGACCAAGTCAGATTTATCCCAAAACGCCAAACATCTGATGGCACCAGAAGAATCTTGGACCTTATACATTGGGCCGAATTCCACAAAATGCCTTCTCTGTTCTTATCTCTGAACGCAGAGAAGGCGTTTGACAGAGTCCACTGGTCCTACCTTAACCTGGTCCTCCAAAGATTTGGATTCATAGGCATCATTAACAAAGCGATACTTGCTTTATACTCCCACCCATCAGCAAGGGTTTGGACATCTGGTATGTCCTCTGACCCAATATTTTCAATAGTACTAGACAGAGCTGCCCCCTCTCCCCGTTAATTTTTGCACTAGTGATGGAACCCCTCACAACAGCCATAAGAGCCCACCCCGAAATATCATGATTACAGATAGGAGACTCCACCCACAAACTAGGACTCTATGCAGACGATGTTATTGTGATCCTGACTAACCCTCTACAGTCCCTACCAGCACTACACAACCTCCTCATTCAATTCGGCCAGTTGTCTCCCTATAAAATCAATTGCTCCAATTCCAATCTGATTGGCATATGCCTTGACCATGACTTGAAAACAAACCTCACTCACTTCTCCCCATTTCCATGAGCCCCAACCTCAACACTTACTTACCTAGGGATCCAGTTGACTGTCCCCTCTAGCAACATTCTCTGAATAAACTATGAAGCCCTCCTAAAGAATATTCAAGATGTATGCACATCCTTCCGAACTACACGGGCCTCCTGGGCTGGCAGAATAGCCTTATCCAAAATTTTTCTCTTACCCCATCTGCTCTACTTGTTCCGAACTCTCCCAACACCGCTACTCTCCTCACAACTGGACGCACTCCAAAGCAAAGCAACATCAACAAATGTATTTGGGAATGTCCCAGGGTTAAACAATCCATCATGTGCAATGTGACAAACAAAGCAGGAATGGGAACCCCTAACATCAAAAACTACTACAAAGTAGTCCTTCTCAACCAGGCTCAACAGTGGTGGTCATCAACATCAAGCCCTCTATGGACCCAAATAGAGCAAACTGCTCTCAAATACCCCACTAAATCCCTCATGGCTGCTTTATGGCTACAACACAGACCCTCACCATTCTTCTTAAGCGCAATAAATGCAACTGTCAAAATTTGGAGCCCAATTACCCAACAAACAAAAGGAATTATAAGAAAAGCCTTGGAATCCTTACCTTTGTCGACGTTGGAAATAATACGTACTGATTTATCACTAGTCTCCTGGTCATCCGCAGGCATAACCACCATTGGCAACATCCTACATGAAGGGAAGCTACCCTTTCCAACAACTGCATGAGGACTACAATATCCCCAACAAAGACTTCTTCATATACTTAAAATGGATGTAACCCCTTCATATGCCCAGTGAAGTGAACAGATTCAGTTGATACACAGAGATGACACAAACCTCCCTATATAAATCTTACATGTATATCTTCTGTCTTCACATTGATATACGGTTTACAAAGTGAACATTCAGTTAGATTTTCCAATTCCTCCTTTCTATGTAGGAGGAGTTGATAGCTAGACATTGTGAGACACTGTGAGAGACTATGAGAAAGCTGATTGGAGGAAAGTCACACACCCCCTTCCCACACATGCAGAGCACTGCCTGTGTTTTGTTAAGCAGTGTGCTAAGCTTTTTTTAGCAACCTCCCATGATTCTAATTTTATGTCCCGACTAGCTAGAACGAGTGAGAACTTATCAGGCTGATAACAGAGCTACTGAGAAAGAGATAGCTATGGGACATCTTTGAAGAGAGATAACAAAACACTACAGACAGATATGCCCAACTTAAATTTCATGAATCGGGTTTATGTCTACTTTAAGGGTGAGGCACTCCCTAAATGTTATTTACTACTTGGATCAACCCCTCACAAACAACCTCTTACAAATTTACGAACACCCTCCAGCCCTACTCAAGGGATCTTCTATCTTCTACAAGACACTGGATTCCCCACAAACCCCAGATAAATCCCCCTCAATGAAAAAATGGGAAGAAGCCCTAAATTTCTCAACGAACTTAACATCATGGTATCTCGCATCACGACTTCCAGTAAAAGCATCCAGATGCATATCCCATTGGGAAACAGCACAGGAGATACTCCATCAATGGTGCTACACACCAGCAAAATTATCTCGCTTTTCAACATCTTACTCACCTTCCTGCTGGAGAAACTGCGGAAAAACAGGTACCTCAGTACATGTCTGGTGGTCCTGCCGCCTACTCCCTCCCTTCTGGCAATCTGTCCAAACCCTAATTAGGGATGTTACCTGCAACCCCACAAAAATCACACCCCAACTAGGGCTACTAGGTTTGGGAACAGAAAAAATGGGATGCCTCTCACCAGACCATCCTCATCCACATCCTAATTGCAGCTAGACTCTCCATAACAAGAAACCTGAACAACAGCTCGCCACCCTCACCACAACTCATTCACCAACATTTCAACCAACAACTACAGATGGAATATGTTTGCCAAAGCACTCCTGACCCTGCCTAAATTTTGGAAAGACTGGACCCCATGGCTCAATTATGCCAATTTCGACCTCACTGCTTTACTCAGATAACCTTGCCAAACTGATATATGCTCAACTGAATGATATTCAGCCTCCTTGAAGAACACAAACTCTTCTCCCTCCAACTCACATAACTATGTGGATGCCCACTTCCTTGCCTGATCCCCCCCCCTCCCTCGCCTCATGTTCCATACCCAGCTACCTGGACCAAAGTCTCAGACCAATAGAGTTAACTGTTCAGTAAATGTAGTTTTTTGATAAAACTGTTACTTACCTAATGAACCATCACAGCCATTGTCATATGATAACAACATAAGTACATATATGTAATATTTGTGAAACTCCAATAAAAAAATTAAGTAAAAATAAAACAAAACTAAGCCTGAATTGATGACGGTCAGCACTCTCACGGTATTACAATGTAATACTGAGGAGTAATACTGACATAAACATGAGACGCATCTCTACAAATTAATGGTGCACTCAGAGTGCCATCAATCGGGATTCCTATGTGCATGTCCAAGTGATGTCATCAAAAGAACAGGAGGGCAATGTCTCCCAAATGGCACACCTTGAAAAATGTTTAAAGTCACCTAATAGTAAGTCATATTATAGTGAGTTTAATACCCCTGAACTATCCAGGGGAGTTTACTACCACTTTAATGAAACCTTTGTAAGGCCTATGCAGAGAAAAGAAACAAGTTCACTTTAATGTCAACCACAACTGCAGCATATTCTTACATTTCCTATACTACCCTGCTGCCATTTTCCCTATGAGTAAAGAAAAAATACCAGTACTTCAGGAAATGAAGACAAAATGGGGGTTATTTACTAAAATTTAAGGGTTTTAATTTAAATCTGTTGCAGTTCTGTATTGAAACCAATCAGGTTTTATTGCCAAAGCCTAAAAGAACAAACTGAAGTTAGGAGCTGATTTTTATGCAGAACTGCACCAGTTTGCACCCTCCAGGTTTAGTAAATCCCTCCCATTGTTCAACACATTTTTCATTCACAAGACAGCACTGTCATTTGTGGGTAGGGACAAGTTCAAGGCTTGGTCCAAATACAAGTTCAGACTTAACTTTGGCTGTTAAGAGTTTATATACTAATAGGGGTGGCATTCCTACAGCTACTATCGATGCCAGCTTTCTATCTGTAAATGGATGCTAAGGAAGTGGCAGATTCCAGCTCTCACCACATTCAACCAGTGATGTCATCTGGCCCCATTCATTCACTGGTAATGAAACCCCAGCCATATAAACAAAGGGATGCGTGACATAATTTACCAAAATTGGCTACATACGAATTTGGGCAATAACAATGAAAGTGTAGGAAATAACAATGAACAAATATGCCCCTGGTCATATTTGGTCAATGATGTCAACTAGGAGACCCCTACTATTAGTAGTGAGGCCTGGGAGATGTAAATTGGTACCAGTCAGCAACGGAATCAGATGTGTCTATCTGTAGATTTTTTTTTAGCAGGGGTTGTTCATTGCAATTGATGTGTTTCTTTGTGTCTTTTATTACTGTTTATTTTTTTTTCGTGTGAATGAGTAGGGGGCAACCCTTGCTCATTTACATAGGAGAGCTGGTATCTGAGTGTCCCTTATTAAAGGGAACTTCCAGATTCTGCTAAGCCCCCACCTGCAGACCCCCACAACCATTGGGCCAAAGTAGCATGGAAGACAACTTTGTCCTTATTAAGGGCAGGTATGGGGGGAGAAATAAAGAAAATGAGATGAAAAAAGATAGGAACAGAAAAAGAGGGGGAGTGGTAAATTATGCAAGCATTTCTACTTGGGTATTATGTTACAGGAAGAGATGAGGTATATTTTATTTTTTAAAAAATAGTTTATTATGTGCCTGCTCCCTTCACTTTTCTGTAAGCTGCCCCTGGATGGCATTCCACCTCTGTGATGTTGTGCCTTTCCCTTACTTTCCTTCTCCACAATCTCTGGCACCCAGGCACAGTCAGAGGCCCCAAAATACCCCCCCCCCTCATCACTGGAGCCGATCTGGAGATAGGCTGCACCTGCAGGAACACCCCTTACCCCTTGCCTTCCCCCTTCCTTTTATTTTCCTTTACTTTACCCCTCCCCTGCCTTTCCTTCCTCTTGAAAAGGCAACAATCATCACTACTTGCCCATAGGTGACATGTTTACAATATTTACAGGTCATCAGTTTAGAGATTACAGTAAATGATGGCCCTAGAATTATTGCTCTCACTTTAGCACTGCCCACACTGGCTTGTGTGGCAATACCTAATATGTGTAGCACATCTGAAATTTTCATATGCATGTACGCCCAACTCTCAAGTTTATATTTGCAAGTGCAGGTATGCAAGGGTGGGGGGATGGGGCTTTTTTCTTTAACTTAATTGTTGCCACATAGAGGGCTGACAAGTTCCCCATTTGATAGCATATATGAAGTGATCTTAAGACCCCTTTCACACCAAGGCATTTTACAGGTGTTCTTAAGCTAAACTTATCAAATAAAAAGCACATCAAAAATGCTCCCTATGCATCTCAATGGATGCTTTCACACTGATGTGTCGCACTTGTTGGCCATTGCTAAAAGTCTCGCAAGCAGCATCTTTTCGGTTTGTTTTGTGAGGCTTCAAAAGCGTCCATGTCCATTGAAAATAATGGTTAAAGGAAAGGCATGTAAGGCCTGGGAGAGAGACGTACAAATGGACATCTCAGAAACCCAATGGGAGCTCATCTATACCTTGGCCCACAAAGGATAGCTCAATGTCACAGTCCAGGAAAATAACTATAAGACACTGACCAGATGGTACCGTACACCTGCGTTACTACACAAAATGAATCCGTCCGTCCCAGACACATGCTGGAGATGCCTGGACGATGTGGGTACACTACTACACATATGGTGGTTATGCCCCAAAATCCGACCCTTCTGGGATAAGGTTAGAGAGATCACGGAGCAGGTCACTACACTACAGATAGAGCTCTCATCAGCTCACTTAATACTTCACTATTTCCCAACCCCTGCACACTCGTACTGCAAATCTCTTGCCATGCACATGGTTAACTCTGCGAAACTGTGCATACCAAGACACTGGAAGTCTCAGCATGTGCCAACAGTTTTGGAATGGTTCCAATGCATTAATAAAACAGCCGAAACGGAAGGACTAATCCACACAGCTAAAGACACACCTACCAAATATACCCGCACATGGGCATGCTGGCTACATTTCCTATCCACAGACAGATATAAGAAACTAACAAGACCCACTTATTTGAACACGCTAATCTGAGGTTATACCCCTCAGTAATTCTGGAACACACATGCATCTATACTCCCTTATGCCTCGCCAACTCTATGAAGGGAGGAAACCCTGACCCCAAACAGGGATAGAAGTCGGGGACTCCTCCTCAACATTCAAGTGTGAGGATCCAATATGGTATAGCCACCATTGACACAAAACGATTCCACCGTTCTGTTTATGAAGACTCTAACCCTTACAACCCTTTCTAGGCTGCCGTGGGGACAGGCAAGGCTAATAACCCCCCGTTTTTTTTTCAATTTTTTTTTTTCTTCTCTCTCCCACCTCCGCATTCCCCCCCCCCCCGATCTCCCTCCTCCCATCCCTTCCCACCCACCTCCCTCTCTCACCCCACCTTCCCTTACACAATGAGATATGCCGATTTACCTTCGATCTGGGACACTAAACATAAAATCACCCTAAAGTAAGCTCTTCCCGCTAAGGGAAAAAAGATAGAAGACATTACAGGTTCAGTTCACTCCTACATCTTAACACCCCAATCAAACATCTAGCAAGAGACTAACTCTAACTCCTTTAATGTACGTGAATTTAAATTTGATCTACTCAGACGACTTGCGTTCTGAGGATGTGAGTTCAGGCGACTGCGAGACGTTCAGGTAATAAGTGATATATTTGTTATCTTGTTAGTCGACCATAAGTATACCAATTCTCTCTCCTAAAATCTTGTTTGATCCTATTTGCCTACTGTATCATTATCTTCAGTTATTGTTGGATCCTAAGGTATAAGGTCCCGATGTAAGACGCTACCTACTGGCGATATTTCATTTCTCTGTACCACCTTTGTAACCCGTTATTTCTAATAAAACTCTTATTGAAAAAAAAAAAAAAAAAAGAAAATAATGGTTAAGAGCTCGAAAAGCACTTGAAAAGCGCATGAAATGTGCACTGAGGCTGTGGTGTGGGGAAGGTCACATGATCGGAATGCAGTGTAGAATGCTGGGTAACCAGGAAATCCTGTTGAGAGGAGAAGAGGAGAGAGAAACACACACATTGCCTCTGTTTCTGCCTCTGTTTGAGGATGTTTGCCCAAAAGAGTAGCACAAACATCAGGAGCAGCTCATAATGCTCCATATTCAATCTGCACTCTCTCTTCCTCCACGAGATACCAGGAAGTGAACAGGATGTGATGTAGAGGGGTGCGGTTGTTAGGAAATGCAAACGCTTCAAAAACGCTATTAGCAGTGCGCTATTTATAGCGCTAGCGCTTCAAAAGCGCTGCAAAAACGCATACTAAAATCATGGCGTTTTACAGGATTTTTTACAATGCCTTGGTGTGAAAGGAGCCTTAATGAAACATCAGGAATGCATTATACCCCTCTCTAATGCATTCCAATGCAGTGAAACAAACACTGAGTGTGCTTTATTTGAACCACTAGGTGACAAAATGCTTGCCACGATTGATCATTCACCTGACAGACAATCAGCAAACACATGTTCACGGCTCTTCCTCTACTCTACTTAATAACAGCTGCAATGAACATCCTTGGTTGTGGAATCACTTCCATCAGAAAGCCAACAGTTGGCTTGACAAGTGTACATACACTCCTAGCTGCTATTACCAGGAGTCTGTGTAAATACCCCTGTTGCTGCCAGCGTAAGCTTTTTGTTGGGGGCAGCAAAAGGTTGGAAGTACATCTAAATCAAAAACAAATATTTTATAGGTTGCAGTCTACCAATCCTTACATGTGGTTGCTGTGTTCACTTTTCAAGTTAATACTTGATCTTGCATGAAATTCAGTGTTCCTATCACTTGCTGTACGTTTAAAAGAAAGCACAAGGAACCTTATTTTATTGCGTAAACTACTAATCCCCTCAATCTTCCATATAATGGAGAAGAACATGTGTGACAATCATTGATTCCCCTATACTGTAGATACAATTGAGGGGAAAATAAGCAGACATTAAAGCGGAGTTCCAGCTTTTGTTTAACCACTTCAATACCGGACGTTTATACCCCCTTCCTTACCAGACCAATTTTCAGCCTTCAGCGCTCTCACACTTTGAATGACAATTGCTCTCTCATGCTACACTGCAACCAAACAACATTTTTATAATTTTTTTCACACAAATAGAGCTTTCTTTTGGTGGTATTTAAGAACCTCTGGGTTTTTTATTTTTTGCGACATAATTGAAAAAGGTGTGAAAATTTTGAAAAAAAAAAACACTTTTTTTTTAGTTTCTGTGATAACATTTTGCAAATAAGTAATTTTTGTCCATAAATTTGGGCCAAAACCTATACTGCTACCTATCTTTGGTAAAAATAACCCAAATAAGTGTATATTATTTGGTCTGTGTTAAAGTTATAGAGTCTACAAACTATGGTGCAAATCGTTGAAAATTGATCACACCTGATGCACTGATGGCTATCTCAATTCTTGAGGCCCTGAAATGTCGGGAAAGTACAAATACCCCCCAAATGACCATATTTTGAAAAGTAGATATTCCAAGGTATTTAGCAAGAGGCATGGCGAGTTTTTTGAAGTTGTACTTTTTTCCCACAATTCTTGGGAAAATTAAGAAATTATTATTATTTTTTTTTGCACAAAATTGCCAAAACAACAAGTTATTTCTCACACACAGCATATGCATACTTCCAATTACACCCCAAAATACATTCTGCTACTGTCCCCGAGTATGGCGATACCACATGTGTGAGACTTTTTCACAGCCTGACCACATAGAGAGGTCCAACATGCAGGGAGCACCGTCATGCAAAATTTTTTTCCTAACGACCTATTACGCTTTTGAAGGCCCTGGAGCACCAGGACAATGGAATTACCCACAAAATGACCCCATTTTGGAAAGCAAACACCCCAATGTATATTCTATGAGGCATTATGAGTCTTTTGAATGGTTCATTTTTTTCACAAGTCTTCGAAAAACATGGAAAGAAAATGAAAACGCTTTTATTTTTACACAAAGTGGTCAATATATAAGATATTTCTAACACATAGCATGCACATAGCAAAAATTACCCCCCAAAATATATTCTGCTACTCGTCCCGAGTATGGCAATACCATATGTGTGAGACTTTTTCACACCCTGGCCACATACAGAGGCCGAACATGCAGGGAGCACCGTCAGGCATTCTAGGAGCATAAATTACACATAAAATTTCATTCCTACCTATCACACTTTTGAAGGCCCCGGGGCACCAGGACAGTGGAATTACCCCCAAAATGACCCCATTTTGGAAAGTAAACACCCGAGGTATATTCTATGAGGCATGGGCTGCAGATAGGTACTCGGGTACTCTAATGGGCTGCAGATAGGTACTCAGGTATTCTGATGGGCTGCAGATAGGTACTTGGGTACTTTGATGGGCTGGAGACAGGTGCTAGGGTAATCTGATGGATTGGTAAAAGGTACTTGGGTACTCTGATGGGCTGCAGATAGGTACTCGGTTACTCAGATGGGTTGGTGACAGGTACTCAGGTAATCTGAAAGGCAGGTGACAGGTACTTGGGTACTCTGACGGACAGGTGACAGGTACTCGGGTACTCTGATGGACAAGTGACAGGTACTCGGGTATTCTGATGGGCAGGTGACAGGTACTCGGATACTCTGATGGGCAGGTGACAGGTACTCGGGTACTCTGACGGACAGGTGACAGGTACTCGGGTACTCTGATGGGCAGGTGACAGGTGATTGGGTACTCTGATGGACAGGTGACAAGTACTTGGGTACTTTGATGGACAGGTGACAGGTACCCAGGTACTCTGATGGGCAGGTGACAAGTACTCGGGTACTTTGATGGGCAGGTGACAGGTATTCGGGTACTTTGATGGGCAGGTGACAGGTACTCGGGTACTTTGATGGGCAGTTGACATGTACTTGGGTACTTTGATGGACAGGTCACAGGTACTCGGGTACTTTGATGGGCAGGTGACAGGTACTTGGGTACTTTGCTGGACAGGTGACAGGTACTTGGGTACTTTGATGGGCAGGTGACAGGTACTCTTTATTGGGGGGTGATCAGAGTGCTTGGTGTACACAGTAGGCGGTAACCAGCTGTTACCGCAATCTCCCTGTCACACACGATCGGTGCAATACAAAACATGGCCTACTGTAGCACAATACACAATGATGTGCAGCATAATGTATGGTAACAAGCATGCACAAATTCATAATAGTGTGAATGAGGCCCAAGTATTAGGTTTGAGGGTTGTGTAAGTTTAGGGTTTGTGTTAAGTTCTGGGGAAAGTGCTAAGGGTGTGTTCTAGACATTAGGTTGAGGTTAGGAGTCAGGGACCGGGACATGTTTGGGAACACTTTTTAATAATTTTATTTGGTAGCAAAAAACTCATGTCATCAGCTACAGCACCAAAACCAGGGGCTAAAATGTTATTCACCTGCACTTGTATCCCCTGGGTTAATAAAGCAAACTTTTTTTTTTTTTATTATAAGCTATAATGCCATACATGTTGAAGGATATCATCAAAGACAACTAGACTTCTACATAAGGAACCAAAAGTAAGAAGGTTCTTTTTGTTCTGTTACATGTTAAAAGAGCAAAACCAAAACAGTTACATATAGCTAATAATTTAACTTGACATACTTTTTAGTTTTACGGAACACATTAGTCAAATACTGTAATAAACGAAATGAGGCAATATTAAAGCTATTTTGTTTAGATTTGTTATACCTCATTGCTTCTAATTTAGTACTATAGTATTATTAAACTTATTTGATGTAGTATAGAACAGAGTATATTTTCTTTTTTGTTGTTGTTTATTCTCTCTTTTTTAATTTCATCCAACAATATCCATAAAAGAAAAAAGTGTATTTTCAAGCACATTAATGAAAAAATATTAAACCAATTATTAAAAAAAACATTAAAATCTATGGAACAAAAAAAAAAACAAACAAACAAAGTAAAGATTCAAAACAATGAGCATACCACCATATAACATACTTATTGTGTTGAGGAGTAAAAATGTTTTTAGTTTAAATAACATTTGTAGTGCAACCATTTGTGAACATAAATTGCTGTTTTATAATCACAGAGCCAGACATGATAAAAGCTGACTTAATTTAAATTATATTCTTGCAAACAGAGAGCAGAAGGCAAGGCAGAAAGCTAGTGACAGACTCTAACATTCCCAGCTGCCTGGAAGAGCAGGGAGACAACACATGTGCAACAGACACACCTGAGAGGGTAAGGCAATGCTGAGAATTTCAGAGGATAATACATCTTAAAGCAGCGATCCCCAACCTTTTTGGCACCGGGGACCGGCTGCGTGGAAGAAAATTGTGTCAAGGCCCGGAGGTGGGGAGCGCGGGGGGTAAGCAATTTTTCATGGGCAATTTGTCGGGGCAATGGCTGGCGGTAACCCTTCAATCATCGCGGCACCATGGTTGGTATGATGTCAGAGTGAAGCGCATTATTTCTATTATTACATTGTAATATAAATTTAAATAGTTCAACTCACCATAATGCAGAATCAGTGGGATGCTCTGAGCGTGTCACTTGCCACTGTCGCCTGCCACCAGATGCAGATTGTCACTTGCCACCAGATGTGGAATGTCACTTGTCACGTCACCTGCCACCAGATGTGGATTGTCACTTGCCACGTCACCTGCCACCAGATGTGGATTGTCACTTGCCACATCACCTGGCACCAGATGTGGACTTTTACTTGCCACATCACCTGCCACTAGATGCGGATTGTCACTTGTCACATCGCCTGCTACCAGATGCGGATTGTCACTTGCCATGTTGCCTGCCAGTGCCACCAGATGTGGATTGTCACTGCATAGGTGGCAGGACTGGTCCATTTAGCACAGAGGCAGGCCTCTGTGCAGAGGTCGGTTGTGAGTGAGGGCAGGAGAGTGGTTATGGGGTGGGGGTAGTGAGAAATGATGTCATCTCTCTGCTCCCTGCCTTGCCTCCAACATTGACGAGGCCCGGCTGTGAGGGTGGAAGGGCGGTGATGCGGGGTGGGTGGAGAGAGGTGATGTCATCTCCTCTCACCCACCTGTTTCTCTCATCCACATAGCTCTCTCATCTGCCCACCCACCTGGCTCTCTTATGCTGCCCGCCCCCTGCCACACCTGCGGCCCAGCAGCAGAGAGGTCATGGCCTGGTAGTGGGCCGCGGCCCAGTGGTTGGGGACCCCTGTCTTAAAGGATAAGTTCACCTTTGATTACATATTACACCCATATTCAGGGTGTAACATTTATCACAGGGGTAGGCAACCTTAGCACCCCAGCTGTTGTGGAACTACAAGTTCCACAGACATGACTCCCAGAGGTAGAGGCATGATGGGATTTGTAGTTTCACCACAGCTGGAGTGCCAAGTTTGCCTACCCCGAGGTAACATGTTACTGCTGCAGCTGAACCAATACCCCCCCCCCCCGACTCTCTGCTGTGACATTAGGCCAGGAATCTTTTCCCCCCGCTCGGTCGCATCATTCATTCATACATTTCAGTGAATGGGAGACTACAAGTACTGACAGCCTTTACAGCTGCAGACTTATAGTTCTTAATGAACCACCAAGGCACTGTTAAGTGCTCTAGGTAGTTCATTAAGGCTTCCTATCAGTGTGTAACTGATCATATGAGGTACAAGCAGACAGCTTATACACAGTCTGCAAGAGCACTACATTGTATCTGTGATTTGCTGATCGTGGGTACAAAGCTTTACAGGCTCCCAATAAAAAATAAAAAAAAAATAATAAATGCATATTTGCATTTTTTTTACCTGTAAAAAGATGTGCATTTTTTTAAAAAAAGGTGAACTTATCCTTTAAGGTAAACGGTGAAACAGGCACTCAGATTATTCATTGCATTAAAGCGGAAGTAAACTTTCTCTACATTCACCTGAAAAGTAGATGCATAATGGGCTACTATGCATCGCATAGTAGCCCATTATGTGCCACTTACCTCCAAACGAAGCCTACGACTTCCAGTGCTGTCCCCTGTACTGGCGGCATCCATCTTCAGCCCCTCTTTCTTCCGGGGGCCACGACTCCGGCTCTGTGACTGGCCGGAGTCTCGTGACGTCACTCCCACGCATGTGTGCGCGGGGGGCGCCAGAAATGGCTGTTTCTTCACTGCGCATGTGCTGAAATGATGTTGGCACATCCAGAACACTGCATACCTCCTGAAACGTGCAGGTTTAGGAGATATGCAGGACACCTAC
Source organism: Glandirana rugosa (assembly GCA_018402905.1). Lineage (NCBI taxonomy): Eukaryota > Metazoa > Chordata > Amphibia > Anura > Ranidae > Glandirana > Glandirana rugosa. The sequence continues at coordinate 2,357,831 of BLSH010276046.1, read as the reverse complement.
AGATAAGCCTTATCATAGGCTTACCTGTAGGTTAAAGTGGTTGTCACAAGTTGAAAATGCAATTATGTATTAAGATGCTATGCACTAAGGCAGCCCATTAATTTTAAATAGGATGGCTGTATACCTTAAAAAAAGATGAACTTGACCCATTTCATTCAAAACAGAGCTTCATAATACACAGATGTTGCTCTGAAACGTAAGCTGTGTTAGGGTGAATGGCAGGCTATTTCCACAATGCAACTTACCTCCCATAATGTATTAATGTTTGTTACAGTAATCACAACACATCAGTGTATATGGGCCCTGATAAAAACCAGGCAACAGGTGTAAAACTGTGAACTATTAATGCTACCCAGGAAACAATGCAAATGTGCTGCTAAACATTATCGAATGTATAGCCAAATCTTTTCGTTTTGGTAAAGTAGAGCAGGATTAAAATCCCTATTAAGTTGTTATTGCTGGCTGTGAACCCATTAGGAAGATTCATCCTATTTGCTCTCGTGACCAATATTCTCAAAATGGAAACTGATAGGAAATCCAAAATTTTTAGTTGTCACCAAAACAAAAGGTGACCCTAAATATTTCCCAAGAAACAAAAATGGGGCTTTAGGCTACTTTCACACTGAAAGCTTAGCCGCGGTTGTGGTAAAACCCTGCAGAGATTTACCAGCGATATAGCTTTGCTATGCAGGCATGAGAGCGACGCTTTTAACCCCCCTGAAGGGGTTAAAACGGGGTTAAAAGCAGTGGCAGCTGGTGAAGTTTTTGGATGGGGGGCGCCAGGCCCCGCCCTTCCTTTTGACCCCTCCTACTTCTAATAAGCCCCACCCCTTATAGAATCCACCCACTCTGTTCCCTGTATTCCACATATTGTGTCAGGAGTATACAGCTCAGCATCACAGGATACAGTATACAGCTCAGCATCACAGGACACAGTATACAGCTCAGCATCACAGGACACAGTATACAGCTCAACATCACAGGACACAGTATACAGCTCAGCATCACAGTACACAGTATACAGCTTAGCATCACAGGACACAGTATACAGCCCCAGCATCACAGGGCACAGTATAAAGTTCAGCATCACAGGACACAGTATACAGCCTCAGCATCACAGGGCACAGTATACATCCCCAGCATCACAGGGCACAGTATACAGCTCAGCATCACAGGACACAGTATACAGCCCCAGCATCACAGGACACAGTATACAGCTCAGCATCACAGGACACAGTATACAGCCCCAGCATCACAGGGCACAGTATACAGCCCAGCATCACAGGGCACAGTATACAGATCAGCATCACAGGACACAGTATACAGATCAGCATCACAGGACACAGTATACAGCTCACCATCATATGACACAGTATACAGCTCAGCATCACAGGACACAGTATACAGCTCACCATCACAGTACACAGTATACAGCTCAGCATCACAGGAAGGGGAAAATTGCAGCCAGTATCACAGGTGGGGTCACTTATGCAGCCAATAACACAGGTGGGGGCATTTATGCAGCCAATAACACAGGTGGGGGCAGTTTGCAACCAATAACACAGTGGGGGCAGTTATGCAGCCAGTGACACAGGTGGGGCAGTTATGCAGCCAGTGACAAAGGTGGGGCAGTTATGCAGCCAGTGACACAGGTGGGGCAGTTATGCAGCCAGTGACACAGGTGGGGCAGAAATGCAGCCAGTGACACAGGTGGGGCAGTTTGCAGCCAGTGACACAGGTGGGGGCAGTTATGCACCAGTGACACAGGTGGGGCAGTTATGCAGCCAGTGACACAGGTGGGGCAGTTATGCAGCCAGTGACACAGGTGGGGCAGGTATGCAGCCAGTGACACAGGTAGGGCAGTTTGCAGCCAGTGACACAGGTGGGGGCAGTTTGCAGCCAGTGACACAGATGGGGCAGTTATGCAGCCAGTGGCACAGGTGGGGGCAGTTTGCAGCCAGTGGCACAGGTGGGGGCAGTTTGCAGCCAGTGGCACAGGTGGGGGCAGTTTGCAGGCAGGGACACAGGTGGGGCAGTTATGCAGCCAGTGACACGGGTGGGGCAGTTATGCAGCCAGTGAGACAGATGGGGCAGTTATGCAGCCAGTGACACAGGTAGGGGCAGTTATGCAGCCAGTGACACAGGTGGGGCAGTTTGCAGCCAGTGACACGTGTGGGGGCAGTTATGCAGCCAGTGACACAGGTGGAGCAGTTATGCAGCCAGTGACACAGGTGGGGCAGTTATGCAGCCAGTGACACGGGTGGCGGCAGTTATGCAGCCAGTGACACAGGTGGGGCAGTTATGCAGCCAATGACACAGGTGGGGCAGTTATGCAGCCAGTGACACAGGTGGGGGTGTTTATGCAGCCAGTGACACAGGTGGGGCAGTTTGCAGCCAGTGACACAGGTGGGGGCAGTTATGCAGCCAGTGACATAGGTGGGGGCGGTTATGCATCCAGTGACACGGGTGGGGCAGTTTGCAGCCAGTGACACAGGTGGGGGCAGTTTGCAGCCAGTGACACAGGTGGGGCAGTTTGCAGCCAGTGACACAGGTGGGACAGTTTGCAGCCAGTGACACAGGTGGGGACAGTTTGCAGCCAGTGACACAGGTGGGCAGTTATGCAGCCAGTGACACAGGTGGGGCAGTTTGCAGCCAGTGACACAGGTGGGGCAGTTTGCAGCCAGTGACACAGGTGGGGTAGTTATGCAGCCAGTGACACAGGTGGGGCAGTTTGCAGCCATGGACACAGGTGGGGCAGTTTGCAGGCAGTGACACAGGTGGGGCAGTTTGCAGCCAGGGACACAGGTGTGTACATTGCAGAGATCATGCCCCCTCCCCGCACTTACCCCATCCAGCATTGTTGCAGAGATTCGGCATGCGAAAGCGCGCTGGAGTCTGCAGAGTTCGGCACACGGAGAGTGGCTCTCCCCCTCATCTGTCCCCGGCGGTCATGGTCTCTGCGGGAGCGAAAGTCACGTCCGCTGCCACAGTGACCCGCCCCCGCATCCAATCACAGTGAGCGGAGGCTCAGGGCAGCCAATCAAGCTATGAGTGAGCGCCTGTCCAGCGCACACTCATAGCTTTTAATGGCCGACCAATAGGCTCACTACTTGGCTGTCATGTGACAGCCAAGGAGCCGGAAAAAAAAAAAAGAAGTCAATGCACCGGCGCCACCTGCAGGGGGGTGGGGCTGACTTTTTTTTTCTTCTTTCTAGCTGGCGGAGAGGCGGCACCCTAGCGCCCCTCACACACCAGCCGCCGCTGGTTAAAAGTGCCGGCGCTCCGCGCTATCGAGGCAGTTTGCAGTCGCTTCGGAAGCGCTTGCCATTCATTTCAATGGCAGGTGCGGTAGAGGAGAGGTATATACACCGCTCCCCTCACTGCCCACAAAGATGCTGCTTGCAGGAGTTTTGTAACGTTCCGCAAGCGCACCGCCCCAGTGTGAAAGCACTTAGGGCTTTCACACTGGGGTGGATTGGGGGGATTTTTAGCTAAATAGCGTCTGTAAAGCGCCTCAGTGTGAAAAGAACCTAAAAGTGATTGTAAGGCCTCATACACACGGACGTTTTTTGACGCCGGCGTTTTCTGGCGTTTTTTGCAGCTCTCCATGTTAGTCAATGGCCCTATAAAAACATCGGCGTTTTTGAGCTGTAGGTGGCGTCGCCGTTAGTGAGCAGAAAGTAGAACCCATGGCCATCGCGTTCTGAGGCTGTAACGTTTTGACGTTTTTTGACGCCGACGCCACAAAACGCCAATGAACGCCAACGAACGCCAACAAACGCCACCTAATATTGTACCGGCGTTTTCCGGCGTTTTTTGACGCCGACGTTTTTAGGTTGAAAAATAGCAGAGGGATGATTGTTTTTAAAATACGCCTATTGACGCCGACGCTCACTAACGCTTAAAAACGCCAATGCATAACGCCGAAAAACGTCAACTTTTTTTCCTTGACGTCGGACCCGACGTTTTGTTTATTGTTTTAGATACGCCCGTGTGTATGAGGCCTAAATGCTACATTTTTTCAATTAAAATAACAAACATGTTAAACTTACCTGCTCTGTGCAATGGATTTGCACAAAGCAGCCCTAATTCTCCTCTCTCTCTTCTGAGGTCTGCCGCTAAAACTCATGCCCACCATGCCCCCCAAGTGCCCCCCATTGCAAGTCGCTTGCTATGGGGGCACTTGTTTGTGCTTGCTCCAAGTCCCATTCTATGTGTCCAATACAATATGATTATCACAATATGATTATTATTATACTGCATCTATGTGTATACATATATAAAGACACACCAGGGTGACGTTACATTATTCCCACATTATTGGAGTGTAGAGTCCCACTGAAATATGACTAAATTTAGGATGGTATTTTGGCACCAGATGCTATGAGGGACTCATGTAGCCATGCTAATTACATCACTTCCAGTACTCATATTGTGTCACATCCGGTCAGTGAAGGTTTTTTTACTATCACTTCCGGTTCCCAGAATGACGCAATTACCAGTTCCCTCAATTGGTAGAGGGGCAGAGTGGCATTCTCCCCCGTAATATATGCATATAGTGAGTAAGGGTGGGCTCGGGCTTGTTCGCAACCGAACATGCCCGAGCCTGCCAGGAAGTGAATCTTGCACTGGGCTAATCACAGGCAGTGAGACATTGCCTGATCGCTGCAGCCGCGCATTGGGGAAATGTCTCACTGCGTTGTGATTAGTGCAGTGCAGGGTTCACTTCCTGGTGGGCTCGGGCACATTCGGTTCTGAACAAGCCCGAGCCCATCCTTAATAGTGAGACAGTATGCAGTCAGGGAAGTCTTTGATGCAGCCAGTTTTAACCAGTGAAACCAATTAGGCTGTGCTTCATTTTGGACCACTGTGAATATTTAATGCTCCCATGCATCATGCATTGATAAGTATCCAAACCTGCCTTATTATCTCTTACACTGACTGCCTGGTACTATGGCTATGATGAGGATGTACAGTTGTGCTCATACCCTGGCAAAATGTATGATTTCTTGGCCATTTTTCAGAGAATATGAATGATAACACAGAAACTTTTCTTTCACTCATGGTTAGTATTTGACTGAAGCCATTTCTTATTAATCAACTGCGTTTACTCTTTTTAAATCATAATGACAACAGAAACTACCCAAATGACCCTGATCAAAAGTTTACATACCCTGGTGATTTTGGCCTGATAACATGCACCCAAGTTGACACAAAGGGGTTTGAATGGCTATTAAAGGTAACCATCCTCACCTGTGATCTGTTTGCTTGTAATTAGTGTGTGTGTATAAAAGGTTAATGAGTTTCTGGACCCCTGACAGACCCTTGCATCTTTCATCCAGTGCTGCACTGACGTTTCTGGATTCTGAGCCATGGGGAAAGCAAAAGAATTGTGAAAGGATCTGCAGGAAAAGGTAGTTGAACTGTATAAAACAGGAAAGAGATATAAAAAGATATCCAAGGAATTTAGAATGCCAATCAGCAGTCTTTAAACTCTAATCAAGAAGTGGAAAATGAGGGGTTCTGTTGAAAACAAACCACGGTCAGGTAGACCAACTAAAATTTTAGTCACAACTGCCAGGAAAATTGTTCAGGATGCAAAGAAAAGCCCACAAATAACTTCAGATGAAATACAGGACTCTCTGAAAGCATGTTTCAAGCTGCACAATAAGGAGGCACTTGAAGAAAGATGGGCTGCATTGTCGAGTCGCCAGAGGAAAGCCATTACTATGCAAATGCCACAAAGTATCCCTCTTACAATACGCCAAACAGCACAGAGACAAGCCTCAAACCTTCTGGCACAAAGTCATTTGGAGTGATGAGACCAAAATTGATTTTTTTGGCCACAACTATAAATGCTACATTTCGAGAAGAGTCAACAAGGCCTGTGAAACATGGAGGTGGATCACTGATGTTTTGGGGATGTGTGAGCTACAAAGGCATAGTAAATCTGGTCAAAATTGATGGAAAGATGAATGCAGTATGTTATAAAAAAAATACTGGAGAAACATTTGCATTCATGCCAGGAAGCTGCGCATGGGACGTACTTGGACATTCCAACATGACAATGATCCAAAACACAAGGCCAAGTCGACCTGTCATTGGCTACTGCAGAATAAAGTGAAGGTTCTAGAGTGGCCATCTCAGTCTCCTGACCTCAATATCATTGAGCCACTCTGGGGAGATCTCAAACGTGTAGTTCATGCAAGACAGCCCAAAAATTTCCAGGAACTGGGGGCTTTTTGCCAAGAGGAACGGACAGCTTTACCATCTGAGAAGACAAACAGCCTCATCCACATATACCACAAAAGACTTCAAGCTGTCATTGATGTTAAAGGGGGCAATAAATGGTATTAAGAAATGAGGTATGTAAACTTTTGATCAGGGTCATTTGGGTAGTTCCTGTTGGCATTATGATTTAAAAAGAGTAAACACAGCTAATAAGATAATAAATTGCTTCGGCAAAACATGAACCATGAGTGAAAGAAACATTTTTCTGTTATCATTCATTTTCTTTGAAAAAAGGCCAAGAAATCATAAATTCTGCCAGGATATGTAAACTTATGAACACAACTGTGTATATGGATTGTATGCTCAGTTTGGGATTGAATGGAGCAGTTCAATATTGGAACAGTCATACTTGGAATAACATACAGTCAATGTGACTAACCCTATGCTCCAGAGGCGTAACTAAAACCTTCAGGGCCCTGGTGCAAGAAACCATGAAGGGCCACCCGACCTCCAGCCTGGGCCTTTTCCTCTGAGCCCAGGACCCTTTACAGTCCTGCAGCGGATCCCTTTCACATGTTGTGCAGCAGACCCCTTTCCTGCAGTCTTGGGCCCTGTCACAAGCTTTGCAACACTGGTAATTCCACCAGTGGTGTCAGTGTGGACTGTGAATAGTGTCAATCAGTAGAGAAGTGGACATGGTCAGTAGGGCAGTGGACAATATTATTTGTTATTTTGTTTTTTAATGATTTTTTACCATTTTATTTTATTTTACAATTTTGTTTTTTAGTGTTTACAATTTTTTAGAACCCCCATTGGGGGGCTTTGCTGAGACATTGGGGTTCTAAACAACCCTATGATTTTTCACCTTTTAGACAGAGAAAGGAGATTGAGGACACAGCCCACAAGCTCCATCTCTGCAGCCTTTACTGCACAGAATGACTGGATAGCTCTGTACAAAGTTTCTCATTCATGCACTGTACCGATCACTGTGCCCATTCAGAAAAGGAAGGGGCCAGTAAATTACATATTTGCCAATCCCTTCCCCCGCTCTCCATCCTGAAAGTATCCCCTGCAGCAGCTGGTGGGAGAGGGGAGGGGGGATGCTGGTAGCGCTGCGGTGGGGAGCAGGGAACTCATAGGAGAAGCAGGAAAAAAGTGACCAGGATAGTGGGCCAGTACAAGGATTTTTGTCTACACAGGTGAAGGTGCATTTTGCAACTCCCCCTTCCCTACCAGTGGATGGCTGTATGGGGGCAGTGTGACGGGAGAGGGATAGTGGGATGGGAGGGGGACAGTGGAGGGTAGTATGGGGGGTAGTTTGACCGAAGGGGGGGCAGTATGAGGGCTGGGTGATGACAGGGGGACAGTGGGATGGCAGGGGGGCAGTATGGGGGGGCAGCATGATGGGAGGGGGACAGTGGAGAGCAGTATGGGGGGGCAGCATGATGGGAGGGAAGCAGTGGAGGGCAGTATGGGTGGACAGCATTATGGGAGGGGGGTAGTGGAGGGTACTCACATTTAATTAAATAAAAAAATAATGTAAAAACATACGTTTGGCAATTAGCATCTCACATGTGTAGCTGTACAGGATACCACCGCTAAACTTGCCAAACTTATGTTTTTATGCTGTTTTTTATCTAATTAAATGTGAGTACCATTTTATATTTCAGTAGTTTTTATTGTTATTTCCAGAAAAAAAATACATCAGTATGAAATATCAATTGTAGGATACAGGAGCAACATGTGTTTCAGGTAGAGAAAAAGAACACGCAAACAACTATTGTATAAACGTTTGAGAGAATACAGAAGGTGAGTTACGAGAAGAACTGTATCCAGATAAGTGTGGTTAGCTTTGTATAGCATGTAAGTTACAGAATGATGAAACTGTAAATAAGTGAACTGAGCAACCAGGGCCCATTAGGGTAGAAGGCCGTTTTATGAGAAGGGCGAATCGACGTCCTCAGAAGGGGTCCGATCAGGGATGCCCCAGAAGAGAAACGTTTGTAAGATGCCGTCTCTCCCTCCCGGAAGCCCCCCACACACCCCAGTGGGATCTAACCTGTAGAGCAGGGGGGCTCTCCGGATCGGGTGAACAGCTCCCCGGATCATACTGCAATGATACCAGGGGGATAGGGCCCTCAAACCCCTAAGTCGGGGTCCGCTGGTCCTCCCCCCTTTTGGGGCCCCCTGGTTAGGAGAAGAGACCATTGTCAAGCCGGAATAACAATCAGTGAAGTCTTGTACATAGGGGGTTTTAAGAGGAAAGAGGAGGGAATGGGGAGAGAAAGAGAGAGGTAACAGCGATGAGGAGGGAGTGAGAGGGGAGTGAGGGCCGGGTGTAGTGAACCTTCGGATATCAGGAGGAGCCCAGGATGTGGCCCGGGTAGAGTGGAACCTTCGTATAGATTGCCCACGGTTCCCAGATTGTTTCAAACTTATCTTCTTTACCAAGCAATTTAGCCACTATAAGTTCCTGGGCCATGATCCAGGAGATCTTTCTTCTCACAGTGCAAAGAGAGACCTTGGGACTTTTCCAGGCCTTGGCCAGGGAAATCTTGGCACCTACTAGCATAAAGTTGAGGAGGATTTGTTTGTATTTGGGAAGTCCTACCACTCCTTGGAGAAGGAGGGCAACCTCAGGGAAGGGCGAGATACAATGTCCCAGCACTGTCTTTGCCATGCAGAAGAATCATTTCCAAAAGGCCCTGATGTGTGGACAAGTCCACCAAATATGAGACATGGTGCCCCATAGCCCACAGCCCCGGAAGCATAGGGGAGAAGAGGTGGGATATATTTGGGCCAACCTAGCTGGTGTATAGTACCATCTCATCAGAACCTTGGAGTTGGCTTCTATTAATGTAATGTTCATAAGACCTTTCTGTGCCTTCTGAGCTGCGAGAGATCAGGACCCCGGTTGGGGGTCCAGGGCTGGGCTGGGCTGGGCTGAGGCCTCTGCACACCAAGTCTCATAGTCGGTTGGGCCTGGATTTTTATCCCTGTTCTTCCATAACCCCTGTAGGAAATGGGAGATTTGTGTGAACCTGAAATATTCCTCTGGTGGCATGTTAAGCTTAGAGATGCAATAGAATTTGGATATCGAGCCTTGTCGTGTAAAAAAGTGACCAATCCTAAATAGGCCTTTGTTGAGCCACCACTTAAAGGCTTGTATATTTAGTCCCGGGAGGAATACCGGGTTGTTAAAAATGTGAGACAGTGGTTTAAACGGGGAAGTTAGTGAGCTTGTCTTATAAAGTTTATCTGCTAGGGCTACTGAATGTGATAGGGTCGGGGCTAAGATATGCGGGCGTGCATTGGGTTGACTCCATAATAGGAAGTCAATAGTGTGCTTGGGGGTTGCCTGTCGCTCCATTGCTACCCAGTCTGGCTTGGGGCCTCTGGAGTATATCACCGAAAGCTGTGCCAACTGTGCTGCCTGATAGTAGGCCCATAGACAGGGCAATCCCAGACCTCCCTGTTTCCTTGGCCGGGTAAGTGTTTCTCTACGGCATCTGTATCCCTTCTTCCCCCAAACAAAGGAAATAATCTGGGATTGGACCCTCAGAATCTGAGTTCTACTTAACGGGATTGGGAGCGACCTAAACAGGTAAAGAATACGTGGTAGTATGTTCATTTTAATCAAGTTGATATTTCCTATCCAGGACAGGCCAGCAGACGACCACGTTCGTAGGTCAGCTGTGATGGCTTTAAATAGGGGAGGTAATTTGCCGCAAACAATTTTTCAATTGAACTGGTTAAATGTATGCCTAGGTAAGGAAGGGTCTGAGAAGCCCAGGCAAAAGGGAAATGTGTTTTCAATTGTTCTAATGTTGGTGTTGGAACCGAGATATTAAGGGCCAATGATTTTGCGGTATTTACTGTGAGACCTGAGACCCCACTAAACTCATTTAGGAGCCCGAGGACATTAGGCGTCGTGATTAGGGGGTTTGTTATAAATAGTAGGAGATCGTCTGCGAAGAGAGCACATCTGTGCTCTTGTGGTCCACACCTTACCCCTCCAATATCTGGATGAGTTCTAATCGATATCGCGAGGGTTTCTATTGCTATCGCAAAGATTATCGGAGACAAAGGGCAACCCTGTCTAGTGCCTTGTGAAAGAGAGAAGGATTCAGAGTATTGACCCAGTAATCGAACTTGTGTGTTGAGATTAGTATACAAAGCAGTTAAGGAGGTGATAAAGTGTGGACCAAATCCCCATCTCTGAAGAACTTCGAAGATTTATGGCCAAGAGACTTTATCAAAGGCCTTATGAAGGTCTATGGAGAGTAAGAACCCTTCCTGTGGGGGGCCTCGATCCCAACGTGATTTCAGCAGGGAGATGATAGCTCTTCTCACCTCATCCGGGCCCTGTTGCCCCGGAGTAAACCCCACCTGGTCTTTGTGTACGTATTGTGAGATAAATCTTGATAGTCTAGAAGCTAAAAATTTTGTCATTAATTTAATATCATTGTTTATTAGGGAGATCAGGCGGTAGTTTGAGATGTCACTATGATCTTTACCCGGCTTGGGGATTACTGAGATGAATGCCGCATTCAGTTCTCTGTCTAGGGGAATGCCCTTTCGGGTATTATTGTAAAAGCGAGCTAGGTAAGGGGCGACTGTTGGGTCAAATTTTTTATAGAAAATGGCAGAGAAGCCACCCGGGCCCGGGGCTGATCCAGATTTGGAGATTTTGATTGCTTCCAGGATTTTGGGTGTGTTTCTATGTTCTTGTGAAAGTTCTGGAAGGGGGAGGTCTCGTAGGAAGTTATTTAACTTATCTGAGGAAGCAGCATTTATTTTCGCCTCATAAAAGGAGTGAAATTCCTTCATGATTTTATCCGGGTTTTGAGTAAGGTCCCCTACTTTGGTACGTATTTTCGGGAAAACTGAGGGCGGAGTTTGGGTGAGAGAGTTCAGGCTAATCTTGAGCCTATCCTATCTTTCTGCATATAGAACTTGGCCACCGACAGCGCAGAAATTTTTTGGCGCTGGTCATGAGAGCGAGATTGAGGGCAGTTTATGAGACCTACTAGCCTGGTGAAAATTTTCAGTCAATGTGCGAATGTCAGCATCATGTTCTTTTTTCAATTTGGAGGCAAATTGGATGAAATGCCCTCTCATAACTGCCTTAAAGGCTGCCCAGAAGGTGGTGGGAGAGGTTGACTCAATGTCATTCTGCTGAACGTATTCTGTCATAAGCTTAGAGAAATGTTCGCAGCAAGCTGGATTGTTTAGAAGTGCTTCCTTTAGCCGCCACCTAGAGGGCCCTGTTCGGACCTGGGAGGTACGCAGTGTCAGCGTAACTATAGAGTGGTCAGATAGGGGTGAATCTAGTATAGTAGAAGTTGTTGCTTTGCTGGCTGTTTTATCTTGAATAAAAATATGGTCGATTCTAGCGTAAGTCTAGTGGGGAGGAGAGTAATGTGTGAAGTCTTTGGCATGAGGGTTAAGTTCCCTCCAAATGTCTATCAGGCCTAGAGAGTTTAATTGTTGTGCTATGCGTAGGCTTTGTCTGGGGGGTCTCCTCTGCGCTGGGCGAGAAGTATTGGTTTTGTCTAACGATAAATCAAAAGGGGTGTTGGTGTCCCCTTCCATAATTACTGTGCCTGTCACGTACCTGACGGTGGAGTCTGTCTTGTGCAGGGAACAACCGCTCTTGCGCACCCGATTCAAGGACCCCTGGTAGTGGAGACAGAGGCCCAAGAGTGCGGGATTCCCCTGTGGTTGTGGGGAAAACTAAATAGCAATCTGTTTTGGTTATGAAGAGCGGGTCGCGTCTCCTCTGGGGGGTCTGTTTCGGATGCGTATCGTGTTGTTAATTTGAGAGATCCGGACTATCTGTAAACCTCCCTTGAATTGGGAGTACGGTTTCTGAAGTGTGTAATGAGAGGAGGGGTGATCTGAATGCGATCTTAGCTGGTATAAAAATAAGTTCTATTTTGTCGGTCGTTTCGTTGTTGAAGATGATATGATCTAAGTGGGGATAGACTGGTGAGATATCAATGCGACTGTGACGCATGGAGGGTCCAGGCTTGTCCCGGGAGATCCAC
>BLSH010276046.1:2327501-2343736 GCA_018402905.1 Glandirana rugosa | reverse complement strand
CTGCTTGGTCAAGCGAGTGATAGGCTCCACAATGGCAGAAAATCCCTTTATGAACTTTCTATAAAAGTTCGCAAAACCCACGAACCTCTGTACCCCTTTTCGGTCTGTTGGTGCGGGCCATTCTAAGATGGTGGAAACCTTTTGGGGATCCATATGGATGCCTGTTGTGGAGATAATTAATCCCAGGAAATGCATGCTTGGCTGTTCGAAAGAGCATTTTTCCACTTTGGCGTACAAGCCGTGCTGCCGGAGTCGCCCCAGAACCTTGGTGACATGCCTGCGGTGTTCTTCCAGGGAAGTAGAGAAGACCAGGATGTCGTCCAGATATATTATCACGAAGAGGTCCAGAAAGTCTCGGAATACGTCATTGACAAAGTGCTGGAATGTCGCTGGGGCATTACAAAGGCCAAAGGGCATCACCAGATATTCGTAATGCCCGAAGCGAGTGCGGAAAGCGGTCTTCCACTCATCTCCCTCTCTAATACGGATGAGATTGTAGGCCCCACGTAGGTCGAGTTTTGTGAAGATGGTTGCCGCCCCCAGCCGCTGGAAAAGTTCCGGAACCAAGGGTAGCGGATACCGGTTCTTAATGGTTACCCGGTTGAGCTCTCTGTAGTCTACGCACGGCCGGAGCGAGTGATCCTTCTTCTCTACAAAGAAGATACCGGCCCCGGCCGGAGACGTGGATGGTCTGATAAACCCCTTCTTGATGTTCTCGTCCAGGTACGATTTAAGAGCCGCTAGTTCGGGCTCGGAAAGGGGGTAAATCCTCCCAAAAGGCAATTCAGCTCCGGGCAGCAGGTTGATAGGACAATCATAGGGCCTATGCGGCGGAAGCTTGTCAGCCCCCTTCTTGCTGAAAACATCCAGGAATGAATGGTAAGCCTGCGGGAGGAGAGTCCGAATGTCAGGTTCAGCATCAAATTCGAGGTTGAGGAGTGAAGGGACGGTTCCATCTCTGGAACTCAGGCAATTATGGCGACAGTAGGGTGACTGGAAGTGGACGACTCCGGTGGTCCAGTCAATGCTGGGATTATGGGCCTGGAACCAAGGTAATCCCAGGATGATGGGGCAAAGAGGAGATGCGATGGCATCCAGCCGTAGACGTTCCTGGTGACCATCCATGGTGCAGGAGAGAAGAGGGACCGTCTCATGCGTAACAGTCCCGGATTTGATGGGCGACCCGTCGGCCAAGCGGATCACCAGTTTATGTGCCTTGGGTTGCAGGGGAACGTGGTGTTGTGTAGCAAACTCTGAGTCAATAAAACAACTGCACGCCCCGGAGTCAAGGAATGCTGGTACCATAATAGTCCCTCCGGGAAGCTGTAAAGATACGGAAAGGGTCAGATGAGCAAGGGACTTGGTCAGATCATTGGAGACAGTGGTCAAGCACTTACCGCGCTTCGCGGGACATGTCCTGACCATGTGGCCGGGTTCTCCGCAGTACAGGCTAAGATTCAGCTGGAACCGGTGCTGTCTTTCCTCAGCGCTGAGGGAAGGCCGAAGCAGTCCAATCTGCATGGGTTCCGCGATATCCTGCGGAGAGGAGGAGGAGGATATGGGATGAAAGGAAGGCGGTGTCGGGTAACTGGGAACCCGAGGAAGCATCCAGGTCGGACGTGATGACCCAGAAGACCTTTAGGCGCGGCGCTCTCTGAGGCGCCGATCGATGGAAATGGCCAGGGTGATCAGCTCCTCCAAGGTCTTAGGGATCCCCACTCGTGCCAGCTCATCCTTAAGGGGTTCCGAAAGTCCCATACGGAACTGGAACAGGAGAGCCGCGCTGTGTCCGAGCTCCAGCGCCGAAATTCGGCAGCATAGTCCTCCACTGGGCGACGGCCCTGCTGGAGGTTGTGCAGAGTAGCTTCTGCGGTGGCAGCCAAGTGGGGGTCTTCATATAGCTGCGCCATGGCCTGGAAGAAGGCTGCAGCGGTAGCAACTTCGGGGGCATTTTGCTCCCATAGTCTGAGAGCCCATGCCTGGGGCTCACCCTGCAGAAGAGAAATGATAAATCCCACCTTCGTGCTTTCCAGGGAGAACGTGCGTTGCTGCAATCCCAGGTATAAATCGCACGCACTCCGAAAGACCCGGAACTTACGCCGATCCCCGGAGAATTTATCCGGCAGCGGGACCTTGGGTTCCGAAGGCAGGGTCACAATAGTACGGGCCGCAGAAGCACCGGTGGTCGGGGCGGCCGATAGTTCCTGTACCCGCTCTTCCAACCGGGTATATCCTTCTTGTAAATTCTTCACGGCTTGGGTAAGGCCGGCAAGATGTGCACACAAGTCATCCATGGCAGAGCGGGTTCCCTGCGCAGACTCAGTCATGGCTGCTCGCTTCTGTCACGCACCTGACGGTGGAGTCTGTCTTGTGCAGGGAACAACCGCTCTTGCGCACCCGATTCAAGGACCCCTGGTAGTGGAGACAGAGGCCCAAGAGTGCGGGATGGCACGAGGGCTGGAGGGTCACCGATGATGTAGCAATGCTCCAGGAGACGTGCAGATCGAAGGATGGTCGTTCAGGCTGGGTCGGCAATAGGCAGGCAGGAAGGTACAAAGGATCAGGCAAAAGAGTAGTCAAAAGTCCAAGCAAGGTTCGTTAACGGGCGGGCAGCAGAGGTACAAGGGAGCAGACAATCGGATGGTCGTGGGTAGCCGGGGTCGGTGCAGGTAGCAGACAGCAGGTCAGGACAAGCCGGGTCAACAGGAGGCAAAACAACACAGGAACAGGTCTCAGGAGCCGAGGCTTACAGGTCGGGAACGCTGTAGAGCGAGCAGCACTTGCTCTCAGAAATCTCCAGGTTTAAATAGGCCCATTTGGCGCCGTTTCCAGCGCGTGCGCACGGGAGCGCGCGAACGCGCATGGGAGCGCGCAAATGTGCGCACCACCGCGGAAATGCCAGGATTTGGCCAGTAATTGTTCCTTTCCTAACAGTGCCTCTCAAATGAGGCGCTAAGTGAGTCATCATGCGATTGAAAAAGTTGCCATGTCCTGAATTAGGGCTGTAATATGAAATTAGAGTATTTTTTCTTCATTTAAAGGGCCACTAACCAATATGTACCTGCCTTCCGTATCTTTGATTATATTGGTGGGGGAGAAGATCACCCGTTTGGAGAGGCAAATCGCCACTCCCTTGGTTTTATTGCGGGCGTTAGAGAAAAAAAGATGAGGGAATGCCTTGTGAATGAACTTTGGGTTGTAGGAGGAGGGGAAATGAGTTTCCTGTAAAAATAGCACGTCCGTTTTAGATTTATGATAATTTTGAAATAACTTTCTCCTTTTAGTGGGGGAATTAATTCCCTGCACATTGTGTGATTTGAAGTCCAACAATATGGACTTTTGAGGGTTATTAGCCATATCTATAGGTGAAGAAGTAACTAAAGAGATAAGAGGACTTACCCCATTTGTCGTTTGGGTACTTTGACCTGGTCCTTCTGGGAGTGATGTGGAGGTTCGGAAAGGTTGTACTAGGGATTAAGGAAATCCAGAGGTTCACTAGAGACCGGATAAAGAGGGAGAAAAGGATATTAGACGGGAGAAAGAGGGTATAGGACAAAGAAGGGTTGACCAAGAGCGAGAGAAGATCAACTAAGACATTCCATAACAGTAACTTTGAAGGTCTGAGGCCCTTTCTGGAGGTGGTCCAGCCTCCCTCCAGGAAAGGCGTAGCAGACCTTACTGGCCGTATGGCCTTCCTAGGTAACCGCCTCAGAGAGGTAGCGAAAGTGTCCCTCAGAGGCATATATAGGCACATGGGTGCCTTCGCCGACACTTCATCCTATGATGACCGAGTGTTCTAAGGTCATGCACTCAGCTGGAAGATGATGATTGCCAGAGCCCCTCGTGAAAGTATTCTTGGATAAGTGATGAAAAGGAGCCAGTCAACTGAATGGTTCCTGTGTTGGTTGGAGGTAACAGGCGTCTGGGGTGCAAAGAGAGCTTCAAAGCTTGCAAAAGATAACAAGTAAGAGAACAAAAAAGAACCATTTTGAAGAAAGTTATGAGAAAAGCTGTATTGGACAGCAGTCAGTTAACATTCTATAAGCATAAGATATCCAAAAGCCCCACCAGGGGAGGTCATTTCAAAGCGAATGGATGGACGATGATGAGGAGGAAGAGGCAAAGGTGTCCTAGATGTGTTTCAGGGTGGTTGTGTCTCCTTGGACCTCTTTGACTGTTGTTTTTGCCAGGCCGGTGTGAGCAGACTGTGTGGGGAGGGCCTTTTTGCTGAAGAATGACCCCTTCCAGCCGTACTAGGAAGAGGATCCTGAGAAATCAGGTCCAGGTGGAGCAGCAGCTTCTCACCCTCTGTGATTGTAGAGAATCCGTAGGGTTTGTTTTTAAAGGAAAAGTTGAGCCTAAGGGGGAAGGACCAGCGATAAGTGATGTCATTCTGGACCAGGATTTGAGTTAAAGGTTTCAGGGATCTTTGTTTTTGAATTGTAAAGGGGGAGAGGTCTGAGAATAGCTGAACATTGTGGCCTTGTATCTGTATGTTCTCAGCATTGTGAGCCTTTCTCATCAACTCTTCCTTGATGGCGTAATAATGTGGCTTAACTATCACATCTCGTGGGAGGCCATCATTCCTGGGAGGTTGGAGGGCTCTGTGTGCCCTGTCAAGTTCTAGGCGATGTGCTGGGACCTCAGGAATCAGATCTTTAATCAAAGATGTTACTGCCGCCTTGATATCCTTGACAGATTCTGGTAGGCCTCTGATGCAAAATTTTCGACGCCTCGAACGATTTTCCAGGTCGTCGATATTTGATATGGCTGTATCCAGTTGTTCCTGGAGTTCTTGAATCCTGTCTGAGTTTTGGTTAATCTTAGCAATGGCTTGGTCAGACTTCTTTTCCATGATCTCTATCCTACTGCCTATGAGTTGCAAGTCAGCTTGTATGGCTGCTGTGATTTGTGTTGCATTTTGAGCCAGTCCCCTTGCCAACATGTCAGAAAAAGCAGACATTAGGGCAGATAAATCTGCTGATGGTGGAGGAGTAGAATGAAGCTTCTGTAAATGAATGTCCGGTGTAGAGAGTATATCACTTTGAGGAGATAGATTATACTGGCCCATTGATCTCCTAAGGAGAGATTCAGTAGAGGCTGGAGAAATTTCCCCTTGTAATGCATGAAATCCCCTATCTTCTGGAGAGGTGTTACTGGTGTGAGGGTCCATCCTGGTATTGTTGCCTGCTGTGTGCATCTCCTCTCCCCCTTCTCCTAGCAGGCCGCATGGCGAGGTGGGCGCGGCCGCCATCTTGGTGGGGTCTGGCTGAGGCGAGGCCTCACCGAGGAGACGGGTGAGATCCCTCCTCGCGGACCCGATTGACATTGAGGTGCTGCGCGATGTCTCCCCTGGCTCCTGGAGTTGGCTGCTGTGTGCTGCGGGGCTCCATTCGGCTGCTAGCGGACGAAGTGAGCGACGGCGGTGCGGAGCTCTAAAGCCGAGCGGCCATCTTGGCTGAGTCCGCCCATGCGCCTCCGTGAGTACCATTTTAAGGGATAGTGCTGTCATATTTACATCATATTGAGCATATTACACTATGGGACCTTTTTCTTCACATGTCTTCGGGGTATGATGGGAGTACATCCCATGTGATTCCACTTTAAAAGTCTTCCAAGATACATCACAGCTGACAAATAGAGGAGGTAGACCTGGCAAGGGCAGATTTGGAGAACACTGGCCCAAGAGGAATTTGGAGGAATTAATAGCTATATATACACGGCTAGACCCAGTAGGGTCGCTCTTTGAGGTGAGCCTCCAATTTTTCTGGTGGCGGCAGCACGGTGTATCTGATCACTTTGCACATATAGGAAGGATTGGCTATCTTAATTGTGAAAGAAGATTTGCACCAATTTGTGTTGCACTGCACTGTTTATAATGGACTGTCAGCCTATATTGCGCACAGCTTGCCTTTGTTGGCAAGGAATCTGATCTTTGTATCAGATAGAGGACTGTGTCATATTTGCACTTTAGCACTGAGCACTTTGTTTTGATGAATATAGCACTTTATCTAATTTTTCAGTCTCACCATAGGAATTGATTCATGGTTTATATATATTCTGCGCAGTAGTGGGGACTACATTATTATAACACTTTATTGTGTGTCTTTAGCAACCTATCAAGTTTTTTTAGTTGCACTTGGTGTACTGTTTACAATCATTCTGTGTATCAATGAGGAGAACATTGCAATAGTATTTTATTTATATATTTACACATTGTTGCTATATATTTGCACATGTAGGATACTGTCTTGTTACGTATCAGCAGCGCAACCACACCCTTCACTTTATATGGGTGTACAATGTGATGGGAGGAGGCAGTGGAGGGCAGTATGGGTGGACAGCATGATGGGAGGGGAGCAGTGGAGGGCAGTATGGGTGGACAGCATCATGGGAGGGGGGTAGTGGAGGGCAGTATGGGTGGACAGCATGATGGAAGGGGGTAGTGGAGGGCAGTATGGGTGGACAGCATGATGGGAGGGGGGCAGTGGAGGGCAGTATGGGTGAACTGCATTATGGGAGAGGGGCAGTGGAGGGCAGTATGGGGGGACAGCGTGATGGGAGGGGAGAAGTGGAGGGCAGTATAGGGGGACAGCATGATGGGAGGAGATCAATAGAGGGCAGAATGGGGGGACAGCATGATGAGAGGGGGCAGTGAAGGGCAGAATAGGGGGACAGCGTGATGAGAGGGGTACAGTATGGGAGGACAGCGTGATGGGAGCAGAGCGACAGTCACTAGTGCACTAGAAACAATATACTCACTGGGTCACTTTTACGCTCTGCTGTGGCAGAGATTGTGTTTGTGGCTTACCAGGTGAGAGCAGCCTCAGAGCAGGGAGTATTTCTCCTACTCTGCCCAGTGGCAGAAACAGGCTTCAGGCGAGAAGTGGGAGCTGGAGTAGGTCAGGGGGCAGAGCAGGGAGGAAATCCTAGGTAAGGGTTACTGCTTGTCATGTTAACATCGTGGATAAAGCTAGCACCAAGCTGGACAGGAGGGATGGCGGGGCGGCATATAGGAGAACCGCTCCTGCAGACACTGAGAGCCCTGCAGGAGCCAAGAGGGGAATGGAGAAGATTCGTTCTCCTATATGCTGCCCAGCCAGCCCTCCTATCCAGCTTTGTGCTAGCTGAATGCACAATGTTAATAAGACAAGCAGTAATCCGTACCTAGGACCACCTCCCAGCTCTGCCCCCGACCGTGGCTCAGGTGTAGACAATCATAGTGGGAGTCGCACGGGCCCCCTGCAGCATAGGGCCTGGTCGCAAATGCTGCGACTCCTATAGTTACGCCCCTGCTATGCACTATTCTCTCCATAGTAGAGAGGCCTCTATACAGAGAACACAAAATAGAAGTGCTTGTTGGGATTGAAGTCTATATAAGTGTCTTATATACCCACTGGAGATGATACATATTTAAGACAGACACTGGCTAACTTGCCTGTGTCATCGTGGGGCATTCTTTAAAATGGCTGCAATGACCTTGTTTCCCTCTAGTGTTTAACCTGGACATGGTGTCATTATTTCCTGAAGGCAGAGAAAGATAGACTACCCTAAGAGGAAGAAAAGCCAGAGAGGGGAGAAGACATCAGCGGAGGAGGGAGAAGAGCCAGAGACAGAAGACAGCGGAGAGAAGAGAAGAAATCGGAAGAGATGCCGGAGCTGCTTTAATACATTACTTTGTCAAAAACCTGTGTACTGTTTTTATTTTTGTCACTTTTTTTAATTGAACGAGTGGGGTTACAATGTACCCCATGCTCATTCACATAGGTGGGGGGCTGGGATCTGGGACACCCTTGTTAAAGGGGACTTCCAGATTCTGATAAGCCCCTGCCCGCAGACCCTGACAACCACCAGCCAGGGTTGTTGGGAAGAGGCCCTTGTCCTCATCAACGTGCCCCCCCTGCCCCAAAGCACCAACATCTGTTTTGAGGGCATGTGGCCTGGCATGGTTCAGGAGGGGGGGCCCGCTCCCTCATCCCCACCCCCTTTCTTGACCTGTCAGGCTGCATGCTCAGATAAGGATCTGGTGTGGATTTTGGAGGGACCCCACGCCATTTTTTTGCCGTGGGGGTTCCCCTTAAAATCCATACCAGACTGAAGGGCCTGGCATGGTCTTGGAGGGGGAACCCCATGTTGTTTTTATGTGGCGTGGAGTTTCCCCTAAAGAATCATACCAGACACACAGTGCCTGGTATTGTCGGGATCAAAGTCGGATCCCGTTCATTGAAGTCAGATGGAAGTAGGACTTCAAGTCGCAGGGCAAAGTCGGATCCACAGTCGCATGACTGTCATGTCATACCAGTGTGAACCCAGCCTCAGGGTAGTTAATCTGCCTCACCTGCCATGAACATAAAAAAAAATATGATCAGACGTTATGAGTCGTAGCTCGGCGATCTGGGATCACAGAGATCTAAAATTTGGGGGGGTAGGTAGCTGAAGTTCTACCCCGCCACTGGTGTGGGGCTCCTATCACCTATGGTTCCGAACATACGGGGCTCCTTGCGCAGTCTGTCAAAAGCTACATTCAGAGCGGCCAGTTTAAATACAAGCTGACACACGCTGTTTGCCGCAGACTAGGAGGATGAGCTCACAGCGCCTCTCACTTCTTGTCAGAAGCACTGAGCTAAATGGGCAGCTTGGAGCCTTGGACCAATGGTAAAGTACCATTGGCCCAAGCTGTCCAATAAAAATGCTGCAGTGGAGGCTGTCCCCTCACTGTAGTGTCATAGAAGGGGGCATGTGTCAAAAAGACAAATACTCCCTTCCAGACTTAACTACAGGGGAAGAACATGGATTTATGGGTATAAGATTTACCCATAATCCCATGTATTTCTCACACAGTTAAGAGGGAGAATGAGAATCTGCTTCTGCAGAAAAGGTACTGTTTTAATTAAGTTAAATCATATATTATTATGCTATATGTTATAACATAATCATGTATTATTTATCTATTTACTGTGAAATTACTGGTTGGAAGTTATAACTTCAAACTTCAGTAATTTGTCGGTTAAGCCACCTGCTTGAGAACAGTTTTTGAAAATATAGCGAATTACCTTAAAAAACAATATATAATAATTATTTGTATATTAGTTACTTATGTTAATTAACCCCTTGCCACCCAGGCCAATTCTGACACTTCTCTCCTACATGTAAAAATCATCATGTTTTTGCTAGAAAACTACTCAGAACCCCAAAACATTATATATATATTTTTAGCAGACACCCTAGGGAATAAAATGATGGTCGTTGCAACTTTCCTAACACATCTCACTTTAAAATGCACACTTGTGTAATGGCACCAAACTTCTGCACTCATCTCCATAGGCGACAATTTACATTTTTTTTTACAGGTTACCACTTTAGAGTTACAGAGGAGGTCTAGTGCTAGAATTATTGCTCACACTCTAACGTTCACAGCGTATGTCACCTGTGTTTATCTGGCTCTGATACTAGCCAGTGCCTCACCAGCCACTGACTTCACCGCACGTCCCTGATTTCCTACACACTACATGACAAGAAGTGAAGGGAGATTTTCCTCAATGGGATAAAGATGGTGAAAAACAACTGCCAGGGGTTTGAATCCCTCTCCAGTCTGCCCAAACAAACTTGCATTTCATTCGACTTTTTATATGTAATGTTTGACAGGCACAAGAAGATGCCTGCTATTTACTTAGATAGCGAGAAAAGCCTCTTCTACACTGCTACACTAAACTACACTGGATTTTAATGACTATTCCCTGATAACGGATACTTCAAAGCTCAATTTACTTGCCTCTGGGGCCAGCAAGGGTACTGTGTAGGCTTACCTGGCAACTTTAGGAAATGGCTAAGCCTGGGAGTTGCAGGAAGGGGAGAGGTGCTCATCAATATAATGGTTCAAGCCATCAATATAATTGTGGCTGTAGTATTAGCAAACTCAGGACATAATTCAGGTAACTTTGCCTTTAAACCAGCATTACCCTGTTGTGCAAAGAAAAGTGTCTTTAAATTGAAAGTAAAGCAAAAAACCTTTATAAGTTTTGCAGTAAATGGGGGAGAATTGAATCCCTTTTATGCCCCGTACACACGTGACGACGATCGTACGTACGATTGACGCAAATCTATGTTGCATAATGTAAATAGCATACTGACGTGCACCCGACGGTCCTACATACAACTTGCGGCCGGCCGAACGTGATGACGCGAACGAGCGTATAAAGAGGAAGTGCTGGTATCGTAGCGTCACCCTTTGGGCTCCTTCATCTAATTTTGTGTTAGTTGAAGTGGGCTTGGCGCATGCGTGTTTAGCACAATACAACTTGTTGTACCCAACTGCTCTACACACGATACAACGGTCGTATGCGAGCTTGTTGGTACGACCAAGTTTTGTAGTCTGCTCATACAACTCCCATGTACGACCGTCGTATGTTCGACTGTTGAAAGCGCGCACACAAACGATCGATTTTGCATACAACGGTCGTGAGTACGACGTGTTGAATGCGATCGTCGTTCCGAGTGTACGAGGCTTTATACAGGTACAATTTAGAGAAATGTTTCTCTCACTTGCTGCCCCAAGGGCTACAAAATAGGGATGCACCGATACCGGTATCGTGAAAATGCTGCCCATATTGAAACCGATACTTTGCGGTGCAATTTGCATCCATACAAAATGAACAGGTGCAAATCGCAATGCAAAGAATGGTATGCGATTTGAAGAGGAATGCGGTGCTATTCCGGTCTGAATCGCATGCAATTTCCCCACCACTCTTGTGTGTGTGTGTGAACCCAGTATAGAAAGGCAAGCACCAGAGGCAAGCACCATCTTGTGGCTAGTTTATTTAAAATGTTATAGCTCACATTAAAGTACATATCTGCACAAATCTATGCATTGTGCCCCTGTCCTGCTGATGATAGGCAACCAGGGCCACTGGATGAGGTGTATAAGAGGTCTGCCCCCAAACTGACATCCCTTCCGCCCTATACTCACAGAGGTCCCGGAACTTCTCCTCCAGCCCTGTGAACACCTCCAGCGGCTGTGATTTTCTATCATTGGTGGGGCAGGGACACTATGCAGATTTGGATTTGAGTAGATATGTACTTTAACGTGAGTTATAACATTTTAATAAACTGCCCACTAAATGGCACCTCCCTTTCTATACCAAGTTCACAAACACAGGAGCGGTGGGGGAAATCGCACCACATTCCTATTCAAATTGCATGTGGTTCTTTGCAGTGCGATTTGCACCTGTTCATATTGCATGGACACAAATTTCACCGCAATGTATCAATATCGGTGAATACTTGACCAAAAGTATCGGTACTCATACTTCCCGGTGAAAAAACGGTATCGGTGCAACCGTACTGCAGAACAGACAGAAACAAGAAACTTACAGGGGTGTTTGCCTTCTGTACTTTAAAAGAAAAGGTCTCCTCTTCTAGGCACTCCGGGGTCACATGTCCAGTGCCATTACTGCACATCATTTTTTTAATGCAGTTACCTGGCTAAAATGAGCTGGAGAGGGAGAGGGAGGGAGAGAGAATAGAGCACAGTGTCCTCTAACGTCTCCCTCCTTCTTAGTGCATGCCAAGTCAACACTGGTCACCTGCCTACTGCTGAGCTAAGAGGGAACACAAATATCAGCATAATGTCCCCTCTGTATACACTTAGTAGGAGGGCTAGAGAATATAATTTGAAAACAGGACATCTGGTAACCTAACTGAAAAGCCAACATCTGTAGGGTAAAGCCAGCAAGTTCCCAGTATCCCAGGACCTTTACTTTTAAGTTTAAATGTGATTTCACTTTAAAATTGCAACCACATTGCTTCAGACTAAGTATGTAACTATGTGAGAAGGATTTTTTACTTCACATGTTAAAGTAGACATTCTTTTATTGCTGCATTGTACTGTAGTGTAGCTTACACAGAGACAGTCAGACCCAGAAAGACAAAATATGTTTGTGATGGTCTTCTAATTACTAACTGAATCTGAGGTTTGTCTGTCTATAAACTACCATGGGTACTTGGTTTGATTGTAGTGTTGTGGATTTTTTTTGTACTCTTTAAATCTGCCTTAAAATATACATTAAGCCATTTTTTTGGATAATGTGGGTAATGATTAAAATAATTATTGGCTTTTACTGCTGTATGGGGTTCCTTTAGGAAGATTTTTCCCTTGTCCTTGTGACAATGATTTTACAACCGAAGAAATTTGAACACAACAATAAAAAGCTGCCCAGTCTTCCCTTACTCTACTAAACAAAAATGTTTTTATTTCTGTCCCTGTTGCTGAAATATTTCCCTAACACCTTGTCTGGTGAACATTTATCAGCAACAGGAACAAATTATCTAATGACGCTCAGGATATTAGTAAAAACCAAACAGGGGTTCTATCCTTCCACACGCTATACAAAACCAAGAAAAAAAGGTTTGCCTCGAAATACACTTTAACCACTTCAGCCCCGGAAGGATTTCCAAGGTTAGGACCAGAGCACTTTTTGCAATTCGGCACTGCATCGCTTTAACTGACAATTGCACGGTCGTACGGCGTTGTACCCAAACACAATTTGCGTCCTTTTTTTCCCACAAATAGAGCTTTCTTTTGGTGGTATTTAATCACCGCTGCATCATTTCGGATCGCTGCTATAAACAAAGAAAGAGCAACAATTTAAAAAAACATATTTTTTCATCGGTTTTGGCCGATTTATATTCTTCCTCATATTTTTGGTAAAAAAAAATTGCAATCGGCGTTTATTGATTGGTTTGCGCAAAAGTTGCTGTGTTTACGGATGATGAGAATTCATTTCTGGGGTTTTTATTTTTTTGTATTTTTTACTAGTAATGGTGGCGATCTGCGATTTTTAGCGGTACTGCGGTATTGGGGCAGACATGTCAGACATTTTTGACACTTTTTTGGGACCAATGACATTTATACAGCGATCAGAAATTTAAATGTCCACTGATTACTGTATAAATGTCATTGGCAGTAAAGGGGTTAACCCGCAGGGGTTGATCTAGGGGTTAACTGTGTTCCCTAGACATGTTCTAACTGTGGGGGGCTGGGCTACCATGGACATAAGAGATCTAACTGATCCCAGTGACAGGGATCAGTAGATCTCTTATGTCCCCATTGACAGAGTGGGGAACCGCCGTGTTCACATCGGCGGTTCCCTGCTCTTTGGTTCTGGCAGCTCATCCGAGCCTCGGGCATACTCCTCCGGAGTGTGTCAGGCACGAAAGCGCACTGCCGGCGGCGCGCGCTCACCCCTAGCAGCGCCTGCCTGAATCGCTGCCTATTTATGGCGATTCGCGGGACGCATCCACACCGCCGCAGTAAATATACTGTGCGCGGTGTGGATGCGGTTAAAATTGTATGTCCAGGCAGACTGTTTGAACTTATATGTCCAAGCAAACTTTTTAACTAATGAATGCTTAGAGCCTCTGTGAGATTGTCATGGCAGATTATGTTCTTGCTGGGGAGTGAGGATGAAAGAAAGCAAAGTGCTGCCGCGTTAAACATTCAATATAAATTGTAGTGAAAAAAAGTCCATAAAGTGAAGCAGTTCATGTTATTCTCCATAATGGCAAAAACATCAATTAAATTCCCCTGTATTCAATTTGAGTGAATAGGGGAATGAACGTGCAGATCACCCAGGTGCACCTCCACTATAAGGCCTCATGCACACATGATGTTTTTGGATGTTTTTACAGCAGCTGTTTTTAGCTTCAGACGTTTTTTCCTACAGTCAATAAACTCTTCATCATGTTATCCTATGCGTTCATGCACACCTAGGCTGTTATCAACTGTTTTTGGCTGGGGCGTTTTTGAGCTGTAAAAAGCAACCCCAAGACTAGTGGGTTCTGAGAGACGTTTTACAGCTGTAAACATGCTCAAACGCTCAAAAACATGCAAAAACATGCAAAAACGTGGCTCACCAATGTTTTTGGATGTTTTGATCCATTGAAAAAAAACGCTCAAAAACGCTAGTGCAATAACACTGAAAAAAGCTGAAAAACTCAGTACAAAGCTACTGAAGTTTTTAGAACATTTTTTTAATGTCCTGTGTGCATGAGGCCTAAATCATATAAAATGCCTCCTTACCGGAAACCTAGACTGCAAATTATGAACTATAATCATATACTGTCCAGATGACATCTTTCTGGCGGACTCGCACACATGGGTTTGCATCCTCATCTGAACACTCCCAAGCTTATCCCTACCAGCATTGAGAAGGAGCGATCCTCATCACCAGCAATGACATTACCCCGTCAGTATAACAGAGGGAGAGGATTAGACCTTCTGGGCTTGTGAACAGTGCACCTGGTGCACCTGGATGATCGGCACTTTCATTCACCTATTCACTCAAATTGGATACATACCAGGAGAATTTCAATTGATATTTTTGCCATTATGGAGAATAAAATGAACTGCTTCACTTTATAGACTTTTTTTCACTACAATTTATTTTGAATATTTAGCTTGGCAACTCTTTGCCTTTATTCTGATTTCACAAGTTGTCCTATTGTGTTGTAAAACAAAGAGGAGAAGTGCCACTAAATACAGTAGTACAGTAGCCTCCATGCTGCATTCCATGCTGCTGTCCACCGAGATTCTGAGAGACACCAGCCAGTTTCCTTCTCCTCCTCCCAGGAACATACACCATGATCCTCCTGGTGGCTGCCAGGTGGACTTTTCCTCTATCTGCCATCCCAGACCTTCTAATATGATGAGCTTGTTTTTATTCTTGTTCTGTGGGTAGCACTTTAGGGGGGTTCTATTAAATATGGTCAGTCCTGCTGCGCTTAGTGGCGCTGCTCATCTTTGTTTATCTCTCTCCTGCTCTAGTGTTTGGACTTCTTGGACATTTATTATTTTTAATATTCATTTTATTATTATTTAGGTACCTGCATTTGTGTTTAATAATTGTCCCTCATTGAGAGACTCTGCCTTTATGCTTACAACATACTCCCTGTACCTATTGTGTTGTTGCCAGCAGCTTACTATTACTCATATGCAGAGTTATAGTTTTCTCACACAGTTTGCAGATGATTTTAGAACAGTGATATGGCTTCTCCCGCTAATTTATAGTTTTCTCACACAATTTGAAGATGATTGTACAACAGTGATATGGCTTCTCCCGCTAATTTATAGTTTTCTCACACAGTTTGAAGATGATTGTAGAACAGTGATATGGCTTCTCCCAGCTAATTTAGACTTTTCTCACACAGTTTGAAGATGATTTTAGAACACTGATATGGCTTCTCATGGCTGATTTAGACTTTTCTCACACAGTTTGAAGATGGTCCACATCCACCTCCATTGTTGATTTTTTTATGTGATGTTTGTTTAAAAATGCTTTTAAGTTATTTCCCTGTCCCCATTTCTTTGTAGGGCACTTGTCCGACCCTTACCCCCATTTTCCTTCCTTTTGCAGACCTCTAGGACTTTCCAGGACTTTTTTACAGCCATTTTAGTGCCTAAAAGTTTGGGTCCCCATTGATTTCAATAGGGTCCGGGTCAAAGTTTGGGTTCTGTCCAGACCCGAACCCAGACTTTGTCCCGAAGTTCGGCCGAACCAGCAGAACCCGAACTTCCAGAGGTTCGATCAACTCTACTCATATGTTTTTTCTACCTGTGCAATAATTATTTTCTATTTAATAGTAAGGATGAATAAAATTAGCAAAAATTACGTTTGCTGGAGATTTGGAAGAAGTCTGTGAATCTATAGCAGCGAACAATATTAAAGCAGAATATTACTTCCGGTTCCGGCGCCCGCATGGAGAGGAGGTAGCGGAGAAGAGCTCCCGCCGTGTTCCTCCATAAAGCTGCCTAAAAGCCTGCAAACACCGAGGTACCCCCTCCCTACACCCCTCTACGCCCAGGGGAACACAGGACCCGGACCATGGACCGCTTTGTAGAGCGGCAGACGGCCCGCACGGCACTGCTCCCATCGCAGTCTGAGGGAGACAGCCCACATGCTGCAGCCAACATGGCGGTCGCACCGCTTACACAAGCCTCTCCAGCGGCTCCTCTGCAAAGCCCTCCACACCAGAGAACTCTCCCAGGGCCCCCACCCGACACCCCACTCGACCCTGCCTCTCCTGCAGGGATCGCTCAGGCAGTGATCACACTCCTATGGTGACAGAGGCTATCGAGAAAGCTGTGCCGGAGACAGTGGTATCCTCACACTAGTGACGGACTCGCTAGGGACGTCCTCTCCGTCCCAGCTCACCCCACAGCCCACCCCCGGGACCCTCTC
>BLSH010276046.1:2276439-2310930 GCA_018402905.1 Glandirana rugosa | reverse complement strand
CATGATGCTCTCTGTGCTTTAAACAGACCTCTGAGACTATCACAGTGCAGGTGCATTTATACGGAGACTTGATTACACACAGGTGGATTCTATTTATCATCATTAGTCATTGAGGTCAACATTGGATCATTCACTGAACTTCTGGAGAGAGTTTGCTGCACTGAAAGTAAAGGGGCTGAATAATTTTGCACGCCCAATTTTTCAGTTTTTTATTTGTTAAAAAAGTTTGAAATATCCAATAAATTTCGTTCCACTTCATGATTGTGTCCCACTTCTTGTTGATTCTTCACAAAAAATTACAGTTTTATATCTTTATGTTTGAAGCCTGAAATGTGGCAAAAGGTTGCAAAGTTCAAAGGGGGCCGAATACTTTCGCAAGGCACTGTATACAGGCCTAAACTGGCAGTTTCAAAAACAAGGTGTGTTTAAAATACCCAATTGTGCAGTTTAAATCTTAAATATACCAAAAATAAGAAAGAGAAACCAAAAACAATCAATCAAGTCCACTTGAAATGACCATCTGTTAAACCTATGTTGTAAGTGAATATCCTATGTAAAGTCCAATCCTCTATAAAAAAATATAAGTAGAAAAAAGTTGTGCATGAAATAGTTTGTGTAAAAAAATCCAAAAACTCTCAAAAAAACTCTTAACAAGCATATAAGTATTCTTCAATAGCAGTATTCCTCAGTCATGATTCAAACATGTGCTTGTGACTAGAGTTGAGCGAACCCGGACTGTAAAGTTCGGGTCCGTACCGAACTTTGGGGTGTCCGGGACCCGGACCCGGACTTTTCAAAAAAAGTCCGGGTTCGGGTCCGGGGTTCTGGTAATTTTAATGACAAATCTTAAAAATGCTGTAAAAAAGTCCAGGGAGGTCCTAGAGGTCTGCAAAAGGAAGGAAAATGGGGGTAAGGGTGGGACAAGTGTCCTACAAAGAAATGGGGACAGGGAAATAACTTTAAATATTTAAAAAAAAATAAAAACATAAAAAAGCAAAAATGGAGGTGAATGGGGATCATCTTAAAACTGGGTCTGAAAAGTATTAATTAACATTAGAGGCCATAGAACTGTTCTAAAATCATCTTCAAACTGTGTCAAAAAAGTATAAATAAGCCGGGAGTACCCATATCACTGTTCTGCAAAATGTGTGTGTCACTTTAAATGAAACCGGGAATAAGTGAACATCTGTTCTGCAAACTTATTTAAAGTCTGTGTGTCACTTTAAATGAAAACGTGAATCAGTGTACATCTGTTCTGCACAATTATTTAAAGTCTGTGTGTCACTTTAAATGAAACTCGGTGTTCATTTAAACCCGGTTTCATTTAAAGTGACACACAGACTTTAAAGAATTTTGCAGAACAGATGTGCACTGATTCCCGGTTTCATTTAAAATGACACACAGACTTTAAAGAATTGTGCAGAACAGATGTGCACTGATTCCCGGTTTCATTTAAAGTGAAACACAGACTTTAAATAATTGTGCAGAACAGATGTGCACTGATTCACGGTTTCATTTAAAGTGACACACAGACTTTAAATAATTGTGCAGAACAGATGTGCACTGATTCACGGTTTCATTTAAAGTGACACACACATTTTGCAGAACAGTGATATGGGAACTCCCGGCTTATTTATACTTTTTTGACACAGTTTGAAGATGATTTTAGAACAGTTCTATGGCCTCTACCGTTAATTAATACTTTTCAGACCCATTTTGAAGATGATCTCCATTTTTGCATTTTTTATGTTTTTATTTTTTTTTAAATATTTAAAGTTATTTCCCTGTCCCCATTTATTTGTAGGTCACTTGTCCCACCCTTACCCACATTTCCTTCCTTTTGCAGACCTCTAGGACCTTCCAGGACTATTTTACAGCCTTTTTTGTGCCTAAAAGTCAGTGTCCCCATTGATTTCAATGGGGTTCGGGGTCCGGGACAAAGTTCGGGTTCTGTCCGGACCCGAACCCGGACTTTGTCCCGAAGTTCGGCCGAACCAGCAGAACCCGGACTTCTAGAAGTTCACTCATCTCTACTTGTGACTTATAAATGTTCCAGGAATGATGATCCTCCGTGCAGAGAGCTCCCTCCGTTGGCCACACATGGACCAATTTGGAAATCGAGGCTAGAAGCCAGATCGGCTACATGCGGGATACACCTGTGGGGGTGCGTAACTCTGGTAAGTGGGGACACAGGAGGGGAGCATGCGTGCAAGTCACCCATTTATCCTGGAAATGGCGATGGAACATTTATAAGTCACAAGCACATGTTTGAATCCTGACTGAGGAATACTGCTATTGAAGAATACTCATATGCTTGTTAAGAGTTTTTTTGAGAGTTTTTGGATTTTTTAACACAAACTATTTATTTCATGCACAACTTTTTTCTACTTATATTTTTTATAGAGGATTGGACTTTACATATGATATTCACTTACAACATAGGTTTAACAGATGGACATTTCAAGTGGACTTGATTGATTGTTTTTGGTTTGTCTTTCTTATTTTTGGTATATTTAAGATTTAAACTGCACAATTGGGTATTTTAAACACACCTTGTTTTTGAAACTGCCAGTTTAGGCCTGTATATTTAAGGGACAGTGCCATATCCCCATAACACATTATTTGTCACTTTAAAATTCATTTTGCACAGTGGTTTATAATTTAAAGGGGCAGCGCCACCTCCTTGCTTATAATCTCCATTTATTTTCCTCTTTGGAAATGTAGGAAGGCAGCATTCCCCAATTACTTTCATATTTGTGACTCACCTAAATATCCGATGCGCGGAATTTAATATATCTGTATATTGTGATTAGTTGGATGTACATACATATACGTTTGAGAATGTATATTGCCAGCTTTAGAGAACAATAAATAACTTGGTTTGGATATTATTGCTAGTACTCAAACTTTACATGAAATCTTGCAAAACAGAAAATTTAAATGGGCAATACATAACTGGCATCATATGGCTTTACTTCAATATGACTCGATTATAAGAAAAGTGGGTTCTACCATTGCCTGCCCTCTTTTGAAGATGTGGCTGTTTCTAGCTTCAATACATTTGAGTCACAGTCACAAACCCAGACCAAGCATGCTGTAAATGAGCATCAGAAAAGTCATAATTTCTTATCTTTATTGTTGTTTCGTGTTAAAGAATCAGAGGCATTGAAGTCAAAGCATCATCACAACTTACATTCTGTTAAGGTATCAAAAAAGAGAGTGGAAATGCACATCTGTTGGGAGTGTTCTACATTTACAATCTATTGCCAAATTGTATACTAGACTGCAACATAATATATAGGAAAGGAATCAGTTAATAAATGTCAATTAGTTATCATATTACCCGTCTCTGTTAAATCATTAACTAGACTATACTCTATTCCTATTAATTAAAAATCACTGTGCTGAGAGTCCAAAAACATATAATATAAGATTAGTACTGTGAATGCAGCTGCTTATTATCAACAATATATAAACAAATGGTGAAAACCGGTAACTGGTGAGTTTCAATCAAGTCACAGCAGCACAATGAGTAAATACACATAAACATTCAATGTATTTTCATATGTGCATAAACTCAATAAATGTAAAGTGAATCTGTGCAAATAATGCAAAATCATATAAAAATATTGTTAAATGTGCATATCAAAACATAGTCCATAAAAAAATATAGTTCATCAAAAAGACGTCCATTAATACATCACAGTCTCATATCTGAAGATGAGTGCTCCTACTCCATACATGACACCCATATACTCCTCCACCAGTGTGCTTCAGTGATTCAATCACCCTAATGGACATAGGCTTACCAGACATCAGATGATAAACGGCATAAAATCACTGCTTATATGGCATACTCCAATCGACTCCAAGATCGGTGCTCATATGTTGGAGCCAAGCCACTCCACATGTGGAAACAAATCACACGGGAAACCTCCGATAGTGTAAAACCTTCTTAAAAACTTTATTGCACAAACTACCAATTTGACCAACTGCTCTGTATCTTACATCAATAGTGTCAAGTCCCTGCACTCCTTCATCTCCTTACTGTCTATTAGCACAGCATTGACAGTCGTACAGTCAAGCATGGTATCTGAGTTGCCGTATTGCCAGCCCTTAGACGCTTCCGACTTATTCAAAGAGGGGTGGCAGTACGGCTCGGCAACCGCAAATAAATATTGCAGCCATACCTTTTTCCCATGCTGCTTTGAGCGTTATTTGCCTAAATCACATCTATTAAGGATGGTAATCTGTCCTCTATTCACTGCAGCATAGGTATCCTATTGTGCAATTAAACCCATGCACGCTGTAACAGGGATTATCCATGTGTGCAATTAACCCCACACATCCTGGACAGAAATAAATAAATAACAAATAAATAAATAAATGGCATCCAAATCTTAACCACTTGCCTACCACCCACCGTCATATGATGGTGGAGCGGTGCGGCTCTTGTTCTGGGACGACGTCATATGATGTTGTCGCTTTAAGCCGGGATTGCGCATGATCGGGCGCACGCATCCTGGCTCTGTCGGTGGCGGCGTGTCCCCAGGTCACGCCGCGTCACCGACGGGGGTGCACAGCCATTGGTCATGGCAATTGGCATTGCATGGCATTGGCAATCACAAATGGCACTTTCCCCATTCGCCCAGCGCTCGCGCGCGATCGGGATCGCGCTGCGCGTGCACGTCGGTGGCGGCTGGTTCCCAGGGAACACTGCCTGTCATCGACACTGGTATCAGCCGCCGGCCAGCGGCTGTTACCTTGTGATTGGCTGTGATCTACTTCATAGCCGATCACATCCAATGTAAACAGAGTGGTAACTCACTGTTACCAGCTCATCTCTTCTCACACAGTTTCCAGTGGGAGGAGAGAAGAGCTAGGATCAGTGAATTACCAATACACACTGTCACATCCCCCCTGCTCCCCCATTGCACCTGTCACCCAACAGTCACCCCATATGCCCCCATAAAGTGTACCTGTCATCATAAAGTGTACCTGTCATCATACTGCCATCATAAAGTGCACCTGTCACCCATCACCTGTCAGTGACCGTGGCCTGTCAGCCGTCAGTGACCGCGGCATGTCCCCCATCAGTAATCGTGGTTTGTCACCTGACACCCATCAGTGACCGTGGTGTGTCACCCATCAGTTACCGTGGTGTGTCAACCACCACACATCAGTGACCGTGGCCTGTCACCCATCATTGACCGTGGCCTGTCACCCATCACTGACCTTGGCCCATCACCCATCAGTGACCACCGCCAGTCACCGGTGGCCTGTCACCCGTCACCCATCAGTGACCACCGCCCGGCACCCATCACCCATCAGTGACCGTGACCAGTCACCCATCAGTGACCAACACCAAACACCCGTCACCCATCAGTGACCATCGCCAGTCACCTGTCACCTATCAGTGACCACTGCCAGTCACCTGTCACCCATCAGTGACCACCACCAAACACCCGTCACCCATCAGTAACCACCACCAGTCACCCGTCACCCATCAGTGACCACCACCAGTCACACATCAGTCACCACAACCAGACACCCGTCACCCATCAGTGACCATCGCCAGTCACCCATCACCTATCAGTGACCACTGCCAGTTACCCGTCACACATCAGTGACCACTGCCAGTCACCCATCAGTGACCACTGCCAGTCGCCCATCACCCATCAGTGACCACCGCCAGTCACCTGTCACCCATCAGTGTCTCACACATTTGGCATCGCCATACTCAGGAGAAGTAGCAGAATGGATTTTGGGGTGTCATTTTTGCTAGGTACATGCTATGTGTTGGAAATATCATATAAAAGGACAACTTTGTGTAAAAAAAGTGTTTTCATTTTTTTCCCACATTTTCCAAAAACTACTGGAAAAAATGACATGTTCAAAAGACTCATTATGCCTCATAGATTATACGTTGGGGTGTTTTCTTTCCAAAATTGGGTCATTTTGTGGGCAATTCCATTGTCCTGGTGCTCCAGGACCTTCAAAAGTGTAATAGGGGGTTGAGAAATAAGATGAGTACTTTATGCTTGTAGAACGCCTGAAGGTGCTATTTCAATGTTGGGCCTCTGTACGTGGTCAGGCTATGTAGAGGAAATGAAATCTGCACATCTGGTCATTCATACAAAAGGTATTATATGATGTCAAAAAGGCCACCAGGGCATCCTGCACAGATACAAACCTGAATGGGGGACAATGGCGGGCC
Organism: Glandirana rugosa; assembly: GCA_018402905.1. Lineage (NCBI taxonomy): Eukaryota > Metazoa > Chordata > Amphibia > Anura > Ranidae > Glandirana > Glandirana rugosa. The sequence continues at coordinate 2,304,713 of BLSH010276046.1, read as the reverse complement.
CTCCAAAACCTGAAAAATAATGACCAAATAGTTATTAAACCTTTGGATAAGGGGGGAAACATTGTGATACAAAATAGGAAACAATATGTTCAAATGTGTCTGACTATTTTGAAGAACACAGATTGGTATAGGAGGATATCTGCAGATCGGGTCGAGAGTTTCTATCAGGAATATAGGGATTTGATCAGCGATGCGTACCAGAGAGGGGTTATCAACAAAAATACCTATGAGTTTCTGAATGTAACAAACCCAGTCATACCGACCTTCTACTCACTTCCGAAGACACACAAAAATCGTGTAGATCCCCTGGGGAGGCCTATCGTCTCCGGTACCGGGTGTATATCCGAAAAGGCGAGTCTCATGGTAGACGAGTGCCTAAGACCGTTGGTCACAGCACTACCCTCTTATATCAAAGATACAGGACAAGATCCCTGAGGGTGCATGGCTCGTTACAATTCATGTAGAGGCACTCTATTCCTCCATCCCTCATACTAGAGGTATTGGAGAAATAGCGGGGTTCCTTAACCACTTCAGCCCCGGAAGGATTTCACACTTTAGGACCGGAGCACTTTTTGCGATTCGGCACTGCGTCGCTTTAACTGACAATTGTGCGGTCGTGTGACGTTGTACCCAAACAAAATTTGCGTCCTTTTTTCCCACAAATAGAGCTTTCTTTTGGTGGTATTTGATCACCGCTGCGTCATTTCTGATCGCCGCTATAAACAAAAGAAGATCGACTATTTTGCAAAAAAAACCCACATTTCTTACTTTTTGCTAAAATACAAATCCAAAAAAAAAAAATACAAAAAAACATTTTTTTCAACGGTTTTGGCCGATTTATATTCTGCCTCATATTTGTGATAAAAAAAAACCACAATCGGCGTTTATTGATTGGTTTGCGCAAAAGTGGCTGTGTTTTCGGATGATGAGAATTAATTTCTGGGGTTTTTATTTATTTATTTTTTTTACTAGTAATGGCGGCGATCTGTGATTTTTAGCGGTACTGCAATATTGCAGCGGCCATGTCGGACCATTTTGACACTTTTTTTGGGACCATTGGCATTTATACAGCGATCAGTGCTATAAAAATGCGCTGATTACTGTGTAAATGCCATTGGCAGTGAAGGGGTTAACCTGCAGGGGGCGCGCTAAGGGTTAACTGTGTTCCCTGGGCGTGTTCTAACTGTGTGTGGGTTGCCCTAGCAGGGGAAGGATAGTGATCACAGCTTCCATATAGAGGAAGGCTGTGATCACAGTCCTTCCCCCCTCACAGAACGGAGATCCGTGTTTACATACGCGGACCTCCGTTCTTACACTCCGGGGGGGCATCGCGGGTAGCCGGCGGCGTTCGAGTCCGCCACACTTGCTCCCTGACCCCTGGAAGACAGTGAGCGTGCTCACAGTGCTCGATCTGGCAGCTGCCATCGTATGACGGCGGTTTGTCTAGCAGAGCCATCTTGTCGCCATCAACCTGCGGTTGACGGTCGGCAAGTGGTTAAAACCAAACACAAAGATCTAGCAGAATACAATTCTTTTATCTTAGATCTGCTTCGATACATACTTTCTCGCAATGTTTTTCTTTCTAATGGTTCCCACTACCTCCAGGTGCAGGGGGTGGCAATGGGGACTCGATGTGCCCCGTCATACACAAACCTGTACATGGGGGGGTGGGAACGTTTTTTTCACCGAGGACTCGTCTCTATACCTGTGCCACATTCTTTCTTGGCACAGGTATATTGACGATATACTCATGATAAGGACAGGTACTAGAGCCCTATCAAATGAATTTATGGCTTGGCTAGACACAAACGAATTCAACCTTAAATTCACTATGCAATGTGACCTATCCATGGTCACTTTTTTGGATGTGCAAATAATGAAGGATTATGAAGGTAAGATCAGTACTGACCTATACCCGAAGCCTTCTGCAGCAAAAACGATCCTACACGCCAGGAGCTCTCATCCCAAACCCCTCAAAAATAGTATTCCCTATGGGCAATACTTATGGCTTAAACGCAACTGCAGTGACCATAATACCTTTCTTATACAGGCAGATCAACTACGTCAACGACTCCTTAGAAGGGGATATAGTAATAAATGTCTCAAAAAAGCATTTCACAAGACGAAAGAGAGATCTCGTGAGTCTCTTTTGTTCTCTCGTCCCAAAAATAACCCACAGGGGCCTACTTGTATTATTACCCAGTTCTCGGCCAATTCAGATCAAGCAAGGCAAATTTTAGAGCAACACTGGCATCTACTTTTGGATGATCCAATTGTTAGTAAATATGTGACAAAAAAAACGACGGTCACGTTTAGACGGGCTAAGAATCTTTGGGACCACTTGACACATAGTCATCTGGCCATTTCAAAAGAGACCCTACCTTAGGTCAGACCAAGAAGAGGCACAAAGAAATGCAGAAGTTGCAATTTCTGTAAGTGGGTATGGCAGGCCAAAAGTGTGCTGCTCCCTAATGGTACCAATTGGACTCCGAGATTCCTCATAGATTGTAGAACCGTCGGTGTCGTCTACTATATGGAATGCCGATGTAAGGCATTCTATGTAGGTAAGACAAAGCGCCCTTTTTTTAATAGGATTAGAGATTATGTGTATGAAATCTCGAATGGCAAGTTGGAGTCCGCTATTAGTCGCCATGTTGGTCTTTATCATAATTACGACCTGGGTTACATGAGATTCTTTGCTCTTGAACATGTAGAAGCCCCCCCAAGGGGGGGTAATGTAGACAAACATCTTCTACAATTAGAAACTAAATGGATTTTCCAGTTAGAGGCTACCAAAGCACCTGGCCTCAACGGAAATATTAGTTTCAAGCCCTTCCTTTAGATATCTCCCATGCCAATGTTACACTATACATGTATCAGTCATGATGACTGCCATTATATGATGTATTTAACCAACCTTGGACATAATTGATCGCACATATAAGAAACACTCCATGTGGTCAGTCAGCTTTTTTGGTTATATGGTCCTCAGATATTAGAATTTATGATTGATGTTCACTCTGGAGGTTCCAGGCGGGAATTTTGGCTATCTATGGGACAGCGCTATGCCAATATGGCATGTTGCAAACATGCATGGGGAGTTGTTGGTTGCCATCACAAAATAAGTCTTATGAGGTAGTCTCTGAACACCGTAGTCCCGATAGGTGTAGACACCCCATGGGGTTTTCTTCGGAATTCATGACCTCTTAATGTTTATTTCATACTAAGTTCACTTTGTATTAAACATTTTTTTTCTGACATATATCTAATTGTCAAGTATTTTTTTAAATATTTTTTATTTACTTTATATATATGTGTTTGGTGACCGTGGAGGGACGGGAAGGCCAATCTGGTGGGGTCCCCCTCTGGGTCGCAGTTTCCCCTTCTTCCTCCCCTCGCATCTGGAGAGGAGGTGTGGGTCCAGGGATTTTGGTGAGCCCTGTCCAGGCCCTCGACGTCCCGCCACTTGGAAGCTTGCATGATATTCGACCCCCCTGTCTATGGGTGATGAACAGGGTCGGCGCATGCTCCCTAACAGCACCTGATGTGCTGTTCCCGTACATAGAGAGTGACGCTGACATTGTGGGCGGGCTCCACCAAGTTTTTCCGTACGATCGGAGTACCATCCAATCTACATCGAGGATGGATGACATAGTTCCGGAGCACCGGCTTGTTTTTGGCACCAAGTGATCACTTTATAAGCGGCACCATACAGCGGATCTGTGCGGATTCTCCATTGCTGTGGCGAGGTGTTGTCAGCAGTCCTGTCTTTGATCAAGGTAACTCCCTGGGGCTTTGAGTGCATTGTGGATATAGAAGATGATGGTTTTCTGTTTCTATTACGATGCACTGGATTGCTTGGATACATTTGGAGGGCTTTATGCTTTGTGCTATGTAATACTGGACTGGCGTAAGACTTATATGCTCTATTGTCTCTCCAGGGATTTTTGGTTCTTATATCCTTTTTCATGTGATCGAGGACTAGGTCCTATCCTATACACATTCGGATTTCCTCTTCTGGGCTGTAGAGGTACCGCCCCTGTTCTAGGGTATGTGTTAGTGCCATTCAGCTGTACCCTCTCCCATATATATCTACATATTATTTTCTTGGGAATAAACAGTAATCCATTTGGACACTTACAATCCTTGCTTTCTCATATGTTGATAGATATATCATTTGGATGCAGGTGTTGCACATGACAGTGCGCTACTCCCACAGTTCAGCACATCAATTGCTGGCATCACTGTCCTCTCTTGGTACTCTTCCCAGACCATTTGTGTACTTTTGGAACCTTTGGAATTTTTTTATACATAGACCATATGTTTGGTCTAGGAACTCTATCGATTTAGTCCTGTGCAGTTCCGTGTGTTGCTGTCCATTCCATATGTCTGAGGCTTCCGAAATTTGTTATGCTGTGTCACCACATGGAGTGTTTCTTTCTCTTTAAATCTACACCCTAAGGTAACCCATGCACAGTATAAAATCTATATGCAGTATCATTGACCATATTACAAATTATGGTGTTTGAATGTCCTAGTTTTGTATTAACTAGACATTACCTATGTAATCAGACTGAATTGAATAATGTTTGCAATGAATGCCTCGGGAACGGACATTGCTAACAAAATGTAATAGATATTTCTACATTTTATCGGGCTGTATTTTGTGTTTATACAGGACACGTAAACCCGTATTGGGCTTTCGTTTATTACCCTGAAGAAGCCACATCAGGCGAAATGCGTTGGACAACATATACCATCTGCCTCCCAGTCACTCTGTATGCATGATTTCATTATCGACAGGGAGCATCTGGACCCTTGGGGTCATTCACTATGTTCGATATATGTGTATTGTTGAATATTAACCCATGTGTGGGTAATTCTATGTTTTATATGTATCAATAAATTTTGTCAATTTTAGCATAACTCATGATTGTCTGATCATTCAGAGAGGGTTTTGACCAAGCACCTCAAAGTCCCACTACTTTCACTGGAGTGATTCACCCCAGTACCTCCTGTTTTCATGTACAGCTAGGGATGTGGTGCTGGTCACAGGCAGAGGTCAATATCGTTTGATGTTTTTCTATGTAAAAGTCTCACACATGTGGTATCGCCATACTCAGGAGGAATAGCAGAATGTATTTTAGGGTGTCATTGTCATGATGATCCGACTTGTGGCACGACTTGGGTGCTAGGGATCTTAAAGGGGAACCCCCGCAAAAAATTTGCATGGCGTTCCCCCCAAGAGCATACCAGGATCTTCGATCTAGCATGGATTTTAAGAGTAATCCCCATGCCAAAGAAACAGCGTAGGGTCCCCCCCAAAATCCATACCAGACCCTTATCCGAGCACACAGCCTGGCAGGCCAGGAAAGGGAGTGGGGACAAGCGAGTGCCCCCCTCCTGGACCGTACCAGACCGCATGCCCTCAACATGGGGAGTATGGGTGATTTGGGCAGGGGGGCTCTGCGCCCCCCACCCCAAAGCACATTGTCCCCATGTTGATGAGGACAAGAGCCTCTTCCCGACAACCCTGGCCGTTGGTTGTCGGGGTCTGTGGGCGGGTGCTTATAGGAATCTGGAAGCCCCCTTTAATAAGGATGTGACGTCATAAGGGCGAGGCTGCGGATTACGTCGGCGTGTGGCTCCGCCCCATGCCATTATAAGGCAACCGTGCAGCACAGACCCCGCATTCGAGTGGAGTAGAGCGACGAGTCAACATCTCGAGAAGAGAAGAAGAAGAAAAAGAAGGAGAAGAAGGAGAAGCTGGCGAAGCTAGTCGAGTAGACAGCGGCAAAAGAGCAGAAGATCCCTCAGAAGACAGAAACTCCACAGAAGACCCCTCAGAAGACAGAAGACCCCGCAAAAGAGCCGAAGAAAGAAGACGCCAGAGAGGGAGAAGAGAGGGGAGAAGACGCCGGAGCTGATTTAATAAATTATTTTAAAAAGCTGTGTAGTGTGTTTTTTTGCAGGTAAATGGGTAGGGGTACGATGTGGGTGGGGGACTGGCATCTGGGGGCCCCCTTATTAAAGGGGGTTTCCAGATTCTGATAAGCCCCTGCCCACAGACCACGACAACCAACGGCCAGGGTTGTCGGGAAGAGCCTCCCCTGCCCCAAAGCACCCATACTCCCCATGTTGAGGGCATGCGGCCTGGTATGGTCCAGAAGGAGAGGCACTCGCTCGTCCCCACCCCCTTTCCTGGCCTGCCAGGTAGCATCCTCGCATAAGGGTCTGGTATGGATTTTGGGGGGGACCCTACGCCGTTTTTTCGGTGTGGGGGTTCCTCTTAAAATCCATGCCAGATCGAAGAGCCTGGTATGCTCTTGGGGGGATCGGATCGGAGTCGGATGATCATCATGATCCGACTTCTGGTGCGACTTCCATTCAAATCAATGGGCTCCCATAGGGAACCATTGATTTTGAATAGAATGCCTGACGAGGCTTAACGTTGTGTACACAATGTTAAGCCACGTTATTGAGCATTTTGCCGACTCAGCGTTGAAAACGACATAACGCTGCAGCCTCGGAACGTGCTGGTCCCGCGTTCTAGTTACAGCTCACTAACGCCGATGTCCTCTACTGCTCAAAAACGTTGGTGTTTTTAGAGGGCCATTGAATAACATGGAGAGCTGTAAAAAAGCGCCCAAAAATGTGCCGTTAAAAACACCCATGTGTATGAGGGCTTAAAGTCAACTCCAATAATTCAATGATATGTTCCTTAATGCAGGTATTACATCACTAAAATATTTGGAGTTAAAATTAATATTAAAATCATTTAAGAAACAAATAGAATCTGGAAGAGTAAATTAATTAAAGAAAAAACATGGCACTTTATACCCCCAGACTTTTATAGAGCTTCTAAAAGCCTAATGATTATATTGTTAGCTACAGTCAGGTCCATAAATATTGGGACATCGACACAATTCTAATCTTTTTGGCTCTATACACCACCACAATGGATTTGAAATGAAACAAACAAGATGTGCTTTAACTGCGGTATCAGTGGTGTACCCCAAGGTTGGGACCCTTACTTTTCAATATATTTATAAATGATATAGGGTCTGGGATTAAAGGTACCATTTCAGTGTTTGCAGATGACACAAAGCTATGCAGTGGAATAACTTCCTTGCAGGATGTCTCCAACTTACAAGCCAACCTCAATGCACTGTCTAATTGGGCGACTATGTGGCAAATGAGGTTTAATGTTGATAAATGTAAAGTTATGCACTTGGGGGCTAAGAATATGCATGCATTGTACATACTAGGGGGAGTACAACTGGGGGAATCCATAGTGGAGAAGGATCTGGGGGTGTTGGTAGATCATAAGCTTAATAATGGCATGCAATGCCAAGCTGCGGTTTCCAAAGCAACCAAAATCCTTTCTTGTATTAAGAGAGGTATGGACTCCAGAGATAGAGACATAATTTTGCCCCTGTACAAATCATTAGTAAGACCTCATCTGGAATATGCAATTCAGTTTTGGGCACCTGTTCTCAAAAAGGATATCGGGGAACTAGAGAAAGTGCAGAGAAGGGCAACCAAACTAATAAGAGGCATGGAGGAGCTCAGCTATGAGGAAAGATTAGAGGATCTGAATTTATTCTCACTTGAGAAGAGGAGATTAAGGGGGGATATGATCAACATGTACAAGTATATAAGTGGTCCATATAGTGAACTTGGTGTGGAGTTATTTACTTTAAGGTCATCACAAAGGACAAGGGGGCACTCTTTATGTCTAGAGGAAAAAAGATTTAATCTACAAATACGGAAAGGTTTCTTCACAGTAAGAGCTGTGAAAATGTGGAATAGACTCCCTCCAGAGGTGGTTTTGGCCAGCACGGTTGATTGCTTTAAAAAAGGCCTGGATTCTTTCCTTAATGTAAATAATATAACTGGGTACTAACATTTTTAGGTAAAGTTGATCCAGGGTGAATCCGATTGCCTCTCGGGGAATCAGGAAGGATTTTTTCCCCCGTTATAGCAAATTGGATCCATGCTTTGCTGGGGTTTTTTACCTTCCTCTGGATCAACTGTGGGTGAAGGATTGTATATGGGATGATTTGGTTGTGTATGTATATGTGTGTGTATATATATATATGTATATGTATATATATATATATATATATATATATATGTATAAACTTTTTTTTTTTTTTGGTTGAACTGGATGGACTTGTGTCTTTTTTCAACCTGACTAACTATGTAACTGCAGACTTTCAGCTTTAATTTACATCCAAATCAGGTAGAAACAGAAGAGAGGAGACACTTCTAAGTGCAATATGCCAATACACTTTATTAGAAAAAAGGTTAAAAGCACTCACAAGATAACTGTGTAAAGATCACATCCAGCATCCAATACAAGGGGGAACCAAACGCTCATCCCATCTGACCGGGTGGTCCTTCGGGAACGATGGTCATCCAAAACGATCGTTCGTCCTGCACGCTGTATGACGGAAGAAGCCGGCTCGCGGCGTGTAGTTCAGAAGGAGGCTGGGAGCGCAAACACTCGGCACAGGTAGGATGGCTTCAAAGTGGTGCGACGCATTTCCTTGTCTGGCAGGCTCCAATGACGTGGGAGGCTGCGCCACTTTGTCAGGCAGTCAGGGGTGGATGTTGCACCTCTTACTTGTTTACATCCAAATCAGGTGAACGGTGTAGGAATTACAACAGTTTGTATATGTGCCTCCCACTTTTTAAGGGACCAAAAGTAATGGGACAGATTAACAATCATAAATCAAACTTTCACTTTTTAACACTTGGTTGCAAATCCTTTGCAGTCAATTACAGCATGAAGTCTGGAATGCATAGACATCCCCAGACGCTGGGTTTCATCATTGCTGATGCTCTGCCAGGCCTCTACTACAACTGTCTTCAGTTCCTGCTTGTTCTTGGGGCATTTTCCCTTCAGGTTTGTCTTCAGCAAGTGAAATGCATGCTCAATCGGATTCAGGTCAGGTGATTGACTTAGCCATTGCGTAACATTCCACTTCTTTCCCTTAAAAAAAAAACTCTTTGGTTGCTTTTGCAGTGTGCTTTGGGTCATTGTCCATCTGCACTGTGAAGCGCCGTCCAATGAGTTCTGAAGCAATTGGCTGAATATGAGCAGATATTATTGCCCGAAACACTTCAGAATTCATACTGCTGCTTTTGTCAGCAGTCACATCATCAATAAATACAAGAGAACCAGTACCATTGGCAGCCATACAAGCCCACGCCATGACACTACCACCACCATGCTTCACTGATGAGGTGGTATGCTTTGGATCATGAGCAGTTCCTTTCCTTCTCCATACTCTTCTCTTCCCATCACTCTTGTACAAGTTGATCTTGGTCTCATCTGTCCATAGGATGTTGTTCAAGAACTGTGAAGGTTTTTTAGATGTTGTTTGGCAAACTCTAATCTGGCCTTCCTGTTTTTGAGGCTCACCAATGGTTTACATCTTGTGGTGAACCCCCTGTATTCACTCTGGTGAAGTCTTCTCTTGATTGTTGACTTTGACACACATACACCTACCTCCTGGAGAGTGTTCTTGATCTGGCCAACTGTTGTTAAGGGTGTTTTCTTGACCAGGGAAAGAATTCTTCTGTCATCCACCACAGTTGTTTTCCGTGTTCTTCCGTGTATTTTGGTATTGCTGAGCTCACTGGTGCGTTCTTTCTTTTTAAGGATGTTCCAAACAGTTTATTTGGCCCCACCTAATGTTTTTTGCTATCTCTCTGATGGGTTTGTTTTGTTTTTTCAGCCTAATGATGGCTTGCTTCACTGATAGTGACAGCTCTTTGGATCTCATATTGAGAGTTGACAGCAACAGATTCCAAATGCAAATAGCGCACTTGAAATGAACTCTGGACCTTTTATCTGCCCCTTGTAAATGGGATAATGAGGGAATAACACACACCTGGCCATGGAACAGCTGAGCAGCCAATTGTCCCATTACATTTGATCCCTTAAAAAGTGGGAGGCACATATACAAACTGTTGTAATTCCTACACCGTTCACCTGATTTGGATGTAAGTACCCTGAATTTAAAGCTGAAAGTCTGCAGTTAAAGCACATCTTGTTTGTTTCTTTATATACCACAGTGGGGTCCTTTGGTAGTTTTTATATGTGACCTCATCAGCTAACATTTCTATTATCTGATCATGATAACATTTCTTGTCCAATATAACTACTCCCCCACCTTTATCCGCTGGTCTCACTATGATATCTTTACGTGTTTCTAGTGCTTCAATCCCTTCTTTGATGTGTCTGGGGTTAACCCCCTTTTTTGGTACAATCTGTTCTACATCTTTAAGGACTAGATTTTTCAAAACTTCCACATAATGATTACTGGATATGTGTGGGTTAAATAACAACTTGTTTCTCATCCCACTATCAATAGCCATACTCCTATTATTTGTGGTGTTACTCACCGACATGATTGGATTATTCAAAAAGTGTTTCTTTATATTGACCTTACTAATATATTTATGAATGTCTATGTAAGTGTTGAATTTATTAATGGGTCTTTTTGGGGCACATTTTAAACCCAGATTGAGAATATGCATTTCCTTTTCGTAGAGAGTGGACTGACCTAAAATAAAGATGCCCTGGTATACTGATCTCTTCTGCTTTTTTTTAATTGAAGTTTTCTCCCTGCTCTGCACCCTCCTCTCTTTCTCTCCTTGCCCATTGGTCCTCTCTGTCCCAGTGGTTGTAATTGGGGAATCCCTGATCAATTGGTCTGACTCTCCCCTTCCTCTTCCTCTTCCTCTCCCTCGTCCTAAAAAATGGGGTGTATGAGGGGGGTAGGTATTTTCTCCATCATAATTTGCCAGGGGCTGGTAGAAATTCCTACTTGGAATAGGATAGTGAGATTGGGTAGGGTGAACGTTGTTGTCCTATATAGGGTCTACATGTCCTCTAAAGGGTCTTCCCCTAAATGGGCCCCTTGATGGCCCACATTGCCATTCCCTAACCCCCATGGGGCTATACAAGGGTGTGGGAGACTCATCCTACCCAGGGCATCTTTAATTTAAGTCAGACCACTCTCTCTGAAAAGGAAATGCATATTTTCAATTTGGGTTTAAAATATTCCCCAAAAAGACCCATTAAAAAATTCAACACTTATATAGACATTCATAAATATGTTAAGGTCAATATAAAGAAACACTTTTTGAATAATCCAATCATGTCGGTGAGTAACAGCACAAAAAAGTATGGCTATTGATAGTGGGCTGAGAAACAAGTCGTTATTTATCCCACCCATATCCAATAATCACTATGTGGAAGCTTTCAAAAATCTAGTCCTTAAAGATATAGAAAAGATTGTACCAAAAAACCCCAGACACATCAAAGAAGGGATTAAAGCATTAGAAACACATAAAGATATCATAGCGAGACCAGCGGATAAACGTGGGGGAGTAGTTATATTAGACAAGAAATGTTATCATGATCAGATAATAGAAATGTTAGCTGATGAGGTCACATATAAAAAACTACCAAGGACCCCACTATGGTATATAAAGAGCAGCTTAAGGCCCTTATTGATTATGGTCATAGATTAAGAGTTTTGAATGCTAAAGAACAACGTTACCTTGTACCTAGTGCGTGTAGAATACCAATCATTTACACGTTACCTAAGGAACATAAAAGCATTACATGTCCCCCAGCCCAGCCAATTGTGAATAGTATTGGATCAGTCACAGCCAGGCTGGGGGAATACTTGGATACATTTTTTCAACCTAGTGTTGTAGCGGCAAAGGGCTTTCTTAAGTATACAAAGGATTTACTGCTATCCATTAGGGATTTGGAGTTACATGCCTCTAAGCCCACCTATTTAGTGACAGCAAATGTAGCTTCGTTATATATGAATATTCAACATGACGATGCTCTGCTGGGCAGTTAGCAAACGGGATGATATCCCACAGAACCAAAATATATTTTTGCAAAAGGCGTTAGATTTTTGTTTATCACATAACTATTTTTGGTACAAGAATTCTTTTTTCAGCCAGCGGAGTGGTGTAGCCATGGGGGCTAAATTTGCCCCCAGTCTGGCAAATATTTTTATGGCTGAGTGGGAGGATAGCTTTGTATTCAATGAAAGGAGTTACTATTCTATTGCAGAGTTATAAATGACCTCCTGTTCATTTGGGAAGGCTCTGAACAATCCCTACATGAACAGTAACTAGATAAGACACCAAGGTTTATTTTAAACCCACTGATAGAAACAGTTATCTATCTATCAGGAGTGGTCACCATTAGAGTTGAGCGAACAACTGGATGTTCGGGCTCGGTGGGTTTGGCCGAACTTCGGGAAAAAGTCTGGGTTCGGTACCGAACTTGACCCGAACTTTACCCCGAACTACATTGAAGTCAATGGAGACCCAAACTTTTCGGCACAAAAATTACTGTAAAAAAGTCCTGGAAAGTGCTAGAGGGCTGCAAAAGGAAGTAAAATGATTTTAGAACAATAATCTGTCCCTTACAGCAAAAGCAGGAACCTGACCCTATAGGACTAGGCGATGATTTTAGAACAATAATCTGTCCCTTACAACAATAGCAGGAACCTGACCCTATAGAACTAGAAGATGATTTTAGAACAATAATCTGTCCCTCTAAGCAGTGGACTCTACCTAGTCCAGTCAGATCATTCTGTAATGCAGGATGAGATGTTATTAGATCTGCAATCTGTCCCTAAAAGAAGTAGTAGTAGCAATCTCTACCTAGTCCACAATCAGATTGTTCTGTAATGCAGGATGAGATGTTATATCTGCAATCTGTCCCTCACAGCGCCGGCAGCATACTCTCCCTACACTACCCAGAAAGCATGTGACATGCAGCACTAAGTGACTCCAGCTTATAAGGAGGCTGAGTCACATGATGCACTGGCCAATCACAGCCATGCCATTAGTAGGCATGGCTGTGATGGCTTCTAAGGGCAAACCAGTGAAACGCTTGTTGATTGGCTGCCCTGCAGCTATTCAACATGCGTGATCAAATACCCGAACCCAGAACCCAAACACAAACTTTTTTCAAATGTCCAGGTTTGGGTCCAGGTCACGGACACCCCAAAGTTCGGTACGGACCTGAACTTTACAATTGGGGTCGCTCAACTCTAGTCACCATCCCTCTTGGTTAAGGAATATACCAAAAGGGCAGTTAACACGAATTAGAAGGAACTGTACCTCGGATGATAACTTCTTGGAACAGTCAGGGGTCATTAAGGAGAAATTTGTACAGAAGGGTTATTCTGAATCACAGATTGATTCAGATGATTCTGGAGACTCCTAGGGAACAATATTTGAGAAATGATATCCAGAGAGAGAATAAGGATCATAAACAGTGGAGTTTTATTATGGAATGTAACCACTTCCTTACCGGTGTATTGTAATAATACTTTGGCAAGGTGCATGCCCCATCCTGGGTGGACATCATATGACATCCTCCCATTTTCACCACTCTGCGGGCCCCTGGGGGGCCATATTCAGGACGAGTAGCAGAATGTATTTTGGGGGGTAATTTTTGCTATGTACATGCTATGTGTTAAAAATATATAAATTGACAACTTTGTGTAAAAAAAAATTTCATTGACAGGTACTCAGGTACTCTGATGGGCTGGTGACAGGTACTCGGGTACTCTGATTGGCTGGTGACGGGCACTCAGATGGACTGGTGACAGGTACTCAGATGGGCTGGTGACAGGTACTCGAGTACTCAGATGGGCTGGTGACAGGTACTAGGGTACTGAGATGAGCTGGTTTTCCGAAGACATGTGGAAAAAAATGAACTGTACAAAAGACTCATAATGCCTCATAGAATATATGTTGGGGTGTTTACTTTCCAAAATGGGGTAATTTTGAGGGTAATTCCCCTTTTCTGGTGCTCCAGGGCCTTCAAAAGTGTAATAGGTCGTTTAAATGTTATGTTTAATTTATGCTCCTAGAATGCTTGACAGTGCTCCCTGCATGTTGGATCTCTCTATGTGGCCAGGCTGTGTAAAGGTTTCACACATGTGGTTTCGCCATACTCGGGATGAGTAGCAGAATATATTTAGGGGGGTCATTTTTGCTATGTACATGCTATGTATTAGAAATATCTTATAAATTGACCACTTTGTGTAAAAATAAAAGCGTTTTCATTTTCTTTCCATGTTTTTTGAAGATTTGTGGAAAAAATTAACCATTCAAAAGACTCAAAATGCCTCATAGAATATATGTTGGGGTGTTTGCTTTCCAAAATGGGGTCATTTTGTGAGTAATTATACTGTCCTGGTGCTCCAGGGCCTTCAAAAGTGTAATAGGTAGTCAGGAAATTAGATGTGTAATTTATGCTCCTAGAACACCTGACGGTGCTCCCTACATGTTGGACCTCTTTATGTGGCCAGGCTGTGAAAAAGTCTCACACATGTGGTATCACTATTCTCAGGAGGAGTAGTAGAATGTATTTTGGGGTGTAATTTGAAGTATGCATGTGCTGTGTGTGAGAAATAACTTGTTGTTATGACAATTTTGTGTAAAAAAATAAAAAATCTTAATTTTCCCAAGAATTGTGGGAAAAAAATACAACTTCAAAAAACTTGCCATGCCTCTTACTAAATACATTGGAATGACTATTTTTCAAAAAATGGGTCATTTGGAGGGTATTTATTATTTCCTGACATCTCAGGGCCTCAAGAAATGAGATAGGCCGTGAAAAATGAAAAACCCAGATGTGATTAAATACCACCAAAAGAAAGTTCTGTTTGTGTGAAAAAAATGTTAAAAATCTTGTTTGGGTACAGTGTTGCATGACTGAGTAATTGCCATTCAAAGTGTGAGAGCGCTGAAAGCTGAAAATTGGTCTGGGAAGGAAGGAGGTATAAGTGTCCTGTACTGAAGTGTATAATTGTCAGTTCAGGGAGATTGAACATATTTTTAATAAACACTGGCATATATTACAGATGGACAGAACACTTGGCACGGTATTGTCAAATAAACCGTCCTTCATATATAGAAACGTGCCTAATTTTGGTGATAGAGTGATACAGAAAATTTTAGATCCCCTGACTGAATCTACATTGTGACCAGACCTTAACCACCTCAGTACTGGGCACGATAACCCCCTTCCTGTCCAGGCCATTTTTCAGCTTTCGGCGCTATCACACTTTGAATGACAATTACTCAGTGATGCAACACTGTACCCATATGAGATTTGCGTCCTTTTTTCACACAAATAGAGCTTTCTTTTGGTGGTATTGAATCACTAGGGTTTTCTTTATTTTTTGTGCTATAAATAAAAAAAGATTGAAAATTTTGTGAAAAATGCCCTTTTCTTTCTTTCTGTCAAAAATATTTGCAAATTAGTAATTTTTCTTCGTAAATTTTGGCCAAAATTTATAATGCTACATATCTTTGGTAAAAATAACCCAAATACGTGTATATTATTTGGTCCTTGTATACGTTATAGAGTCTACAAGCTATGGTGCCAATCATTGAAAATTGATCACACCTGATATACTGACGGCTTATCTAATTCCTTGAGACTCTAACAAGCCAGGAAAGTACAAATACCCCAAAATAACCCTTTTTTGGAAAGTAGACATTCAAAGGTATTTAGTAAGAAGCATGGTTAATTTTTTGAAGTTGTAATTTTTTCCCACAATTCTTTACAAAATGAAGATTTTTTTTTCTTTTTTTTCACAAAATTGTCATATATTAACAGGTTATTTCTCACACAAAGCATATGCATACCACAAATTACACCCCAAAATTCATTCTACTACTCCTCCTGAGTATAGCGATATCACATGTCTGAGACTTTTTCACAGCCTAGCCACATACAGAGGCTCAACATGCAGGGAGCGCCGTCAGGTATTCTAGGGACATAAATTACACATCTAATGTCATGAAGACCTATCACATTTTTGAAGGCCGTGGAGGACCAGGACAATGGAATTGCCCACAAAATGACCCCATTCTGGAAAGCAAACACCCCAACAAATAATGTTTGAAGCATAATGAGTCTTTTGAATGGTTCATTTTTTTCCAGTAGTTTTTGGAAAATGTGGGAAAAAAATGAAAACGCATTTTTTTACACAAAGTTGCCCATTTATAAAATATTTCCAACACATAGCATGTACATAGCAAAAATGACACCTCAAAATACATTCTACTACTCCCCCTGAGTATGGCGATACCACATGTGTAAGACTTTTACACAGTCTGGCCACATACAGAGGCCCAACATTGAACTGGCATCTTCAGGCTTTCTACAAGCACAAATTACACATCTCATTTCTCAAACACCTACCTATTACACTTTTGAAGGTCCTGGAGTACCAGGACAATGGAATTTCCCACAAAATGACCCAATTTTGGAAAGCAAAAACCCCAACGTATAATCTATGAGGCATAATGAGTCTTTTGAACATGTCATTTTTTTCCAGTAGTTTTTGGAATATGTGGGAAAAAAATGAAAACGCTTTTATTTTTACACAAAGTTGTCTATTTATATGATATTTCCAACTCATAGCATGTACCTAGCAAAAATGACACCCCAAAATACATTCTGCTACTCCTCCTGAGTATGGCAATACCAAATGTGTGATACTTTTACAGGTGATGTTTACTGATAGGTGTGACAGTCACTGACAGGTGATTGGCGACGGTCACTGATGGGTGACTGGTAGAGGTCACTAATGGGTGACGGGTGACTGGCAGTGGTCGCTGATGGGTGTCTGGCGGTGGTCACTGATGGGTGACTGGCGGTGGTCACTGATGGGTGATGGGTGACTGGCGGTGGTCACTGATAGGTGATGGGTGACTGGCAGTGGTCACTGATTGGTGCCGGGTGTCTGGTGGTGGTCACTGATGGGTGATGGGTGTCTGGTGGTGGTCACTGATGGCTGACTGGCGGTGGTCACTGATGGGTGCCGCATGTCTGGCGGTGGCCACTGATGAGTGATGGGTGGTGGTCACTGATGGGTGACCGGTGTCTGGTGGTGGTCACTAATGCATGATGGGTGACTGGCGGTGGTCACAGATGTGTGTGACTGGTGGTGATCACTGATTGTTGACAGGTGACTGGCAGTGGTCACTGATGGGTGATGGGTGACTGGCAATGGTCACTGATGGGTGACTGGTGACTGACGGTGGTCACTGATGGGTGACAAGTGACTGGCGGTGGTCACTGATGGGTGACGGGTGTCTGGTGGTGGTCACGGTCACTGATGGGTGAAGGGTGCCGGGCGGTGGTCACTGATGGGTGACAGGCCACGGGTGACTGGCGGTGGTCACTGATGGGTGATGGGCCAAGGTCAGTGACTGGTGACAGGCCATGGTCAGTGATGGGTGACAGGCCACGGTCAGTGATGGGTGACAGGCCACGGTCACTGAGGTGTGGTGGTTGACACGCCACGGTCACTGATGGGTGACACACCACGGTCACTGATGGGTGTCAGGTGACAAGCCACGGTCACTGATGGGTGACGGGTGACATGCCACGGTCACTGACGGGTGACACGCCACGGTCACTGATGGGTGATGGGTGAGAGGCCACGGTCACTGACGGGTGACAGGTGCACTTTATGATGGCAGTCTGATGACAGGTGCACTTTATGATGACAGGTACACTTTATGGGGGCAGATGGGGTGACTGTTGGGTAACAGGCGCATTGGGGGGCAGGAGTGAAGTGACAGGTGTGTGTTTGTGTTTTACAGATCAGTAACTCACTGATCCCAGCTCTTCTCTCCTCACACTGGAAAATGTGTGAGGAGAGAAGAGCTGGTAACAGTGAGTTACTGATCTGTTTACATTACATGTGATCGGGTGTGAGTAGATCACAGCCGATGACAAGGTAACAGCCACCGGCCAGTGGCTGATACCAGTGTCTGTGACAGGCAGTGTTCCCTAGGAACATGCTGCCACCGACGCGCACTCGCAGCAAGCTCCCAATCGCGCCGTGCAAGTGGGGGCAATACCATTTGTGATCACATGGTAAAAAGCCATGACCAATGGCTGTTCACCCCCGTCAGTGACACGGTGTGTCCCGGGGACCCGCCGCCACCGACAGAGTCGGGATGCGCACAATCCCGGCTTAAAGGGCCGGCATCATATAACGTCTGCCCAGAACAAGAGCCGTTTCACTCAGCCGTCATTTAACGGTGGGCGGACGGCAAGTGGTTAAAGGATCTCTGGCATGTGGCAAATGTAAGGTGTGTCACCATACTGGTAACAATACTAGAAGGTGTGACTCTTTCATAGCCCCCAACACAGGTGCTGAATATGAGATCCAGGACTTTATTACATGTGATACTATACACGTTGTTTATACAGTAACTTGCCCATGCGGCCTAATGTATATTGGATGCACAAAGAGGGCATTGAAGTTTAGAATAGGTGAACATGTAGCAAATATTATTAAAGGTTACAAATATAGTGTTTCTGAACATTTTAAAAAGTATCACGCCAAGGACCCTTCGCTACTCCAATTTTGGGGTGTTGAAAAATTCCTAACCTGTTGGAGAGGGTCTAATAGGGTAAGAGAACTCTCAAAAAAAGAAAGGAGATGGATATATTTTTTACAAATTTTAAGTCCCGGGGTGTTTAAATATAGAGTTGGATCTTAACTGCTTTATTAGTAATTATTTATGAATTTTGGGCTGACGCCATCCAGTTTAGGTTTATATATGTGTTTATATGCTGCATTGCGTTTATGTATGTTATATGTGATATTTCCCTCCAATTATATTGGATGGGTCTTTAATCAATTATTTGGGCTATTCAATCAGTGAATACTGTATGTTTAGAAATATAGCTAACAGTATAATCATTAGGCTTTTAGAAGCTCTATAAAAATCTGGGAGTATAAATTGCCATGTTTTTTCTTTAATTAACATTTTCTTTAATTAATTTACTATTCCAGATTCTATTTTTTTCTTAAATGATTTTAATATTAATTTTAACTTCAAATATTTTATTGATGTAATATCTGCATTAAGGAACATATCATTGAATTATTGGAGTTGACTTTATTGTTGGATATAATATATAATATTCATTGTTGTATATAATATAAGATATTGATTGTAAGATTTGAATATTGTTGTTCTATCCTGATTCTACATAATTTGTAGTTTCCCCACCAGCAGTTTAAGATTTGGATGCCATTTATTTATTTATTTGTTATTTATTTCTATCCGGCATATGTGGGGTTAATACCACACACAAATAATCCCTGTTACAGCATGCATGGGGTTAATGCATGTCTTATAGTTAGACAACAAGGTTAATGTAAAAAAAAAAAAAAATTATAAAAAAAAACTAAAAATAAATAAAAAGGGGCAGACTCGATGGACTACTCAGTCTTTTTCTGCCGTCACTTTTCTATGTTTCTAATTGCACAATAGGATACCTATGCTGCAGTGAATAGAGGACAGATTGCCATCCTTAATGGGTGTGATTTAGGCAAATAACGCTCAACGCAGGGAACGCATGGGAAACAGGGATAGATGCATTTTTTAAGTCCGGTTGCTGAGCCGTACTGCCACCCCTTTGTGAACAAGTCAGAAGTGACGAAACGCGTCTAAGAGCTGGCAATACGGCAACTCAGGTACCACGTTTGACTGTACGAGTGTCAATGCTGTGCTAATAGACAGTAAGGAGATGAAGGAGTGCAGCGACTTGACACTATTGATGTAAGATACAGAGCGATTGGTCAAATTAGATGTTTGTGCAATAAAGTTTTTAAGAAGGTTTTACACATCGCAGGTTTCCCCTGTGATTTGTTCCCACATGTGGAGTGGCTTGGATCCAATATATGAGCACCGATCTTGGAGGTGTATGCCATATAAGCAGTGATTTTATGCCGTTTATCATCTAATGTCTAGTAAGCCTATGTCCATTAGGGATGATTGAATCACTGAAGCACACTGGTGGAGGAGTATATGGGTGTCATGTATGCAGTATGAGCACTCGTCTTCACATATGAGACTGTGATGCATTAATGGACTTTTTTATGGACTATATTTTTTTATGGGCTATGTTTTTGATATGCACATTTAACAATATTTTTATATGGTTTTGCATTATTTGCACAGATTCATTTTATATTTATTGAGTTTATGCACATATTAAAATACACTGAAGGTTTATGTGTATTTACTTATTGCGCTGCTGTAAAATTGATTGGAACTCACCAGTTATAGCTTTTCACCATAATACTCTATTCCTATTTACATTCCCTTTTTCTGGTAAAGTACAGTAATATTCCCCTTTAAATCCTTACCCATCCATCCTACAACTATTCTTCATTCACTTTACACTTGTTACACATGTTTTTTCATTTGAACCAAAGAAAGATAAACTGCAAACATTTCCATATAACAATACCCTTTTGATAATACCTGAATTTACTGTTGACTTTTTTTTATTTAGTACAAGTATTTATACTGTATAGCGCCAATGATTCTCATACTGTACCTTCACATCAGTCCCCACTCTCAGCCTACAATCTAAAGTTCCTATTTCACATGAATGCACACTAGGGTCAGTTTTGAAACTTACCATAATGTCTTGCATGGGCGGAAACAATAATACTTGAAGGAAACTGATACAAGCACAGGGAGAGCATGCAACAGCAGTGTCCCATCCATCAGGGGTGCATGGATGCCCCCCCATCCATACATCCAGCCCCCTGATCTACATGTCGGAAGCTGGATGCATGGATTCCAAATGGGGGTGTGTTTTTTGAAGCACATGATTAGAGCCAGGTGCTCTAACAGGCTTCAAAAAAGGTTGGCTCCGGGAGCAGAGCACTGTGCCCTGAGCCCACCCAGTTGTGTGACAATAGCGAATGAATATTCGCTATTGCCACACTGATCCTCCTCCTGGCCAATCAGGAAGCCGGTCTTGAGACACGTCACCCGATTGGCTGAAAGGACAGGCAATCCTAATGGACGCCTAGGAGGAGGAGGGAGGAGACGCACGGCGTAAGATACTGTGATGCAGAATAGGAGGAGAAGACACAGGAGCCGCTGCCCACCGCCTGTAGAAGACCACAACCCACCTGCTGCCTGTAGGAGACCGCATCCCACCCGCCACCCATAGGAGCCCACAACCCACATGCTGCCCATAGGAGCCTGCAAACCGCCCGCCATCAGTAGAAGCCCGATGCCCACCCACCACCCGCTGCCTGCCTACAACCTAGATGGGGTAAGTGCTGGGCTTGATGACTGACAGACCAACCTACCTACCTACCTAGAGCGGGTGGGTGGGGGGTGCTGCTCTAGGTAGGTAGGTCGGTCGATTGGTCATCAAGCCCAGCACTTACCCCACCAAGTTTGAGAGAGAGCAGCGGGCGGGTTGCGGGCTCCTACGGGACTGGCATGCAAACTCTATGCCAGGTCCTGACCAGGATATGTACCAAGGACCACAGTGCTACAAGGCAGAAACACCAACCAGTAAGCCATTGAGATGCCCACTTATAAGTTTTGATTTGGCTATGATATAATTTGGGTTGATAGGTAAAATCAGATTTCCATTTTTGACATATGAATGTCTCAAATGTAGGTACTATAGGACTTTGGCTGTACAATGATAGATAAAACCACAAGTTTTCTTGTGAGATACATACTGTATGCTGCAAATGAACCTCAAATCTTGAATACAATATTATGAATAACTATAACTACATTTTTTGTGAATTGTGACTCACTTCGCTGCAACTTATAATGTATATTTTAGTGGATCTGGAGCTCTATCAAAGGTAAAAGATCATTGATCAAAAGTTTTAAAATGATAACAGACTGCTCTGCAGAGGAATTTAAGCTGCCTTTACTCAAAGCTGACACATTCTTGTAATCTCCAAATGCTTTCATATTGAAATCTGACTATTTTGAAAGTTCTTTGATGGCCTACAAAGGCACTGTAGAATATCAGTAAGAACTAGGCCTATTGCTGTGTGCTTTAGTTATCCATTAACTTAATCATATGAAGAAAGCATGGACAAAATGTGTAGAATAAGCAGA
This sequence comes from Glandirana rugosa, assembly GCA_018402905.1. NCBI lineage: Eukaryota > Metazoa > Chordata > Amphibia > Anura > Ranidae > Glandirana > Glandirana rugosa. Next base: position 2,282,723 of record BLSH010276046.1, on the reverse strand, counting down.
AAAAAGAATAGAAGCCCTGACAGAAGTGGGATGACACAGATCTATCTCCTTTGTTGGATTAACTTCAAATGGATGTCTTGGAAAATGTGTTTGAGAGAAGAGACCAGAAAAATTATTCATATTGTTAAACAAATGGAGGCTGTCTGCCCTTCAATGCAAAACAGGAGAGGAAATTACTTGATGTACAATCTTTTCCACCATATGCATTATGAAGCCAAACCAAACTAAAGATTCACATCTTAAAAAATATTACACACAACTTCCATCTGATGCTTAGTATTGGAGCTTTTTTTGCTAGGTTTTACAAAAAACATGTAGAAAAACAGGATGTTTAAGCAGAATGGCATAAGCAGCAGTAATCACTAGTTACTTTTATGCTCAATAACATCTTACAGCTTTACATTATAGTGCCTCGATGCACAGCTTTTACCACAAACTCCAATTATCAGGGAGGTCTGTTGTGGCCCCACCATTGGGCACTTACCTGCACTGTGTAATGGTTTTACACAGAGCAGCCCCGGTCCTCTTCTTCTCAGGTCCACCGCCAGTGCTCCTGGCTAGAGTTGAGTGGACACCTGGATGTTCGGGTTCGGCCGAACTTCGCGAAAAAGTTCAAGTTCGGCCCCGAACTTGACCCAAACTTGACCCTGAACTCCATTGAAGTCAATGGTGACCTGAACTTTTGGGCACAAAAATGGCTCTAAAAAAGTCCTGGAAAGGGCTAGAGGGCTGCAAAGGGAAGCAAAATGGGGGCAAGAGTAGGACAAGGGCCCTGCAAACAAGTGTGGATAGGGAAATCACATAAAAAAAAAATGGAGGAGGAGGTGGATGTGGAGTAGGAGGTTGAGGAGGAGATGACCGTGGCAGTGAAGGTGGTGAAAGTGGCGGTGGTGGAGGAGGAGGAGGAGGTAGCCAACACTGTTTTTTGTTTGTTTGGTTTTTTTTCTAATTGGGGTAGCCCCCAAAATATTGAGACATATTAAAAAAAAAGACCAAGTTCACTTGAGTATACCAATGGCTGTGTGAGGCCAGTATAAATGTCTATTCTGCACAAGGTACAGACAAGTCTTGTGGGATCCATGCCTGGTTCATTTTAATAAACGTTAGGCTGTGGACAGGCGGCTGCGCTTGTCTGTGATAACGCCCCCTGCCATGCTAAACACATGTTCAGACAATACACTGGCTGCAGGGCAGGCCAGAACCTCCAAGGCATAAAGGGAGACCCAGAAGTTGAATGGGGCAGACCCATCAGTCAGTACGTGTAGGTGTGTGCACACATACAGTTCCACCATGTTGCTGAAATGTTGCCTCCTGCTAAGACGTTGCCTCTCAGCTAGTGGTGCTGTTTGTTGTGGCGTGCTGCTGACAACATTTCAGCCATGCTAACCCTGCCTTCTGAGGTGCTGGCAGTGCCACAGCTGCGTTGGCGACCTCTTCCTCCTCCCCTGCCTTCGCTTTGTGCTTCCACTGAGCCCCCGGTGTCATTTGGGAATACCCTCAGTAGCGCATTTACCAGCGTGCGCTGGTAGTCGCACATCTTCAGTGAGGGAATTAAGGACGGCATGTTGTCCTTGTAACGGGGATCCAGCAGGGTGGCCACCCAGTAATCAGCACAAGTTACAATGTGGGCAACAGGGCTGTCGTTGTGCAGACACTGCAGCATGTAGTCACTCATGTGTGCCAGGCTGCCCAGAGGCAAAGACAAGCTGTCCTCTGTGGGAGGTGTATCATCTGTGTCCTCCGTATCCCCCCAGCCACGCTACAGTGATGCCCACGAGCTGTGTTGGGTGCCAGCCTGCTGTGAACATGGTTCCTCCTCCTCATCATCATCCTCGTCCACCTCATCCTCCAGAACTGTGCCCTGGCTTGAAATTTTTTTACCTGGCCTATGCTGGTGCAGGAACCCATCCTCTGAGCCACTTATGATTGACTGGCCTGATAACCGTGGAAATGACCCCTCTTCCTCCTCCTCTTCCTCCTGTGCCATATCCTCTTCCATCATCGCCCGAAGTGTTTTTTCAAGGAGACATAGAAGTGGGATAGTAACGCTGAGAACAGCATCATCGGCACTGGCCATGTTAGTGGAGTACTCAAAACACCGCAATATGGTACACAGGTCTCGCATGGAGGCCCACTCGTTGGTGGTGAAGTGGTGCTGTTCCGCAGAGCAACTGACCCACGCCTGCTGCAGCTGAAACTCCACTATTGCCTGCTGCTGCTCGCACAGTCTCTCCAGCATGTGCAAGGTGGAGTTCCACCTTGTGGGCACGTCGTATAGGAGGCGGTGAGCGGGAAGGCCGAAGTTCCGCTGCAGCACAGGCAAGTGAGCAGCAGCAGGGTGAGAACGCCGAAAGCGCGCACAGACAGCCCGCACTTTCTGCAGCAGCTCTGACATATCGGGTAATTTAGAAATTTCTGCACCACCAAATTCAGCACATGCGCCAGGCAAAGGATGTGCATCAAACCGGCTAGGCCCAGAGCTGCTACGAGATTTCGCCCATTATCGCACACCAGCAGGCCGGGCTTGAGGCTCAGTGGCAACAACCACTCATCGGTCTGTTGTTAAATGCCTGTTCACAGCTCCTGCGCAGTGTGGGGTTTATCCCCCAAGCATATCAGTTTTAAAACAGCCTGCTGTCATTTCCCCTTGGATATGCTGAAGTTGGTGGTGAAGGTGTTACGCTGACCGGATGAGGAGGTGGTAGAGGAGGAGGAAGCAGAGTAGGAGGAGGCGGCAACAGGAGGCAAAGAGAAATGCCCTGCAATCCTCGGTGGTGGAAGGACATGCACCAAACTGCTATCCGCCTCAGGCCCACCCGCCACTACATTTGCCCAGTGTGCAGTTAGCGAGAGATAGCGTCCCTGCCCGTGCTTACTGGTCCACGTATCAGTGGTTATGTGGACCTTGTCATAGATGCCATTGCGCAGTGCACACTTGATCTTGTCCCCGACTTGTTTGTGCAGGGTAGGGATGGCTCGTCTGGAAAAGTAGTGGCGGGTGAGAACCACTTAATGTGGGAAAGCCACCGCCATCAGGTTTTTAAAACTGTCCATGTCCACCAAACGGAATGACAACATTTCAAAGGCCAGGAATTTTGAAATGCTGGCATTAAGGGCCAGGGATCACGAGTGGATAGTGGGGTACTTCCTCTCTCTCTCCAGTGTTTGGGAGATGGACAGCTGTAAGCTTCCATGGGATCGTGTGGAAATTTTTTTTACACCTAGCATGCTACCGTATCCCAATACCTTTGCCATCCTTAAGGGTGTTTTACATATGGGGATCCATATGTGTTCTTTCTAGCAATTATTCAGTAAACAATATATGTATACAATTATACATTTTATATTTATATATCCTTTTATTTATATGATTTATTGTAATATCTAATTTATTTTATATTAACTTATTTTAAGTATTATTATTATGTTTATTTTAATTTTTATATGGTCTCTTTCTGTTGTGGGCAGACTGGTCTTGGGAGACGGTGGGCACAGGTAGGATTGGTTTGACATGTGTGTCTCCTTGTGCCCGCGGGCCTCCCAGGGCTGGATGTTAAGGAGGTTATCATTTATATGTATATATATGGATGAAGCATGCAGTCTGTAAATTCGCCACAAGATGGCAGCGTGATGCAGCAGACATGGAGGACGGAAGTTTATGTCATTAGGGCTAATCCTCTGCAGTTGTTGGTGTGGAGGTGGTGGCTTGGAGATAAATAGGGAGGAGTAACCGGAAATCAACGTCCGTGATGACGCTTTGATACAGGAAGCGAAACGCGTTGACGTCACTTCCGGTCCTCCGTGGTTGGTCGCGTCACGTTCGCCGGCGGCTTGTGCGGGGCGGGAGCCCGTGTAACCAGTCTGCATATCTGATACATGAGACGCTATTTTAAAGATGACATCTTGTAAGTAAGAATTTTTATATGCGCAAAATAAAAGTTTTACGGGTTACACTATGTTGGTCCCCTTGTCTTCCTGAGTCACCAAAGGTTTGGCAACGGAGGGGAAAGAGGCTTATCATCAGTTCCAGTGCTTACTAAGGCCTGCCAGTGAAGGGGAAGGAGGCTTATCCTTTGCTCCGGTGTCCAGCCAGGAATCATCGGTTATCACTCTGCGATATTAGACCCGCTGACTGCAAAGCAGTGGGTCCACTCGCTCTGGTGAGTAGGGACACCAGTGGGATCCTGGCACCTGGCACGTATGGTGTGGCACTTTTTTATCGTTTTGAAGCACTGAAGAGCACATTTATCACTTTAAGTTTTTCATTATCAAATTGATGGACATCAATGGACTTTTATGAGATGATTTAGTATCTAGATTACTGATTACAGACCATTGGTGGACGTTTATATATTGTTAATAATTCACTTATTTGCACATTTATTATATATGATTTTATATGTTTAACACATAAGGTTGGCGCTTATATATATGTTTTTGTCACTCACAGTGTAAATTTTGCTGGCTTATAGCAGCCTTCCTAAGGGAAGAATATTCCCTTACATAGGAGTGTAAACACAGTTTTGATCCACAGCGCAATCAGTTAAAATATTTTTTCGATCGTGTGGAAATGCTTGGGGACGGTTGTGGACATGATGGAGTTGCTGTCACATCGTCTGTTTGCTGGGTGGCAGGTGACACTGGCACTGTAGAGGTGGAGGAAGAGGCAGCAGCAGAAGAGGAAGCAGGAGGAGGCCAAGACCTTTCTTGGATTTTGAGGTGCTTATTTCACTGCAGCTCGTGCTTTGCATGTAGATGCCTGGTCATGCAGGTTGTGCTCAGGTTTAGAACATTTATGCTTCGCATCAGGCTCTGATTGCACAGTGTGCAAACCACTCGTGTCTTGTCGTCAGCACATTGTCTAAAGAACTGCCACGCCAGGGAACTCCTTTGAGCTGCCTTTGGTGTGCTAGGTCCCTGGGTGCGGTGGGTAGTAGCAGGCGTACTGTCTAGGGGACAGTCGCTCCTCTTTTGCAACCTGCTTCCTCTTTTGCTGTGCTGGTGCCTCTGTGCGACCACCACCTCTTCCTCCAAACTGCACACGTCACTCACATGACCTTTATTCCATGTGGGGTCTAGGACATCATCATCCTCCACATCATCTTCCACCCACTCTTCACCACTGCCCTCCTTGTCAGTCTGCACACTGTAGAAAGGCGCAGCAGTTGGCACCTGGGTTTCATCATCATCAGAGACGTGCTGCGGTGGTGTTTCCAAGTCCTCATCCTGAAACAGAAGTGGTTGGGCATCGGTGCACTCAATGTCTTCCACTTCTGGGGCAGGGCTATGTGGATAGCCCACAGAAAGCACACCAGCAAAGTCATCAAAAAGCATAAGAGACTGCTGCTTGACTTGGGGCTCAGACTGCTTGGCTGATTTACAAGGTGCTGAGGTGAAAGACAGATGGCGATGGGGTTCAGGTGCCAACTCTGAGCTTTCAGCAAGGGACTGGGTGGGAGACAATGTGAAGGAACTGGAGGCATTGTCAGCCACCCAATCTACTATCGCCTGTACTTGTTCTGGCCTCACCATTCCTTGAGCGGCATTCGGGCCTACCATATAACGTTAAAGGTTCTGTCGGCTGCTCGCACCTGAGGAAGGTGTTTCACTTGTGCGTGTAGCTGGCACAGATTGACCAGGTCCTCTCCTTGCAACAGGAGCTTCACCAACACCAGCAGCACCAGCAGCACCACGACCACGTCCCTTATTTGACGCTCTCCTCATTCTGGACGCAAATGTACTATTTAGCACAAATTTATATTATTTTTTATAACGCTAATCTGTCCCTCAAACCAGCAGCAGGAACCTCTCCCTTAGAGTTGAGCGAACACCTGGACGTTCGGGTTCTGCTGGTCTGTCCGAACTTCGGGACGAAGTCCGGGTCCGGGTCCGGACGGAACCCGAACGATCGCACGGACAACGAACCCCATTGAAATCAATGGGGACCCGAACTTTTAGGCACAAAAAGGAAAACGTCGGGAGACCCCGAAAGGTCCTGAAACGATGTCGGTAAAAACACGGATTTTCAAGCCCAGGGGTAACTAAAGTTACCCCAAGCAACAGGCACGCTAGCAAGCCCAAGGCAGGCCTGGGCCTGGGCCTGAAGCAGGGCTTCAAGCCTGTCTGGTCGTCTTGGGCTTGCAGGTCCACAAGCGAGTTGAGATTCCCTCTCCAAGGACGACGACCAAACTCCCTGTCTAATCGCAATATTTTTTATTATATTTAAACACGATTTATCATGTAAACGCAGGTCTTACTCCTCTCGCAGTTTATTCCCTGCACCA